>JARHVA010003700.1:0-327500 GCA_037957365.1 Torreya grandis | reverse complement strand
ATGGATATTCTTTTGTTCTTCATATATGTCCACACCTCTGAATCATCTGATACATTCAATAAAATAACATCATGGTCATACTCTTGGTGACCATACGTAATGGTCACCTCCTTCTCCTCCTTAAGAGATTGAAGATAATTCTCAACTCTTTATTTAGGGTCCCATTCTCTAAATTGGGTAAATATTTAAATTGTAATATGATCTAATTTTTATAGCTTAGTTGAAATGTGATCTCACTATAAATTGGAGCTACATGATGCTAATAGGGGTTTTGTAGTAAAATTCATGATGTTTGAGACCAAGTTATTCATTTATTCTATTGTATAATTTAGGGGCCACCTCTTAATCTACAATCTTTTCTAGAAAATTGCTTGGTAAAAATAGAGGAGGTGTTTATGTTCCTATAACTCATATTATAGTACCATATAGATAATACCAAAAATATCCTATTTTACCAATGCTTTTTTTCAATTTCTTAGATATTCTAGGCATCTAATTTCCATGAATGACTTGATACACTTGATGATATATTTTTTCATAAATCTTTGTGAATTCATTATTGTATTTATATATCATCATAAAAGAATGATCCTCACAAATTTTTTTATCAACAAATTATTCTGATGGCTACCATAATTCATTATGGGTCTTATAGACTATCTCAAAGACTACATCTAATAGGTATGACATCATATAAACATTTATATCTATAGGTTATTATTCATGATTGTATATTTAGGTCTTTAGTTTAGCACTAATTACCTATCTTAGGGCAAATTTTTTATCAATAGTTAAAAGAATGTCCAAAAATGAGACTTATTCCACTTGTACATAGGCTATGCTGATAAAGCTATACAATCTCTTTAGAAGGGCCATGGCTATTTTGATACCAAGCCTGAATTTAATGATATTATTGGAAGAAATGTCCCCCTTGGGATTCAATCTCTAGCCTTTGACTAACTATTATTTCAATTTTCATTCTATAATGCTGTGCTCGAGCCATACATTGGCTGAGACTTGATTATATGCAACCTCAGGCATTAGTTGTCTAAGGTATCTCTTAAAATCTCTTCCTAAAATATATGTAATTATATTCTTCCCTTTCCTAAGGTGTAAACAATCCCCATAATAAGTACCATTGAAAAATAAATTTTAAAGTAAATAGACACAAGGCGTTACCTCTAGTTTGGTCATCACTTGAGGAAATCCCATGGTTTTGATTGGAAAAATCATGTTAGTGTATTGTTTATCCTCTTGGAATAACCAGTCTTGTGAAGAGATGATGATATAAAATTTACTTCATTCCAGAGGTCTGATTAGTATGGGAACTTAAATTTCAAGGTAATCTTTTTGAATAATATATTAGTATACTTAGGATTTCTAGAAATGGAATAGACAAAAGGAACTTGGACTTATGCTACCTTTAGAGAATCTATTTCAATGATCTGAACTATGTAATTCTCTTGTAAAATTTTATGAACTCTCTTCATAAATTCACTAGTAAAACTAGAGATTTTAATCGTTGGAGAAATCAAAATTACAATGTTTACTTGTAAATTAATGACAAAGTGACATTCTTTTACATTTTGTATATATAAAACTTTTTATTTTATTCTCATTTTAAATTTGAATGTGTTAGTTAGCTTTGGCAAGTTGTGTTTACCATATGGTTACTTTTCATTAAATTTGTATGTCTAGTCACTTTATTTAAGACATGTCAATTTTTTGCTTACTAATTTCTTCTTTGCTATAAAAATTATTTATTTATACTTTAGTCACATATTTTATAGATCATGACACTTGTTTTATTCTTGTTCACCTAGGTATTTAAACTTGTGATCTCATTTTGTATGCTTCATGGTCATGAGTTAACGTAATTGAGTTGTGTCACGATCTCGATATTGTCATAATTTGAAGGATTAGGGTCTCGACTATGTAACCTTTTGAACTATGTACATATTTTGAAAGGATATAGGTTATTTAATCTTTTGACATGTCCAAATCTCATCATTATGGGATCTCAGAGCCTTAGATACTTGGATCTATTAAGCTATTAACTTGATTTTAAACTTTCATGGTTCTGGGCTAAAAAAATTATGCCAATTGTCAAGTTTTCAAATCTCAAAACTTTGGGGCTATTAAGTTGTAGTGCCTAGATACTTTTAGACTTTGATTAATCCTTATGAGTTCTATAATAACATAATTTTGTTATTTTTTAAGCTCTCTAAACTCAGAATCTAAAACTTTGGGATCATTAGATGATTAACTTCATTTTAAACTTTTCATAGTTTTGAGTTTACATGATTGCATTACATGACATTTTTTTAGAGTTCAAAAACTTTGAGGACTCAAATTTTTTTTGTGAAGGCTTAAGGATCTAGGTAATGTAATAATGCCATCTATCCTATTTTAGATAATAAAGTCAGGGCTCAATCATGAATGATTTACAAGTGTTTTCCAATAGTCTTGTGAACATACCAAAAACATAGGAACACTAGGAAAAGACATATTAGTTTTGTTAGTCCAAAAAAATCATAAATTCAACTATAAAACCCAAGTTTTAAGATAAATGAAAATTAATGTCCAAACTTTGATTTTCATAATTCAAACTTTTGTAAATATAGACTTTGAAGGGAACCTTAGACTTATACAAATTATAACTAACATAATAGGTGTCTAAGGATTATAAGACCATGAATAAATATATTCAAATAATATTGGGTCTCTATTTGAATTTTAAAATGACGTGCATATTGATTCAGGGGCATCACTACCCGCTTTGTAAATATTAGTCAATTTCATGTTTTGGAGTCTTAGTAGGTTGTCATGTCCTTAAAGGGATGTTTAGAATTGTTTTGTAACTATTAGGAGTTCAAGGTAATTAGATCTTCCCATAAAAATGTGAGTTATAAAGACGTAGTTATCACAAAGTAGTTATAGAAACTTTAGGCATAAATAGTGGTTTTTAGAGTAAAGAGAGTTAGGTCATTCAATGTAGAAGAATTGGTGGGGTTTGGAAGTGAAAGTGTAAACAAATAAAAACCCCAAGAAACTGAATATAAAGAGTTGGTTTTGAAAATACTAACAAACTTTGTATTTCCTAAGTATGCTATGAGGATTGAGTGTGTAAACAAAAATATGAGAACGCACTTGCTTAAAGACCCATGTCTTTGTAATTATTTTATCATTCGTAAGTTGATTCTATTGTGTTGATGCATTTATTTCTATGTTTTTAAATTAAATTCATATTGGTGGTTGAAAAGAGGTCAGATACATTATGCTCTATTTTTCTATATTGGAATAAGTTATTTAAAGTATTGAAACATGTAGTAAAAGAAGATATAATGGGTGCATGTTTAGAATAAATAATGAATCAATTGATCTTTTTTATATTGATGAGGTGTTCATATGGAACTCTACATGTTTTCATAATTATTGATTGAGGAATGATCTAGTGAACTATGCATTCCCTATTATTGTTAGTTAAGAAGCAAAAGTGACTGTATTTGATGGAATGTTGAAATAAGCATGATTAATAACTTATGCTGGTATATGTAATTACTTGAAGGGGTCATATAATGTTATTGAGAGTCTTTATTATCAACACTAGGGTGAATTCATTATTTTATGAATAGAGGATGACCCAGCCCTGCATACTCATTATTAAGCATTTCATGTATTCCTTATACCCTACATTTGAAGCTTGAGAGAAAATGGAGGTTTCAAGACAAAATTTTATTGATGAATGTTAGAAAATTTAATAATGGTTCAAACTTTTATGGTATTGATTATGAAGTGCTTTTTGAAGTTTCATGAATGTTTGGATAGACATATTGTAGACATATCACCATTACATATATTCAAAACTTGTAGCAAACCCAATAATACTCTATTATCTGTGTAGCAAAAGTGCTATGACCTCTGTATATGCAAAGAAGAGTTTGAATGCAAGATTATTAGTAACTTATGAAATCCTAAAAAATATTCATTTTTTTGTTATTAAAGGTTATTTAACAAAATCAACTTGTTATAACATGTAATGATTGTGGAATGATTCAACATCTTGCACCATTTTGAGTTTAGACATATAGTTAAGTTGAGGCATTGAAATAATATTGAATAAAAGTCTTAAAAGTATCACTTGATGCCTAGGATAAGGCTAAAACATTGTTATAAAACCAAATAGACCTTCATAATATTTTGGGAACATTAATGCTTCATGAAATTAAAAGATATAAGTTCTTAGGTGAATGCGTGGGTAGTAATGAACAGTCTTGTAAGGATTTGTATGGTTCATAATATAATAGGGATATCTCAAAGGAATTGATACTCAGTGAAGTTATAATGGTAAAGGAAAGACCTATCTAATGTCTTGTAATGTCTTAAAGATAATAATGGTTCTTAAAGAAACCAATTGGGAAGCCCTTGGGCTTAGGCAACCTGTCAAAACCGTGCAGTGAGGATTTTAGTACCAAAGTGTATATATATAAGAAATACCATCATTAGAAGGATCTTAAAGTTGGTATGTAATTAGTGTGTGACAAGTGTATAACAAATGCATCATAAAAAGTAGTTTTTTATGATAAAGAGGTAAATGCAAATGTTGTGAACATGTTCAACTAGTGGTAAAGAAGTGAATAGTGAATGAATAATAAAGACAAAGTGAGATTATTGGTGTAACCTCTGCATCACATATGTTAGGGTATAATAAAATATGACTAAGTGGGGAAATATTCCTAAGTATTTGAGAACTTAGAATCTTAGTAAAATATCATAACCAAAATTCAGATCCAACAAGAAAAAATAAGTATATCAGTCCCTAAAAAAAACCCTACATATCCATGCAACATACAAATCCTTTAAATTACTTGGATCTACATGTGATTTTGTGAAATTCAATTTCTCTTTAGTTATGAGAGTTTTAAAAAATTTATGGATAAACACTATAGGTTTCATTTTGACTTCAGATTTTATAACCAAATAGTAAGGAAATCTTAGGCATTGCTCTATTGCTAACTAGACATTCATAGCCCTGATAGATATATCTTTGATTCCATTCAAAGCCTTATTCTACTTCAAACCAAATATCCATAGTCCTAATAGAGATTACTTATATTACCCATTTTTCATAAGTTTGCATGATAATTTTTTTTGAAACATATATATAAGATGGGTTATAAACCATAATTCATTGGTTTTATGTATAAGAAAATTTATTTTACTCAATACGTTCATGTCAGTGTGTATCTATTTCTATGTTTATTTATCATTCAAGTTTTAGCATTTAATAGTGTAATTGATATTTGAAAATGGAAAGTCTTTCTAAAATTTACATGAGTATATCAGAGTAAATCTCAAAGATCTAGCAAACTCACACATTTCAAGTAGAACCTAATTCAATCATAAGTCTTAGAATCTCAAACACTATTTGAATAAATATTTTAAAAACTAATTGTGCTTCCTTTTATATTGTCCATGTATTTTTTATAAGTCTTTTGTACTTTCATTATATAAAATCAATTGGTCTATTATGTAATTTTAGGAAACTAATCTAGAAATCATAATAACTAATCTACCCAAAATCAATGCAAAAAATAAGCAATATTTATCTAAGAAAATAGGAAAGACTAATATATCAAGCAAGAAATACTAATATAAGAAAGTATAAAATCTAATCTAGAAAGTAGGAAATCTCCTCTATTCCTACTCTTAAATCTCCTCTTACCATCACATAAAAACATCTTTAGCTAGAGATGTCATGAAATAATATTTTAAAAACTATCCATTAATTAAAAAAATGAGGTTCTTACTTTCAAAGCCTTCAAATGAAAATCTTTGTTACCTAATATCTCAAATATTTGATATGGTCCAATACATAAAGGAGTGAATTTATCATGCTATAATTTTTTCTCATGTTTCTTATTCTATAAGAGTACTAGGTCTAAAATCCTAAAGGTTTTGACTTTGTATCTATTATCAAACCACATCTTGATGATGTATGGGTGTTTTTTGATGTTTTGTAGTGCTTCAGTTCTTGCATCTTTTATTTGGACTATGTCAAGGAGTTTAAATTGAACTCTTTCATCTTTCCCTATATATTCTTGTATAAATTGGTACATTGGGATTTTAATAGTAATGGAAAAGACTAATTATTACCCATACACTAGAAAAAAATGTAAATCTTTGAAGGTTTGTTGGTGCTTTGTTCTATCTACCCATAGTGCATACTTCAACAACAAATATTATTCTCTTAGTTTGTCTTGTACTAACTTCTTGATGGCATCCATTAGGGTATTTTTGGTGGATTCAACTACCCCATTCCCTTGTAAATAGTAGTTTGAAAAGAAATTGATGATAATTTGGTTGTTACAATCTCATTCTATAACTTTAGTAGATTGAAAAGTTGAACTATTATCACAAATTAAAGATATTGGAGTGCCAAACTTGGTTAGTATGTTCTTTCCCAAAAATTTGATAATATTTAGTGTTCTAAAATTATTTATGGTTGCAATTTCTATCCATCTAGTGTAATAGTCTATAAATTTTAGGATAAATTTATGTCCCATTAAAGGGTTTGGGTTTATCACCCCAATGAAGTCAATACCCTATTAAGAAAAATGGCATCCTTCAATGATTGGTTTTAGTGGCATGGTATCATTCACTTGTCTTTACTCAAATACCTAGGATTCATGATAAGTTATGACATGGTTATGTGCATCTTTAAATATTATAGGCCAATAATATTCCATCATCAATATTTTATGAACAATTACGTTGTCTATGGGATTTCTACTACCTATCTTCTGATGTAGTTTATTCAGGATATCTGTAACTTATTATTTTGATATATGCCTCAAGTAAATGCTTTCATATTTCTTTCTATATAAGACTTATTTATTTATCATATAATGAGCAGATTTAAAAATAAGGGCTCATCTTTATTCTCTATTTAGCTCAAGGGTGCATATACTTGTATCTATGTAGTGGATGGTTTGAGCATACCACTCACCACCAATTATCTAAGTCTCATTTATTTATTCAATACAAATATGTGGATTAGTCTCAGTCATGTGCTCTATGATTCATTGGCCTCTCACTATATTGGCTAGTCTAATTTCAAAATTAAATTCTTTTAATTTTACAATCCACTTACCTCTTCTTTCACCTAATACATTATAGTTGAGTGTGACCTTGACAACCAGATCTAGAATGATGGTGTATGTCTTATTTCACAGAATATAGTACCTAAAATATTTAACAAATTTTTTTAGTGCATATATCTATTTGTCTATCATTGAGTATTTCAACTATGCATCCTTCAAATTGGTGCTCATGAAGGTAATCATATACTTATTATCATCTACCTTTTATATGAGTATAGTTACAACAATGTGTTATGAGGAAAATGAATAAAGATATACATATTTATTGAAGTTTTTACTGATTAGAACTAGAGCTTGAGCAATGACAATTTTGATATCTTCAAAATTTCTTTTCATCTTTGTTGTCCACTTTATCTTGGCATCTTATTTCCGCATAACATTTAATGGTTTGACAATCTCTACAAATCTAAAAATGAATTTCCTTACAAAGTTTATATTACCAAAGAAGGATTTCAACTCCTTATTGTTTGGATCTGTCAATTTAAAAATGGCCTAGATCTATTCAAGATAAATGAAAATCCTATCCTTGATGATGACATGGCCTAACAATTTTACTTCAGCACTCCAAAGATAATTTTATTTGGATTGAGTGATACTTTATACCTTCTACATATGTAAAATATTATTTGTAGATGATCTACATGATCAAATATATATTTTGAGTACACTATTAAGTCATCTATATAGATGATGAATTTGTCAACAAGTCTGTGAAAATAAAAGTCGATAGTTCACTGGAAGGTTGTTTCTATATTGATTAGGTTAAAAGACATCCTTTTGTATACAAAAATTTTCCACTTAGTATTGAAGGAAATCTTTGTTCTA
Source organism: Torreya grandis (assembly GCA_037957365.1). Lineage (NCBI taxonomy): Eukaryota > Viridiplantae > Streptophyta > Pinopsida > Cupressales > Taxaceae > Torreya > Torreya grandis. The sequence continues at coordinate 319,512 of JARHVA010003700.1, read as the reverse complement.
TCTTATGATTCTATCAGCACCTGATTATAGCCTAATAATTCATCTAAAAAGGACATCATCTTGGATCTACTTACTATTTGAATTACCTCATCTAGGGAGGGAGGATATCATTTTTTGATGCTTGATTGATATTTTGGAAGTCCACATAGAGCCTAATTTTTCTATTCTTTTTGACTGACACGAAGTTGACTACCTAAGTAGAATGGTTGATTATAAAGATAAACTTATCATCTATAGCTTTCATACTTTTGTTTAGATAAAAGGTTACATGATTAGATTCACTAGCCTTTATCTCTACTGGAAAGGTTTAGTTCTAGATTAATTGAGATGGTATGTGTGATGACCCTAAGGTAGAATAATTTCAAGTATTCATATGTTTAGGCAATCACATCTTTGATATTTTTTTAGTAGAATCTTCATATTTTATTTCTCACTTTTAGTGTAACACAGAGAAATGTCCACATACTAAGAATGTTGGTCATTGCCTAGATTCTCCTTGATGTAATTAGTTTTAGTTACTTTAAGCTACTTCTACTTTTGAAATTGTGGATTTACATCAAAATTATACTCTAAGAAAACCATCCCCGTAGGGATGCAATTTTCATTTAGCTGTAAGACATCGTCTTCTCCTAGATATTTAATATGCATAGACTCAACATCATTCTCATCTATTATCTAAGATTTAAAGGCTCTAAAACTAGTTATAAATTATATAATCTATTGATCATCCTCAAATACTTAGAATTTATCCACATTATTTGGGATAGAAATATAAAGAACTGAATCCATAGATAATTCATACATTTTAGATAATTAAGATGATACCAGATTGGTAGCTAAAGTTTCTAGTGAATCTGTTATCTAGTTTTATTTTCTTAGGATGGTCCTGATGTTGAATGTCTCAAAGGATTTGATCAAGTTATAGGCTTGATATTTTCACTTCTTTAAGTAAGTGAGATTACATTAATACTTCTTTTTAATTTGGTTAACAACCGACTCTAAATTATCAAAGATTTGTAACTACTTGACATTATGGTTAAATGTGAATTATAGGCCAAATATTAGAGATTCATACCCAACTCTATTATTAGTGTAGAGAAACTGTATCCTACAGGTAGTTAGATACTACTTACCATCTGGATTGATTAGGCCTACACCAATGTCCTATCATTGTTTTGGTATAGTTCCAACAAAATAGAGAGTCCATAACCGAGAAAGACCTTCAAATTATTGTTCATGAGGTTCTTGCTTTGTGGTGAATATGTACACTCCTACATGCAAAAATACAAAGTCAATCTTCTCATTCTTGGTATTATAATCAATGATTAGGTATTTCATCTTCAATTATCTATCTACTTAGATCTAGTTGGCTACTCTTTTCTAAGGCAAACATATGCTTGAGAAATTTGTGCACATGAACCCATTGAATGTCTTTAACTAATCATGACTAAGTAACAAACTATAGGATTTTAAAATGTCAGTGACAAGAATATCTATATATTATTGTACACATGGTTTAGATATAAGATGTATGTGTACATTGGTCAACTCTCCAATACATGGGATAAAAGACTTATCTAGTTGTAATACCACTCTTTTTGACTTATATGGGGCCAACCCTAATTTTTTGCACAAATATGTAGACATCATATTGGCTGATGAATTTGAGTCAACCAAACACTTATAAATGTTTTTTTAAACATTAAAATAGTTAACAAAAAGGTGATACCTCAAAATTGTCCCTATAAGCTACCACATTTGCATGTACCATTTTTGACTTGTATGTAGATGACCTTCCAATTAAGGCTTTAATAAATAACTCTCTTTCTTCAGTGATCTGAGCTAAATCTTAAATACTAATATTAAAATTGATCTTCTTCATGTTCTCAATAATACTATACCTTCCTCTATTATATGGTTTTGTATTATGTAATTGATCATCTCTTCTTGGAGGGGGCAGGTTGTTGTTGGTCTTTGGATTTGAATGAGTGGTAATATTATTGTTTAGACGTGTGGAAGTGGTAGTAGGTTGCTTATTCCTCAAATTATAATTTTTCCTTTGGAACTTCTAGAAGGTATGGATCTTATTAGGATTATCCTCTAGCCCATTCTCATCTTTTATTGGAAATAAAGTCATAGGTCTCAAATACCATTACTATACTAGGATATCTTGGAGTAGTAGAGGAAGATGGTTTTATTATATTTGTAAAAACTTCCTGTCTATCCATTATTTTTGAAAAATATAGAACTCTATGTAGTCTATTTCATTATGTTGTGTTGTGTTATGAACTTGATACCAATTGGGAAGAGCTGCTTTTATGACATTTATCACTGGCATCTTATTAGATGGATACTGCTATGGATTATTTATAGGATTATTTTCATGCCTATTATACCTTTGGAATATGAAACTTTAGTTGGTATTATATTTACCAATGTTTCCCATGTATTTATGCATTTTCAAAAACTCATTGCTTAATTTCTATACCATCCTCTAGATAGCTTCTAATTTTGTCTTTGTGGAGTCAAAAACAATACCCTATGTAGTATCAATATTAACTAGTATCAAAGAATTATTTTGGATTTACTAGTTAATTTCAAGGATATAATTGTTTAGGAAGCTAACGTGTTAACGTGGAGAATCTTTAGGAGGTAAGATAAAAATATTTATGGGACTATGGATTAGTGTTAACTAAAAATATTTATGGGACTATGGATTAGTGTTGAATCCTATACAGGAGAATAATACACTCTATATTATAATGTGTTTTATTGAATAAAGTGTGTATTTGTGATCGACCAAAAATATCTTGAGAAAAATTTCAACTAGTTTGTTGTTTCTTACATAAAATGTCCCATTTTTAGTCTAAAAATGAGGACCCTTTTTTTGCTTTGGAGTCTGATCTTATACTTCAAGGAGTCTATGGTGGTTACTTGTCTAATTTACATTTAAATTGCATTAATTTAAATATTTGTATTTACATAATTTTAGTAAGTCCTAGTTAGCTTATTTATTTGTATTTTGAAACACATTTTTTAGCTTCCTTTCAGACTATTTCACCTTAAGATAATACAAACTATCTAAGTATTTCAGAGTTTTATGTCTTCTTTTCTTTTGTAATTTGATCTATTTTGATTCTCATTTTGATCAAAATGACTAAGCATTCACATAGTTTCATTCTATTACTTTGTCATTTTTATATAAATGGATTAAAATTAACTTTTGAATCGATCAAAATGGCTAAGTTTGTGCATTATTTCATTTTATACTTGGTCATTTTTTGATTTGCCTTAGCCATTTTTATTTGAATTTCTTAATTGTTTTATTTTACATTAAAAACTATTGATTGAGATTCTTTCTATTTATCCACATGTGTTTAAATGTATCTTGATGCCACCTAGTGACCTTTTGTGGCTCCTAACTGCTCCAACCTATTTTAAATATTTTTTAAACATTTAGTTGATTTCATGCTTTTTCATAGAGCCATGTGGCACCTTTTTCATTCTTAGAAAGACTTAGCTGATTATTCAACTTTTCCCAAAGCTACGTGTCAATATCTTAATGGTTCTAGGCCTATTTAAAATAATTTTAAAGACTTAGTCAAATTTCTTCAAGGTTACCTAGTGGAGTAATGATGCCAACAATGCTTTGGGATAATAATTCAACATGATGATGCCACATGACATAATCCCACTACTCTATTATCCTATAGATGTTTATGTCAGTGTAATGTCTCTAGTCTAGTAAGTTAGTGAGTTGATGCCATATGACATCATCTTACTGCTTTGATATCTTGGAGATGTTCATTTAGAATGCAAATCTTTTGGGTAAGTGGGTGAGTAGGTGGATGCCATTTGGAAAAATATCGTACCTTCATAGCTCTAAGGTAGTCCATGCAGGCCCAATAATGATGTTGGCACTTTGAGAAGTGGGTAGCGAGGTGACACCATGTGACACATTTTTAATTCTTCAAAATACTTAGTCATTTATCTTAAAAATATTACCTAGTGCCACATGTCAATCTCATGATGTCTTGAGCCTCTTCAATAGACTTTTGAAATTAATCCGATTTTATAAAAGGTCACCTTATGCCACACATCAATCTATTGATGGTCCTAGATGCATTCGAGAGTCTTTCAAAGGTTTAATCAAAATTTTATGAAATTTTCATGGTGAGTCTCCATGTCATCAAAGCTCTAAATGAGTGGGTGAGTGGGATAATGCCATGTGGTGAAATCCTACTACTCCATTACCTCAAAGAATTTTATACATCCTAGAAATGATATCAGATCTTTTGGTAAGTGGGTAAGTGGGATAACACTACGTGGTGAAATTATGATGCTTTGTAGGCCTAGGGTGGTTTGTACAACCCTAGTATTATGTCAATCTAATGGGTGAGTAAGATATTGTCACATGACAATTTCACTTCATCGAGAAATAAATATCAACATATATTTAAAGATTCAATTGAATAACCAAAATTCAAGGATAATCCACATGGTAAGGACTACATAAATGAAGGTTGTGGTAAGGAATACATAAATAAAGGACATGCTAGTCATTTAACCAATAAGGGATGGGATTGTATTTGATGACTTGTCTATCTATAAAAATTGTCAAAATCTAGGATTCAACTATGAATTTGATTTGATTTACAAAATTAATTACTGAGTGGCCCCAATTAGTGAAATGATTCAAGAAAATGATAGAATTCAATGGGAATGTGAACATCATTAACCAAATTATGGTATGTGCATTGGAATCAAGCACATAGCACATACAACAAATATATGTCATAAAGAGGCATGGCTCTAACTATGTAGGATATGGTGGATAACTATTTGAATGTGATCTTAACTAAATTACTATCATCATTCATTCTTGATTTGGTCTAGCATGGTCCTTGATATTTCCATGATGCAATAGAGTGGGATTCCCCCCAATGGACTCTGAGTGGACATCCCATGTCAATGATTATTGTAAATTCTCCCATGAGTGGGTGAATTTGAATTTACATTTAGAAATCCTTAGGCCTATGTGCCTATATAATACCAGATCTTATGCCATAATAAGGGTAGACTCTATGTGGATTGAAAAAGAAGACAAATAAAACAAAACCTTTTTTTGCTTTCTTAAGATAATTTCTTCCCTTTTTCATTTTAGCTTGTAGTTACATAGATGTTTTTTGAGTATTTGATAATTATATGAGTTCATAATATTTTAAGTAAAAAAGAATATCCAAATTAATTGAATATTGTAGTGTCTAAGTGATCATTCTCTGTACATTTTTATGATAGTGATGCCTTTTTTCTTGTAGTCATTCTCTCTCCCAGATTCTTGTACCATCTTTAGTTGGATTTGTGTTAATTTTGACTCAACTAGAGATATGTTTAAATGAGGATTTAATCAGTAAAATATCTTAGAGTTAATTTGTGTTTATAATAAGTATTTTTACCTAAGTCTAATATTTTACTTATTCTACATAATTATTTTAATCTAGGAATATAACAATATGAATTTGACTATCTATCTTGGTGAATTTTATCATCTTATCTCAGGAGCTTATCATTATTGTTGCATTATTGCATTTTTGAACATGATAAATCCATGAGAAAAAACAAATTTTGAAAGAATTAAATCTTATAATCCTAAAAACCATTGAATACTTTAGTTAGAGTTAATTATTTTGAATCAAATCATTAAAACAAACCCCTAACATGGAATAGTTCACATCAACCAACTAAGTGAAGACTAACATACCAAGACCTGGTATATTTATAGCTTGGAGAGGTATTTTGTTTGAGGGATATCCCTCCTTTTAGGATAGGCTAAGATTAACAAATCCATTTCCTAATTATTGGGTGCATGTCAAAACTTGCATCAACATGTTATAACACTAAAAGGAGGGCCTAAACTATGATTTGAATTCATTAGTTAAAAACTTGAGATAAGGCATTTTATAACCCTTCTATCTCACTAAGCTAAATCATCTCTTAATATATATGGTAGACTAATTATCACTCAATTAAAATCTAATGGGGATAACATATAGTTCTTAGTACTCTCTAATCATAGAATACCAAAACTAAGAGTTAATAAAGAGAAAAAAATTCAAGCCCATACAATCAACTGGTAATTCTATGACTACTACATTTATCCCTTTGGTTAACTTATTTATTATCCCCTAGAATTTATCGATGGCCAACATGGCTTGGCTTGGATAAGGAGGCTTTTATCCTATGGCTGTCTAGAGTGTAGCCCATGATTTGCCTAATAACCCAAACAAGTTCTATCCCAAGTTCATAATGGGATGTGTCCAAACTGTAGAGGAACATAATCAAGCCTTTAAAGATGCTCTAATTATAGCCTGAGTCCAACAAAAGGATGTTGTTTATAGATTATTTCCCCAATCCTTAGGAGAAGCAATGCTTGTTTGGTATCTTGGACTACCCATTAGGTCTATTACTACATAGGATGAGTTAGAATATATGTTTGTAAACCATTTTAGTGTTCCCATTGACCCCACAATCATATATCATCAATTTTATACCACTAAGAGGGAATATAATGAGCCCATGAATATGTTCAATGCTATTTCCATAAGTTGTACTTATGTTTGAAGGAACCTTACACCCATGATAAAGCAAATACCATAGAGACCTACCTTAAATATTTAGATTCGATGACCTCGATGTTCCTTAGGAGGACCCATACAACCCTAAAATCATTATCTTTGGTCTAATGAAGTTGTCAACATTAAGAAACAAATGATGCCATAAGGCTATGGATTTGACCCTTTACCCTCATTAGGTCAGTCGGGTGCATATAAATAAATACCAATGATTAACCAATCCCTACAACAATATACTTCCTTGATGAATCTTATTCCAAGATCCCTATATGTAAACCCTAATCTAGTTTATAATATGACTCCAATATCAACCTAATATTTTACCTTATGTGCCTCTCAACCATTTAGTTCCCTAGATAAACATCTAACAACTGATCCCAATCACTTACAATAACATTACTATTGCACCAAACACTAGTGGATACATTACATCTAAAGGCACCCAATAGGCCTTTCCATCTTACTTAAAACCTCAAGTTCATGATAACAACATTCACACCCATGCATCTACAAATAGCCTAAAAATTTGATCACCTAACCAACTAAGTGATAACATAGATTCATAATTGAGAAATATGAAAACATTGTTTCATAAGCTATCTAATGATGTGAACAACCTACATAGGTAAGGGCCTCAAAATTTTAGTTAAAACACTAATAACCAATCTTAGGGAAGGAATTTATATTTCCAAAGACCCAATAGGTAATGAAATTCCTGACCTAATAATGGGAATGTGCCCAATCCCCTTGATGGTGGTAATTAGAACTAAAATCCCCTCCATTATGTGAATTTCATAGACTTAACCTTAAATACTTGGTGCATGTTACATAATATGATAAACCATTCAAAAAACAACTATGCAAAATTCATAGCTGCTTTAAACATCTTCCAATAAGAGGTGGATAACATGTAAATCATGCTTACTCCTAGTGATAACTAGAACTGGGAAGGAGGGAACTGAGGCACGGCCTTTATATTAGACACCTATGAATTTACCTTTGAATATGTGAATGGGGAAGAGGATAACCTATAAGAGATCCATGCCTTTAGACAATTATAGAGAGGGAAAAATTACTAAGAAGTAATTTGGCCAATCCATTGACTACTTCTACTCCCCTGAATAACACTCAGGTTCTACCTGATATAAATTTTGGTAATAATCCTCCTCCACTCAAAGGATCTCCAATTTCTTATCTGCCCAAGCATCTTAATGCATATACTATAGATAATAAGAAACCAAAGAAGACCAAACTTAGCTATGATATAATCAAAGATATTAAGAAAAATAAAGCCAATATAACTATGTATGAGTTACTATAGTTTTTATAATCAAAGAGAATTGATTTTAAAAGATTTTTTTGGTAGTAAAGGGAAATAATCTACTAATATTTATCATAAACATGTTTCTTTCTACAAGGAAAAGAATGAAACTCCTCCTTTCCTCTTAACAGTCAAGATATTTGACAAAAAATTACATAACTATTTGGTTAATTCAAGTTCTTCAGGGAATGTCATGCCTTACACCATCTACTAATAGTTAGGCCTAACACCAACTAAATCAAAATAAAAGGTTGTCCAACTAGATAAAATAAAATTAAAGGTAGTTGGGGAGCTAAACAATGTCCACATGAAATTAGTTTTTGATATGAAGATTCAATAATTCATTGATATGCAAGTAGTGGATATCCTAGAGGCTTATAACATGCTACTGAGCCATGACTGGTCGACTCTGAATGGCTATGTGGAAACTAATTTTCACCATATGTGGCTACCTTGGCATGGTTTCATCAACTAAATAAAGATAATAAAATAACTCAAAGTGGTTCATATGATCATTAAGTACAATCAAATAAATGAGATCCTCTGGGAAGAATCTGAAATGGGAGTGTATGTTCTAAATAAAGAGGAAAGAACACACAACACTCTCTATATCAACATGCTCAGTGTGCAATAGAGCATAGTGGTGGAAGAATAGGATTTTCTAGATGAAAAATATATTTGTGAAGTGCATGAGTTAGTATCCTTCTTTAATATCACCTTCACATTTGATAAACTTGGATGTGATGAATTAAATATAAGTGAAGAAAATTTGTGTTTTTCATAAGAGAATCAAAACCACAACACAATCAAGGATGACAATATAAAGTTAGCTATTCATCAAGAGGTAAATGTCACAACAACACTACTGCTACCCAAGATGCCAATGAAATTAACAATATCAAACTTATGGACCTTAAAATTTGATGGTTCAAAGTCTAAAAGTGGATGTGGTGATTGGGTAGAATTAATTAATCCAAGAGGGAAGCCTTATCTAGATGCCTAGCATCCAAAATTTAATTTCACCAATAATGTGGCTGAATATAAAGCATTGGTCCATGGTATTTATTTCACCCTTGGCAAGAAAGTAAAGAATATCAAAGTATTGGCCAACTTTGAATTGGTAGTCAAAATGGTAAGAAGTCAATATTATTATAATGATAAATACTTGTCTAGGTATTATAATAGAGTCTAAAACCTGATTGAAGATTTTGATGCCTTTGACATTAAAACATTGCCTAGATAAAGGAATTATGTAGCAGATGCATTGGCCACTGTTGTGAGTACCTTAGAACTAATTGCCCATTCAAGAATAAGAAGATTATTAGTAGAAATACTCTCTACCCTCTCAGTCCTAGATAACACCAATAATTTTCATGTCTTTAATGATGACCAACACATACTGGAATTCATCATCAATGCTAAAGTATTTATGGATTAGATGATTGATGAAGATGGTCAAGAAGACTTCAAATTAGATAAAGATGAGGTGATATACCTAAAAATAAGTATCATATCTAAAGGAATGATCTCACTAGAATGGCTATTCAATATGGATTATTGTGATAATGATAAGGAGTCCACACCTGTCAAGGTATGTAACATGATCAACACAACCTGGGTGGTGTAAATGAAGAAAAAATGTGATTTTGGGCACCACTTGCACCCCTAAAAATAAATTAGTGTTTTCAAAAACTCGCAAAGAATTAAAGGATGTGATTTCATGTATTTATGAATATCTCAACATATTCAACACTTACATTTTGACACATACTATCCCTCTAATGCCTAGAATCAAGCCATTTAGGCAAAGAAAAAAGCCCATGAATCTATTGCTAGATCCCCTAATTTTTATATATGTATAAAAACTATTGGTGCTAAGGATCATGTTTCTAGTAAGACATTCTATGTGGGTTATGAACCTGGTACTAGTGAGGAAAAATAATGAGGAGATTAGATGGTGTGTTGATTTTTGTAACCTCAACAAATTTTTTGAATATGATAAATACCCATTACCTTTATTGGATTAAGTGTTATAGATTATAATAATGCCTAAATGATGTCCTTTATTGATGGGTATTTGAGATAGAACCAAGTGGTGGTCAATTATGAGGAAAAAATCAAGATAACTTTCACAACAAGTGGGGTACCTACGCATAAAAATAATGCCTTTTGGATTGATTAATACAGGCACCACCTTTAATTGGGTTATGGACATTGCATTTAAATACTTAATGGATAAGTTCATATTTTTGTATATGGATGATATTACAATATTCTTCAAAAGAAGATTAAATCATATAAATTACTTAAGGAAACTGTTGCAAAGATGTTGAGACCATGAGATTTCACTAAATTTCAAGAAGTGTATATTCGAGGTAACTGAAGGTAAGTTATTGGGCCATGTTATCTCTAAGAGAGGAATACACACACACACACACACACACACACACACACACACACACACACACACACACACACACACACACACACACATATGTATGTATGTATGTATATATATATATGTATGTATGTATGTATATATATATGTATGTATGTATATATATATGTATATATATATGTATGTGTGTGTGTGTGTGTGTGTGTGTGTGTGTGTGTACATATACATACATATATACATACATACATACATATATATACATACATATATATATATATATATATATATATATATATATATATATATATATATATATATATATATATATATATACATACACACGCACACACACACACACACACACACACACACACACACACACACACACACACACACACAGATATATATGTATGTATATATCCTAATAGAGTAGAGGTCATCTTGAAAATCACATGGCCTAACACTAAGAAAGAGTTGAAGAATTTTTTTGGAAAGATCAACTTTGTAAGAAAGTTCATCTTATGTTTTGTTGAGATAATCAAAAATTTTAATAGCATGTTGAAGAAGGATGCCATGGTGAATTATAATACTAAATCAAAGATGGAATTCAAATAAATCAAGGCTACCATTGCTCACACACCCATACTCCTTAGCCTATAATACACACAACCCTTCTATCTTTACTCATTTACATCAAACACTCTATGTATACCATGTTAATTTAGAAGGATCTACGAGATGAAAACCAAATGTCTTTCATGATAAACCCACTCAAAAATGTTGAACTCAAATATTTTACCCTTGATAAACAAGACTTTTCTTTGATCAAGGCTATAACAAAGTTTAGACATTACATTCTACACAACAAGGTGTTAGTTGTGGTACCTGATTTGGCCATGAAGGTCCTATTAATACAAAATGAATTGGGTGAAAGGCATGGTAAATAAATAACCATAATTCAAGAGTTTGAGCTAGAGCTTTAGTCAATAAATATTTTTTGAAAGGACTTTGTAAAACTATCATTGAGATAGATCTATAAATTATTTGTTAGTAGTACTCAGTGCATGACATCATAGATGATGATTGGTACATGGACATAGTCATATATTTATTGAACAATGAGTGTTTGAGGTATTTAAATTCCACTCAACATAGAGAACTATAGTTACATATCAATCAATTCATGATCAAAGCTGACATATATATTGGAGAAACCATGAAGGCATATATTTGAGATGCCTGAATAAAGAGGAAGTGACTGCAATACTCAAATATTTTCATTGGAAATATAGAACTGAGCATGGTTTAATAAGTACTACTGCTCACCAAATATAGTGAGCAAACTAATATTGGCTACGTCTTTTCAAAGATGCTCATCTACACATGAGGAATTGCCATACCTATCAAGTTAATGTATCCCATGAATGCACCCCAACTATGCCTCTATTTTTGGTCATCAAAGCTCAACCCTTTTCTATGTGGAGATTGGAATTTGTGGGAGCAATTAATGCCAATTCCTCTATTGGCAATAAATTCATCCTTACAATGATAAATTACTAAACTCAATGGATCGAAGCTTAAACATTATTGAATTATATCAATGCTGTAGTCATTTAATTGTTGGAAGAACACATTGCCACAAGGTTTAATATGTCCACCATGCTGGTATGTGATAATGGCCTTGTTTTCTACTCCCTACAATTTATTAAATGGGATTTTGATCATTAGGCAAATATTAAGTATTTTTCAAATAATTATCCACAAGTAATGAGTTGGTTGATTCCATGAATAAAATATTACTAAATGTAATGAAGAATATTTTAGGAAGAAACCTAAGGTATTGACATAACATGATAAAATTTACTTTATGGCCTGATATAACTAGGATCAAGCATGCCTTGGGGACCTCCCCCATCATATGGTATATGGCTAAGATTTGATATTCTTAACCAATCTGAAGATCGATGTTCACCAAAGGGTACTTGGAAATATATGATCCAATAGATGCTTATCTTTTGAACCTCATGTAGTTAGAAGAAAACAGAGATGTAACCTTGTTGCAATTTAGTAGACATCAAGAGGTAGTCAAACATTGGTTTGATAAAAGAGCTAAATTGAAGGACTTTTAGATATTTGATCTGGTCCTCATATGGTACAAGGATCACAAACAAAAAGGATAACATGCAAAATCTAATACATTATGGCTCAGTCCCTACAAAATTTATGAAATTCTAGGTGAGAATGCATTATGCCTAAGGTGTCTTACTAGTGAGTATGTCCCATTTCTTGTCAATAGACAATTCCTCAAGCACTACATGTAGGATTGAGTTGATTAGAAGCCCCTATAAATAACTTATCTTTTTCTTTCTATTTTTATTTCTTACCCCTTTTTTGCTTTCTTGGGTTTACTTTTGTTTGTTTTCTATTTTTATTGTTGGGTTTATCCCAATTGTTTTTGTCTTGCAATACCCTTGTTGATCAAATAAATGAAAGGCTATTGTAAGAGAAACATGGATGACACTCAAAAAACCTAATCAAAATTTTACTCGAATAACTAGTGTAAACTATTGTTGTTGCTTGGATTATTTCTTTATTCTGAAGGTCAATGATTCATAATAAAACTTGTAAATTTATAATAGCTATTTTATCGTTTGAATCTATCTAATCTAATTAAATATATGAAAAAAATGCAACATTTCTTCAATTTTGATTTATCTTAAATTATCATGAATTTGCTAGTTTTCTTTTACTCATGGCTTGGTCCCCAACCCTCTATGGATGAATTAAAAAAATTTCTTTTAAAAGAATTGAGATAAAATGTAAAATCTAAAATTCTTCTTGAAAAGGTGATATTATCAACATATACCACAAGATTTAAACCTTGATTGATAGTGTAGCAAGGCTTTTGGAAGGGACAAGAGGTATCTCTGTGAGAGTTATAAATGTCTGGTTGGTAGTAGAGCAATGCACAAGCCACTTCCCCCCAAGTTGAATTGTAAAATATTTTCTTTCAATAGTTCTAACCTTATACAAATTTGAATTACTGCATGTCAATGCATAGAAAATGATTAAATCACTCAATCACACACATAAATGGTTTTGGTAGGATTATAACTTAATATGTCACTCATTCTTATAGACTTTAGTGCCTTTCAATTCTGGGTTGTTCTAAGTGATAGCTTGTAGCTAATGTTTTTTCTTGTGAAAATAGAGATTCTCAATTCTTAAAATACTCAAGAGTATTTCTTAGCAGGAATCACCATTTACTATTTCTTGAACAACATGCCCCATTTTCACCCTAAAAATGGGTACCCTCTTTTTGCTTTGGAGTTTGATCTTATACTTCAAAGGGTCCATGGTGGTTACTTGTGTAATTTGCATCTGAGCTGAATTAATTTAAATATTTGAATTCACATCATTTTAATAAACCCTAATCATCTTATTTTCTTGTGCTTTGAAACATATTCTATAGCTTTCTTTCACACTATTTTACCTTAAGATTATGAAAACTATCTAACTATTTCAAAGTTTTATGACTTCTTTTCCTAAGCAATTTAGTCTATTTTGATTCTCATTTGAATTTAAATCTCTAAGCATTCTCATAGTTTCATTATGTTAGTTTATTTCATATAAATGGATTAAATTGACTTTCAAATCGATCAAAATAACTAAGTCTATGTATTGTTCCATTTTATACTTAGTCATTTTTTACTTTTTGCATTAGCCATTTTTATTTAAATTTATTAATTGTTAGTTTTTAAATAAATGAATGTTGATTGGGCTTATTTTTATTCACTCATAGGTGTTTAAATGTATTCCAACACCACCTGGTGACCTTTCATAGCTCCCATCAGCTCTTACCCATTTAATTTTTTTTGGACACTTAGTCGATTTCATGCTTTTGCTTAGAGCCATGTGGCACCTTTCCTCTTCTTAAAAAGACTTAGTCAATTATTTAACTTTTCACATAGCCATATGTCAATCTCTCAATGATCTTGAACCTATTTAAAATTATTGTAAAGACTTATTCAATTTTATTCAAGATTTTCTAGTGGTGTAATGATGTTAACAATGCTTTAGGCTAATGGGTCAGCAAGATGATTCCACATGGCATAATCCCATTAATTCAATATTATTAAGATGTCTATACCATTGTAATTCCTATGAGATAAAAGGTTAATGAGATGATGCCATGTGGCATCACCCACTACTCTACTATCCTAGAGTTGTTTATACAAAGTGGAAAACCTTTGAACAAGTGGGTGAGTAGGAGGATGCCATGTGGAAAATTTTCATTCCTCCTAGCCCTAGAAAAGTCTGTGTAGGATAAAAAATGATGTCAAATCCTTAGGAAATGTGTGAGTGATATGGCATTGCATGACACATTTCTAATTCTTCAAAATATTTAGTTGTTTCTTTTCAAAAGATTACTCAGTGTCATGTGTCAATCTCTCGATGGCTTGAGCCTCTTTAAAATAGTTTTGGCACTTAGGCAATTTTTAAAAAAAATAACCTAACACAATACATCGATACCCTAATGATCCCAGGTGCATTCAATAGTCTTTCAAAGGCTTAGTCAATTTTTTGGGAAATTTGCCTAGTGAGTCTCCATGTCAACAAAGATCAAAATGAGTGGGATAATGTAATGTGATGTAATCCCACTACCCCACTCTTTTAGATATTTTCATACATATTATAAATGATGTTAGATCTCTAGAAAATTGGGTAAGTGGGATGACACCATGTGGTGAAATCTTGATGTTCCTCAACCCAGGGGTGGTCCGTGCAAGCCTAGTAGTATGTCAAGCTAGCAAATGAGTGAGATGTTATTGCATGGTAAAATATTGTTTTAGTGAGAAATGAACAATCAATATATATTTAAATATTTAAACAAATAATCTAAATGTGAGGAGAATCTATGTGGAAAGGATGACATAAAAAAAGGGCACGTTGGCAATACAACTAGTGAGGTATGACCCTAAATTTCATGGCTTGTTTGGCCATCAAAATCATCAAAATATAGAATTCATTTGTGTATTAAATTTTATATATAGAATTAATTGTAGAGTGTCCCCAAATGGTGAAGTGGTTATGGATAATGATATAATTCAATAGAAATGTGAACAACATCATTAACTAGAGCATGACATGTGCATTGAAATCAAGCACAAAGTACATAAGATAAATATATGCCATAAAGAGGCATGGATATAACTATGTAAGATGTGGTGGTTAACTATCTCAATGAAATATCAACTAAATTTCCATTGGTATTCATTATTTATTTGGTCCAACATGGTAATTAATATTTCAATGATTCAATAGAGTGGGATTCACTCACAGTGGACTGTGAGTGGGCATCCCACGTCGATGATTGCTGCAACTACCTTCGTAAGTGGGTGAATTTTAATTTTAATTTGAATTTATATTTAAAACTCCTCATACCTATGTGACAATATAAGACCAACTCTTGTGCCATAATAAAGGTTGACTTTGTGTGGATTGTAAAAGGAGATAGATAGAACTAGTTTTTTTTGCTTTCTTATGATAATTTTTTTTCTTTCTCATTTTAGGTTGTAATTACATAGTTATTTTTTTAGTATTTTAGTATTTTATGAGTTCTTAGTACTTTTAATAAAAAATAATATTGAGATAACTATAATACTGTTAAGTCTAAATGGTCATTCTTTATGTATTTTTATGGTAGTGATGCCCTTTTTTCTTGCAATCATTATCTTTCCTAGATTCTTGCACTGTCTTTAGTTGGAGTTATGCTAAGTCTAGCTCAATTGGAGATAGGTTTAAATGGAGATTTATTCATTTAGATATATTAAATCTCACTTGTGCTTATAACAAGCATTTTTACCTCTCTAACTCTAATCTTTTACTTTTTCAATATAATTAGTTTAATCTAGGGATATACCAATATGAATTCAACTGTCTATCTTGGTTGCCTTTATCATCTTGTCTCAGTTATTTGTCATTATTATTGAATTATTGTATTCTTAGACATGATAAATTCATGACATAAGTTATATTGTGAAAGGAATCAAATCTTGGAAGGCCAACAACTATTGAATACTTCAGTTAGAGCTAATACTTTTGATTCAAATCATTAAAATAGGCTCCTAACATGGAATAGTTCACATCAACCAAATAAGAGAAGACCAACATACGAAGACCTGATAATTTAGACCTTGGAGAGGTATTTTATTTATGAAATCTCCCTCCTTTTAGGAGTGGCCAAGGATTACCAATCTCATTGCCTAATTATTGGCTGCATATCAAAACCCACATCAACTTTCTTTTAAACACTATTATCATAGCAGGTTCCCTATTGACATCTCTATATTTTTTTGACCTTAAGTATAATAGGGATGAGTATTAAAGACCATGTGTGGGTAAATTTTCATTTGATAGGCCTTTCATTGAGTTTGAAATTGGAAAAATAGTGTAGATGATGTGCCATTCCTAATGTCAATCATTTGATGATAGATTAAGATTAATTTATCATTATTTTTGTATTCTACCTTGGACATACAAGTCTTGTGGGTTTTCATTTGACTAGGGTTTAAAATTATCAAATAAAATTTCTAGAAGCAATTATTTATTTTGGATCAAGCTTCAAATATTTATTTGCTGCACACAAGAAGTGTTTTGAAGTGATAAATATATCCCTTGGCGAATTTGGTTATCATTCATTCTCAAATTTATTCGACTCTAGTGTGGAATTTGGTTATCATTACTATTATCTGAAGGCTTCATCTCACATTTCATTTTTCCATTTTAATTTGTGATCCAACATACATCTTAGTCGATCATAATTACAATCCTATCTTGACATTAATAGTGATTAGCATTGATTGATCATATTCTGGCTACATCATCACTATGATTTAAAAATTGGTTACATTGTTAACCATAATACAATGTGCATTCCTTTCTCGATGATTATTATACTCTAGTAAATTCTCTCTTGGCAAAAAAACCACTTCCTTGCCCATGATTTTTTGAAAGTGGTGTTTAGGTATTAAGTTTAATTTTAATCTTTTGATGTTTTTAGGTTTAATTTAGTTGTTTAATTTTCTATCCCATAATATGAATACATTTTAAGTTTCTATAACATTTAGTTCTTACTTAAGTCACTATTCCTTATTAGTTAAGTTGATATTCATTAAACTTGTTTAATGTGTTTATTACTAGGTGTCATTTATAGTGATCTATTGTACTATTTGAGTTTGTGTTAAGACAAATTAATTTTACATCATATTTTAATACGTAGAGTCAAAATTCATCATTGCAAGGAAGGGTTTTCAGTTGAAGTCGATGTCCACTAAATCAAAATTGTTGAGGGGGAGATAAAATGGATAGACAAATCTAGTTGATAAGTTTGATCGAAATAATTTCCATATATGGTAAATCCAAATACAACTATTTTTGGTTGAAAAATATCTTTGGGATATTGTGGATGACATTATGTCAAGACCAACAAATGTTAACAATCTCTAAAAATGGAAGGTCAAAGATAAGAAAGCCTTGTCTATTATTGATCTTGGATTATCAAAACCCTATTTACATCATGTGGACTTTAAAAAGTCTTTTAAAGAAATATGAGAATCACTAAACACCCTATTCAAATCTTAAGCTGATAGTGCTAACATAACTATGAAGCAAAAATTGTATGGGTTAAAAATGGAAGAAGATAGAGATATAGTATCTCATATCAACAAGTTTCATTCTCTCATAAACCAATTGGTAGGAATAAATGAATAAATAAATAAAAATAATGCAAAATCCATATTTGTCAATAACATTCTCAAAAATATATCCAATATGGTGTTTAATGAAGTAAACAAGGTTTTTGTAGTATAAGAATTAATGCCCACACAAAACAAGTCCAATACTTCATACAAAAAATATAAACATGTGGCTGGGTTTTAAAATTAAAAAATAAATACACATGTTTTATTATAGAAACCTAGGGCATGTTCTTCTAAACTGCAAGCCAAAAGCAGATGACTATTTGATAGAAAACTATATGAAAAAGCAATGATGTCAAAAGAAAGTGATCAAGAAAAGAACAATTACCTTTCTGATGATGAAAAAGTTGTTCATCAAAGTGATGAAGAATATCTATATTAATATTTATCCTTACCTTATTTCAACACTACTGGGAGAATGTTAGGTATTAATTTTTCATATATGGATAAGTATATCATGATGTTAATATAATTATATGTGTATGTGTGTGTGGAGTTGTAATAACAATCTATTTATGTAATTATGTGAGAATAATACAAGTTGTATGTGAAATAATTTGATGTTGACATTTGCATTTTAATTTTAACTTAAATTATTCTATAAACCAAATTTATTAAATTAAATTAATGCATAAAACTTAAAATCCAACATCCCAATAAATGAAAAAAATATTAATAACAACAACCTTATTGGAAGATTATATTTTCACTCTTGAATATTTTAGATTTGAACCCTTCATTCTTAAAAAAATATAAAGCACCTACATAAACCTATTCCCAACCTAAAACTTTCATTTGGAATTATACAAGGTGAAAAATAAGAGAGAAAAGATGGCTCTTTACTCATCTTTCCAAGAGAGAGGTTTCCATTCCCATGGAAGCTCTCTTGTAATCATGGAAACTTCTTAGTTTTTATTATTACATTTTTATTTATAATTTTATCAAATATTCCATTTTTATTTCTCCGTTAAAGCTAAAATTTTCTAGTTTTCTCATTATAAGATTTTATTTTATTAGATCTAGACAATATCTAGTTTTTTTTGGTACACCTCCATGCTCTTGTAGTTACAGGATTAGTAACACAAATACTAGTATCTAGGTTTTATTTACATTTTTAAAAATCTTCAAGTATGCAAATATGATTTATGAATGTTTCTACAACTTATCAAGAGTGATTTTAAGAAGAAAATATGGAATAAAGTGTCTTAGAATTGTTAGAAAACTTTGAAAGCTTCCACGGGCCCCCATTTTTATCTAAAATACCAAGGGCTTGTTAATTTAACGTATTTTTTTTACAAATAAAATTTTAGTTGTATTTTTTGTGTAATTTAAAGTTTCATTTTTACCCTAAGCTGAAAGTGGCCAAAAAGGCCTAAAAAAGAAACAAAGCCACAAACTCTTTGTAAAGGCATTTGAGGCCATTATATATTTATATTTTTAATAAAATAAATACTTAGAATTTCATTTTTTTTCCATTGTTTATATAATAAAAATATAAAATAATTTTTTACTCATGATATTTTTCATACAATTTTTTACACTTTATTTTTTCTATATGAAAAATGTCAAATGTTAATATTTTTAAAAAATAATTAATATATCATAAATGTAAATTCTACAAAAATAATATTTTTTTTAACCTCAAAATGTATTAAATAATAAAAATATTACAACCTATTTATTTATTTTATTTTATTTTTTTTCCCTTAAAGTATTTATAAATCATAAAACACACATAAGAAAAATAATGACATATTTATAAAACTTCTAGATGTATTAAATAATTAAATAGTTAAAAAAATACAACTTATTTTTTTCTTTTAATCACTTATAAATAATTAAAAAAAAATACAAAGTAGGAATCTTAGCCCAGAATAGAAGCACCAAGAATGGGTGTAAGATGTGTTGATGGATGTTCAAAATTTGAATCGAGGATTGGGTGAGAAACCTTAGAATGTGATGCAGGTGACACAAGCAACCTCCTTGAAGGTGTGGTGACACCCCAATAAACTATGGGGATCATGGGGGAGGTAGAGGTTTCAAACTACATAGGAAACATGGGCCCACAAAGTGGAAAAGAGGCCACCTCAAACAAGCCATAGAAGTCACTTTCTTAGGCTGATTGAGTAATATGCAAAATGCCTATGGATTCAGAGCTATCATATTTCCATTTGGAGCCTTTTATGGAAAAAAACTAGGTATGTGTCAATGCCCCTACCATTATTGTTGAAAAATATAATGTTAAACTTGAAAACTCTCTATCATCTAGAATCAATAGTTTCATACCAAATATTGACTCTTTTAAAGAATGAGCCAACTGGTGTTGGAAACTGAAGGGTCAATTTGAAGTAGTTTTCTTAGTAAATAACTTCATCTTGATTAAATTCACAAATATGGAAGATTTATTCAGAGTCTTATTAGAGGGTTTGGGGTTCATGGGAAAATTGAATATGAGAATCAAAAAATGGAAGGATGGTAACAAATTAAACAAGTCCATGTTGGAAGACATACCTATGTGGGTACTATTGTCAGGGCTTCCCTTGGAATTATGGGAACCAAAGGTAGTAATGGGAATAGATAAAGCCCTAAGACAAACCATTTACATTGACCTAGTAAAAGAATCTCGAAGGAGAATGAGAAAAGCTAGGTTCAATGTGTTCATACCAACAGACAAACCCCTCCTATTTTCCATTAAGATCAAATACAAATATGGGGAGTGGAACTAACCCATTGAGTATGAAAGAGGCTCGGTCATCTGTAAAAACTAAAAAATTCCTAGTCATTCAACCAAGGACTATCCCAAGAGCATTCCTTCATCACAGCTAAAGAATCTAGTATGGGTTAAAAAAAGGTTCTAAAAATCTTGAAGAAGTTGGAGATACACATGTTTTATTTGAAATCTATCTTAACAAGTCAACCCTAGGGGACAAGTCTCCTTAGTGTTCAACTATTCCAGAGGGTCCTAAGCAATCTACAATGTATGTTGAAGGACATGAGATAAAAGAGTCTAAAAAGAGGAGGGCAATTGCTCAACGCCTATGGAGTTAATAGTGTTGAGGAACAAGATCCCTATAAGCACCAATGCTTTACCCAATACTCATAATCTGAGGGAAATTGAGTAGAATCGATCTAATCAGGGAAAAGAGGGGGAAAGAAAAGTCAAATATCAGCGCTAAAGAAGTGACTAAGCTTCCACACTTCTTCCCCAAAACCCAAAGATAGTATGGAATTAGAAAATGGATAAAATAAGGATAAAAGAGGGTCCATTTTTTAGTTTGTCTAGTTTCAATAACCAAATGAAAAAAGAGTGGAAGGACCTCTGAAGGGAGAAGTAGGACTGATTAAGAATAACATGAATAAGGAGGAGATAGATTTGACTGAGGGAGGCCTCTCAACTTTAAGGAGTCTAGTTATAGGGAGCCCCATCTCAAGATTAAAGGACTAAAAAGGAGATTTGACATAGTCCCTCCCTATTAGGTGAGCCCAACCACTCCAAAACCTCTACTGAATAGACCCAAAGAAGGGATTGAAAAAGGAAAATTCTCCTCACCAAGGGTTAAAAACTAGAAGATAGAGGAAGAATTGTGGACTCTAGTGAGGACTAGCAAAGGAAAGAAGAAATTCAAGGATGGGGATGACCCTAAAATCCAATGAAGATGGCCTAATCAAGTTGTAAAGAAAAAGGAAACCATAAGAGAGATAGCCAAGGGTACCTAGATAACCCTTAAGAGACATTTCACTACCACCATAAAATGAATATCATCTCATGGAATGTTAGGGGATTTAATATCCCTAGTATACAAAGAATAGTAAAAAACTTAAGAAAAAAGAACAATTTAAAAATTTGGATCATTAAAAAATCTAAAATGTCGAATGAATATCTCAATAAAGTTAGGGATAACATTTGGAAAAAAGTTGAGTGTATTAATGTTAGCTCCAACGGGGCATCTAGTGGCTTAATTATCATTTGGGACCCCCTAATTTTGGAAGGAGAAGTTCTAGTCCAAAACAACCATCATATTGTAATTTTTAAAATAAAATAAATAAAAATGGAATATATATTGTCTAACATATATGTTCCTAACTTAAGACTTAGAAGAAAGAAAATTTGGGAGGAGTTGGTGAAGTTTAGGCAAAATAACAGAAGATGGAAATGGATTATAGTGGGAGACTTCAATTTCCCCTTAACCCTAATGGAAAAAAGAGGAATATATGAATTCACATAAAGTATATCTAAATTGAATGAATTCATAATTAAGGTAGGGATAGTTGATGTCAAGCTAAAAGGTAATCCTTTTAACTAGACTAATAGAAGACTTAGGGAGAACCTAATTAAGGTGATATTGGACCATTTTCTTATTTCTCTAGATTAGGATATCAATTTACGAAACTCTTTGTAAACTCTCCCCATAATTGGTTCATTTCCAAATATTATTGTGTTCTCAAGGGAAAGGTGTTCTGATGCAAGGGCATCTTGGGAGTGCGTAGATATGTTAGGAATATTTTTTTCAAAAATTATTGTAATTCAAAAAAAATTCAAAAATCATGTACACTTAGGATAGGTCTATTTAATTCAAATTTAGTTATTGACAACCGTGTAAGGGGAATCAAGCCATAAGTGGCGTAGGTTGAGAAAGTCTATGTTTAAAGCATATTGTTGAGTCTTTTTAGGAATTGGTTGAGTGGTGTTAGTAATAAAATAGGATTGTTTCAATATGGCGAGGAGTAGTGTAGGAGAAATTCCAGGCAAAGGACTGTGGATTGCAAGTCCAGGAAAAGTATTGATAAATTGTAACAAATTGTAACAGATTTTGATGAAGTAATGAATATAGTGCGCTTGATGGGAAGCTCTATGTGTTATGGTTTTGTCTTGTAAAAGATTGTTCTTTGTGCAAGAACAGAGCAGCAAACAAGCATGTTGTAGGAAGAAAGCCATCTAATAAGAGATGTCCGTAATGGCAGATAGGAGCCTTGCCAGCAATCCAGAGCTTATTGACCACAGCCAGACAGTTACTGACCGAGAAGCGTTATGTCTGTCGCTGGTAAACGTGAATTGATTAATATTTACGTTGGCTTATTGAAGGTCTTTTAGACACGTCTGCTGATTAGTAGCAGCTGCATAGCTAAATTAGTGTGATTATCATCAGTATCTCACCGAGTTTAAGACTGGCACCGAGCAAAAGGAGGCCGCAGAGAGCACTTTGCTCGCTTACAAGTCTGCCCAGGATATTGCGGTGGCAGAGCTGACCCCGACGCATCCTATTAGGTTGGGGCTGGTGCTTAACTTCTCTGTATTTTACTACAAAATTTTTAATTCTACAGATCATGCCTGTGCACTTGCAAAGACGGCATTTGATGAAGCTATTGCTGAATTAGATACCTTAGGAGAAGATTCTTACAAGGACAGGTCGAGATTTCGATGGATTGATTAATAGGGAGTGATTTTGATTTGGGTATTGTGCAGCATGGAAAATGCTGCTTTCTTTTGAAGGGTCTTCTGTAAGAATTCAGTTCTGGTCTTGGCAATGCATGATTACTAGGCATTTCAACGTATTGATTTTTAATTTTGGTTATTTCTAGGTAAATGAGATTCTGGGTACGTGTGTTTTTGTTGGGCCGTAGTCTCCTGCTGGGCTGCATATCAATGCTGGGCCGCTTCATTTCTAAGTCATTCTAAAATCTATGTTTATGCTAGGCGTGGAATAATATTCTGATGGCTTTTCTCAATGCTGGGCGTTTCAATTGATAAAGTTAAGTGATGGTCTTTAACTCAGTTCAGCCGCTATTCCCAAAGATGCGTGTAGTCAATCTTTTCAAAGTTGTGCTCAAGTGAAGGAATACTGTCAAGCAAGAAGAGGACGCCAGGGATCATCTTGTGATTGAAGAAATATTTTATTACTATATATATTTTAGTCCTACTTTCAAAACGTCTTGATACCTGGAGTGGCTTCATTCGCTCTCTGTCTTTTCTTTTCAAAGCTTGTGGCTTACACATTTATACTGGTTGCCATTTTACATCAGCCACACAGCTATTGGAGGTAAATATGTTTCTGTAAAGTCAGCTGGGAATTTTTCAACATTATTCGATCTGGGGGGAGTAGTTAGTGGAATTCTAGCCGGCCATATTTCTGATAGGCTTGATGCTCGGCCATCACTACTACTAGTTTCATGTAGCGTGCGATTCCATCACTCTTTTGTTATCGGGCTTATGGAAATATTTCAATGCCTATGAATATTGCATTAATGATAATTTCTAGACTGTTTATAAATGGACCTTATGCTCTCATTACAACAGCTGTTTCAGCTGATTTTAGTACACACAGGCCGTAGGGGGGTAAAGGGAAACCAGCCGATAAGGTTTTGTTTTTGACCCTGAAAGTTTGATTTACTTTTGTAAAGACTTTTAATTGCAGTCCAAGGTCATATTTTCATCATATTCACAACCTAAGAACATCATTTTTAGATTTGATAAAATGTGGACCTTTCACCTTGATTTCTAAGAGACCCTTAGTGAATGGTGGAAAGTTCCACTTGTAGAATCTGACATGTTCATCCTAGTTAAGAAATTGAGCGTTATTAAGTATAAAATAAATGTGTATAATAGAGAAGTGTTTGGAAACATTTACACACAAAATAAAGATTTAAAAAATGAAATAAAAGTGATATATGTATGCCACTCAAGATTCTAATGAATAATTGATCATTAAGGAAAAAGAGCTACTATTTAGTTTATACAACCTTGAATCACAAGAATAATTATTTTATAAGTAGGACGTCTAGATGTCTGCAGATAAAGGAGGGGGACATGAACACAAATTTTTTCCACCAAGTTTTACCCAGACACATAAATACCAATCAAATTTTGGAGCTAATGTGTAGAGACAAAATTAAATGTGAAGATGAGAATTCCACCAAGTTTTACCCAGACACATAAATACCAATCAAATTTTGGAGCTAATGTGTAGAGACAAAATTAAATGTGAAGATGAGAATTTCATTGATACATAGATCATTAGTTATTTTAGAAATTTTCTATCTAAAAATAATCCAGGGAAAAAGGAAACTTAATAAAATTTGTTATAAATGATCCATAGAGTTATTGACCAAAAGGAAAATATGGATATTCTCAAAATGCCTTCTCTAGAAGTGGTCAGAGTAGTAGTTTTCTCCTTAGAAGGAGATAAACCCCTAGGGCTAGATGGATTCCCTCTTTTTTTCTTCCAATAGTTTTGAAAAATCATTCACCTCAAAGTGGAGGTAGGGGTGTGTGAATTCTTTAAAACAAGAATAATTCTTAGGGAACTAAATAATACTTCCTTGGTTTTGATTCCAAAGAAAACCAAAGCAAACCAAATGAAGGACTTCAGACCCATCAATATTTGTTCTACAATCTAAAAAATTTGCTCTAAAATCTTGGATTTAAGGCTTCAAACACTAGATAATATCATAATCAAGCAAAAAGGGGCCTTTATGATTGGGAGAAAAATTAATGATGGGCTAACAATTGTTCAAGAATATATCCACTAAGTGCCTAATTCATCCATACATGGTATGTTTTTTAAACTAGACATGAACAAAACATACGATAGGGTCTCATGGTGATTTATAGATAAGGTGATTGAAAGATTTGGATTTTATAACCCATTTAGAGATCTCATACCCTCATTTACATCCTCTCCTAAATTATATATTATGGTTAATGAAGTCCTAAAAGGATATTTTTATATAATGAGAGGATTAAAGAAAGGGGACGCTCTTTGCCCATACCTATTCATCATCATGGTTGAGACCCTTAATAGATGTTTAAAAGTATCCAAGAGGTAAGATATGATTAAAGGGGTAAGGTTTACCTTGAGAATACCTTCAATCACCCATGAATAGTTTATAGATGACACTTTCCTGATGGATGAAGCTATGGTTTATGAATCCAAAGCCTTCAGGGAGATCCTATTAGATTATGAGTTAAAGTCATACCAATGTATAAACTATAGTAAGAGTTTAATTTTATTCTTGAACTC
Source organism: Torreya grandis (assembly GCA_037957365.1). Taxonomy (NCBI): domain Eukaryota; kingdom Viridiplantae; phylum Streptophyta; class Pinopsida; order Cupressales; family Taxaceae; genus Torreya; species Torreya grandis. The sequence goes on along the minus strand of JARHVA010003700.1, from coordinate 293,383 downwards.
CCAAAAAGGAATGTAGAATAATTTGGTAGGAATACTCATATGTCATACAAGTAAATTACCTTCCATGTACTTGGGAATGCCCCTATTATGTGGAAAGATGCACTCCTTTTAGAATTATCTACTAGATAGAATATAAAGAAAGATTTCAAGTTGTAAAGGGCATATGATTACCCATGTTGGTAAACTTCAACTTCTAAAAATTTCTATCCAAAGTAGTCCAATGTTTTTCATGTCTCTATTCTAGATACCAGATAAGATCTCTAACAAAGTGGAACATATTTAATGTAACTTTCTCTAGAGGGGTCAAAGATAGGTTTAAACTCCCTCTGGTAGCCTAGGATAAAGTTTGCCTCCCCAAATATAATAGAGTTTTGGGGTTAAGAATGGTTGGGATCATGACCTATACCCTCATTGCTAAACAAGGATGGAAAGTAGTTAAGGAGGATGATCTCTAAACTAGAATCATTAAAGTTAATTATTTGGAAGGAAGGGATGAGGATATCATATTGTGGGAGGATGGACCCAAGGATGTTTCAACCTTATGGAAAGCCATCTCAGCTAGAAATTTTATCTTGAGAAAAGGTTTCATATGGAGGGTGGGAAATGGAGACAAGGTTGATTTTTGGGATGACCCTAGGGTTGCCTAGTTCCCCTTGGCTGCAAGATTCTAGGTCTAAAGTTTGTTTTGATTTAAAAAATAGTATTAAGATAAAATTAAAAGAGTATTGGGAGGGTGATAAGGTTTGAAGAAGTGCAAGATTATACAAGTTTCTCCTGCTAGTAGAATTATTCCTTTAGTCCTTCAAGACTTGAGTGTTACTTTCCAATTAATCAAAATTTCTATCCATCCCATAGAGGATCACCTCTTATGGCTGGAGGAGGATTATAGTAACTATTCAATGAAATTAGGTTACTCAGTGGGATTAAACAAGGAGGAGGGATGGAAATATTGGAAGCCTTTATGGATTAAAAACCTCACTCCCAAGATCAACATCTTCTGGTTGGTAGCTCATGCCAAGATCCTCACCATAGATAATTAGGCCAAAAGAAGGCTCAACATCCCTAACATATGTGTATTATGCAAATATAATTAGGAAATAATGTCTTAATTTATAGACTGATCCTTTATTTCCATTTTATGTGAACTTATAGATAAATTAAATATTTCTTAGGTAAAATGAAACTCCCCATTAGACTTGGTTTTTTAGTGGAAACCACCTTGAAACTTGGCCTCTCTAGTTTTATTGTGGTACCTCTCCCTCCCACATATCTAGTGGGAAGTTTGGAAATCCAAGAATGATTTCATATTTTCTAATAAAAGAGTCCATCCCTAATTTTATTTTTATAGGATCTATTTGACAATTGTAGAAAATTAGCAATCTTTTGCCCCAAAGGATAAAATTGTAGCTTCCAATATCGAGGCTTCTATCCTTAGAGGATGGAATATTGAATCAACAACCATAAAATAAGATCTCAAGATAGATCAAGGTGAAATGGTCCACACCTCAGTCAAGATGGTATAAGTTGAATTTAGATGGGGCAACCAAGGTAAACCTAGGTTGGACTGGTGAGGGGTCATTATTCGAGACTTAGTAGGGGGATTAATTATTGATTATAAAGGGTCCATGGGATCTCAAACTAATCATGTGGCTGAAATAAGAGCATCTCTCTAGAGCATTAAAAAAGTGGTGCAACTTAGTATAAAAAAATTAATGGTCAAAGGGGACTCCCTAAATATTATTAATGCCCTCTCTAGTAAGTCTTCACCCTCTTGGTATATTAAATAAGAAATTAAAGACACTTTTAAGTTACTAAAAAAATGAAAAATATTCTCTATTGGACATGTGTCTATAGAGGGTAACAAGGTGGCCAATATAATCACCATTTTAGGGGTCCATACCAAGAATTTTGAGGCATGGCATAAGGTTAACAATCTGCAACCCTAGATTGTGAACCTAATTATAATGATATCAATACCATTATCACACCCAAGGAGATGGCATCCTCACATGGTGTATATAAGTATAAATGATTAGATTAGTAATAATGATTCCATATTGAAAAGACCCAAGCCATCATTGTGAGGCAAGGGATAAGTGTGGGAGTAAGGCATCCCATGACAACTAGATTAATTGCATAACATAAGCAACTTGAACAAAGAAGGAGGAGATATTGGTTAAAGTGGTTTAGATCAGGAGTATTCAAATGAGGAAGAAAACATTAACAAGTGGGGATAGGGATAGAATTAAGACAATATATTATGCTAAAGCAAATGACAACAATAAAGTTGGGAAAAAATTGGTAAAGGGTGGTTTGGAAAAATTCATAACCAAAATTTTGGGCTATGATGATGTGTTGAAGGATTTTTCCATAGACTGACATCAAAGGAAGGTATGAATGAGGGGGATAGAGATGTAAATATTTGAATAATTGACTGGTGAGGTCACTGGCATGAGCTGTGAGGGGACTAAAGCTTTCAAGGATAAACATAGGAAGCATAAAGTTTTGAATAAATTATTCAACTTAGATGAGGATATCATCACTGATAAGAAGGGCTTCCCAAAGATGAACATACCAAGGTATTGGTCAGATGTATGCCTACATATTATGAAATACATTGTGTTGGATGGTAAGTTCTATGCCATCTTATCTCATCATTTTATGCTTTTGAATCACTTCAAAGGAGATAAAATCAATATTCCCTACTTCATATTTAAATCTCTTGAAATAACAATGAATGGATTCAAAGCAAATCCCTATAGTGACCTCATCCATCAGGGATTAATGTTACTCATTATGAAGAGAGGGAATGCTCTTAGGGGAAGAAAGTGAAACTATGAGAAAATGAGATGGATGAAGATTATGAGGAGGACCTTGAAAAGTAAGGATTTAGAAGAATATCAAGGATGTTTTAAACATTGTTAGAATGAGGTCTAGTCTGAGAGATCCCACTCAGTGGAGATTATACTTGAGTTAAAATTTGGAAAACACAAAGACCAATTTTTAAAGAGCTCAAATGAGAAAAGGGTTAATAATTTAGTGGAGGACATGAGGAATACTTCCCTATCTCCACTAAAGGACTTGAGGGAGAAAAGTGAGAGGAAAGACACTTTTGGCCTTCACTTAACCCTTAACCTAAAATTGATGGATCTTTAGGATAAGTTGGAGAACTAGGGAAGGCTTATAATCAAAATGATGGAATAATGGAATGATTTAAAGGGAGAGGAAGATAAATATAGAAAAGAGTGGGAGACTAGCAGGAATGAAGGGTGGCCCTCAAATTGATGAGGCAAAAATTAGCTCTCCCATAAAGGAAAAAAGAGTAACGGGAACACTTGTGCCTTCCAATACCCCTATTAAGATCCCCAAGAAAATGGAAAGTTTATTAGACAACATGAAGGGTAAAAAAAATGAAATGCCTTAGTTTCACATAGCTAAAGTCTCATCCAAACTCATAGGGAAAATATAAAGATCGAGACAAGGAAGGCTTGAGTAGGCAAAATGTGGTTAGACAAAGAAAGACAAAACCAAGGAAGATAAGGATCCTACTAAAATGACCTCATTGGTGAATTACTTAGACTCTAAAGAATCTTCTTCTTAAACTTTGTTCATGTTTATTGTCTATTTCAGATAGTTCTTGGTATAAGTTTGGCATAAATTTCTAGGTGTTTAAGGAGAAGTTTTCTATAAGTCTCTCTATTTCACCAGCAAGTTTGGAAGACTAATTTACTTATTTTTGTTTTAGTGTTGACTTGGTTTTATGTTTGTTTAACTTGGTTACAATATCCTTGTAAAACATTTACTTTTTACTTGATCAAAAATAATAATAAAGCAAATACAAGGAAAATCATTCTTTTTTTTTGCAAGGAAATACCAGATTTTAAGTATATATATTTTGTGTAATTGAATAATTCATAACTAAATATTTATCACGTGTAAATTGAGGACCATATCATCTTTCTTTAAAATGAAACCACTAAAGTATGCATAAAAAAATAAAAGTGAAATTAATATAAATTTTCTTTTTACTATATATATATATATATATATATATATATATATATATATATATATATATATATATATATATATAGTATAAAATTACTAAATTAAAATATTAAATACAAAGATCCTATCTTTGTAATTATAAATGTACGTGAATTTTATTATAGTTTTTTTTGAATAATATAGATATAAACTTCAAAATAATATTTAAATGACATCAATTATATATGAAGATAAATGGACCAATAAAATTATATAAGAGAAGCAATGTTAACAAAATCTTAAGTTATAACAAGAAGGAAAAATGACACACAATACTATATATTTTCTTTGGTAAAACCCTTTAAGAAAAAATACAACATAACCAGATAATTCCTTATTTAATTAGCTCAACTATTTATAACACAATTACATACTTCAAAATTTCAACTTAACCCTAATGCATATGTGAATATTTATAGGCACATCAATAGGAAACCATCTAAGTGATATAATGGGTAAAAACCATGAGCTGAGAAACCATCCATACAATTTAATTGGATATAAAACCATGGGTTGAATCCACCCATAAGGAACCAAAAATATTAGGCTAGCCATTAAATGTTGAAAAATCACACATTATAGTCTACCATCCCACTTGTCAATGTATGATCACCTATCAGTGTAACTAGGTTAGAAATATTAAATACATATCTACAAGGAATGAAAACTCATTCAAGGTATACAACAGATCAAAAATTATCCCATTGATTGAATACTTTGCACATGGGAACACAACTCCATACTTTTAGTAGCTAAGGGCAATAATGACAGTAAACTCTCTACACTAAAAACTACTTATTTGTACTCAACTTTCACTAATGAATCAACATTTTTTCTAAAGTATCATCATTTTCTAGCATCACCTTCTTGTCTATAAAAAACCTTTACAGCCATAAAAAACCTTGTCAAAAGTATGATTAATTATAATAAGTGAGGTTCTTTGACCATCATAATATATTTTCATTGCTTTTTATAAAAAACCAATATTTGAACACAACCTTTACAGCCATACAAATTCCTCACTTATGTGACTAGTTTCCATGTACTCAACTTATTTAGTTGATAGTGCAACTACTCCCTACCTCTTGTTTATAAGTTGACTACTCCAGTAAATAGGTTAAATATAACCACTTCTATATATTAGACAATCAACATCTCTAACCTTATTAACATCAAGAAAACATAATACATTTATTGTTTTATTTAATTATAGATTCTATTTGATATATTCCAATGCTCCTTTCCTAGGTTTGAGATATATTTGGTCACAACTCTCATTGCATGATCAATGTCAACACTAGAACAAACCATAACATACATGAGGATTTTGACAACACTTGAAAAAATAACTTAAGTCACATTCTCAATATTTCTTGTGTTTTGAGACACAATTCTATATATATATTTTAAGTAGTTAGAATACATGTACTCACATGTTTACATTCATGTATTATAAACCTATACAATATCATCTCATCATTTTTTCTTTGATTCATACACAATTTCTTGTTTAGTCTAATCCTTATAATTTCCATGTCCAAAACTATTTTTTCAGAACCTAAATCCTTCATATCATATTGAGATGACAATTGAGATTTGAACCACTTGATCATTTACTTGTTACCAATCAGTAACATATCATCCACATATTTAATTAAGATAATAAAGGTATCACCAATCTATTTGAAATACATATAATGATCAACTTTGCTTCATATAAACCCAAGTCTTAACAAAAAAATCAAACTTTTGGTTTTGCATCCTTGGTGATTGCTTCAAGCCATAAATAGATTCCTTAAATTTTCACACCATGTCCTCATTTATTTGAACTTAAAATTTTATATCTGCATCATGTGGATATATTCCTCAAGATCCAAATTTAGAAAAGATGTCTTTAAATCCATCAATTATACTTCAAGATAGAAAAAACATAAATCCAAAATAATCCTATTAGAAGCTAATTTACCAAACATGAGAGAAAATATCACCAAAATTAATTCCATCCACTTGGGAAAATCCCTTTTCTACCAAATTTAGACTTATACTTCTCCATAAAAACCATTTTTAGCCAGGATGTTTTCTACCAGTAGGTAAATCTACCAAGTCCCATGTCAGATTTTTATCGAAGGACTCTATTTATTCATCCATGGCCTTCTTCCAATTTTTTTTTGGTTTAAATTAATGGATTACCTCATAGTCTTAGGATATTCACCAGTAAGTTGAAAGGTAACATATATATATATATATAGAAAAAAAGGTGGATGAAACCTTTCTAGTTTCTTTTAAATTCTTTCTGATCTTTTCAAGACTAGATTATGAGATCCTTCCTTTTTTGGTTCATTTCATTCTATTATTTCATATTTAGACACTAATGCTCTCTCTTCTAATTCATATTCAGACACTGAATCTCTCTGTTATGGTTCTTTATTTAGATTTAATTCTCATTTTAGAACCAATGAACCTTTAAGAGTACATTATGAATGTAAATAATATGCTTTAGATTTAGGTTCCAAAGCATATATTATTTTACACAATTGTTATATCCAATTTTAAATATGCCATTTGATGATTTATAATATAGCTTAGTTCCTTTTTCCTTTAGAATTTTCACATAAGCATCATAATAAAAAAACCCAAAAATGTTAGACAGAGGTTTATTATCAGTCTATGTTTCATGTGGAATTTAACCAACAAGAGTTGATGTAGGAGATATATTGATTAGGTAAAAAGAAGTTGTTACTGCATCTACCCATAATTTATTTTCTAAGCCTACACCACTAAGCATACTTCTAACCTTAATCATCAGAGTCTTTTTCATTATTTTTCAACTCCATTATTATGTGGTGTACATGGAGTTGTTTTGTGCCTTACTATTCCACACTAATTACAAAATTATTTGAATTCATTTGAGCATTAATCCTAACAATTATCAATTTTTAAAAAATCAAATTTATAATTTTTATGTTTATTTTTTGTCAGAGTGGACCAAAATAAAAGATTGGATTAGATAGGGTCAAATTCACAAAGTTGAATCTATACAAAGTAGTGAGATCAGAAGAACAAATCAAAAATGAAGAAGCATGTCTTCACAACCAAAAATTTGTATTAGCATAATTAGCCAAAAAGTGCATAGGAATGTATATTATATAGTGAGGAATTAGGTCACCTAAAAAGGTAATTAACTCAACTCATAATTAAAAAATAACTTAAAGTACATGTACCCTAATAACCTATTATTAATTTAATTAATCTAATTAGACCATGTAGATAAAACCACATAGTGGGAAAAACCCTACACCAACACCCATTTTAAGTGTAGCTTAGGTGGGTAGAAGAATTGGGTCCTAACACAAAGGTATAATGAGATACCCAAGTACATAGAGATGATCCCCCATAAGAGAAAGAAGTTAGAGCTATCCAAACCTCAAGAAGAGCTCACAAATGAAGATACTTACTCTTAGTGAAGGGTTTGGTGAATATATCAACAATTTGCTCCATTATCTTGAGGTAGTGGAGATCAATGACTTACTCATAGATGATATCTTGAATGAAATGGATGTGAATCTTGATATGCAAACTAAATTATTATAGATCTAGATTGTAATTTTCTTATCATAGAAGATGGTTATTATTTATCAAAACTAGATACCAAACCTAGTGAGAATCCCCTGAAGTCAAATAGTCTTAGTGGTAAATGTTGTCTCCAAATCTTGTACCCTAGAAGATGGCTATTTAGGCCTCCTCCAAATTTGGGCAATGTTGGGACATTTTTAGGCCTGTTGGTGTGCTTATAATTGGAAATGAACCTCTAGGTTGAAAGGGCTAGCTCTATGTATTATCTTGTATGCAATAAAATCTATTGAACTAGCTTGTTTAGATGAAAATGGTCAAAAATTTGCATAAATGAAAAGCCTTGTCTAAAATGGTGATATGCCAAAATTTATTATCCACATGTATGCCCTATAGTTTTGCATAATACAAAAAAAATACAAGCCTATTCTTTGAGATCTAGAAGATTCTAACATAAATATTTCAATGTAGAGACAAAAATGAATGAGATCACACAAGGTAAGTAACTAGAAAAACAACCTATATAGTCCAAAAAAGGGTTACACATATGTAAAATCTCATACAACTAGAATGCACTCTACATAACCTGTTGGATCAAATCTTTGCTCAAAAGCATGAAGGAGAGAACAAAAGGATAAAACATCACTTGATGTCACTCTATGTCTCTTTCATGCCCAAGAAAATGTCCAAAACTTAGAAATAAAATAGACTATGCTTCTTTGCTCAAAGGCAAGAAAATGGCAAAACATTCCAATAGGGATTGATCATACTATCTATGTGTCAAATAAAAATAGCCCAAGGGTCTTATTTATATGAGAGAGAGAGTGAGAGAGAGAGAGAGAGAGAGAGAGAGAGAGAGAGAGAGAGAGAGAGAGAGAGAGAGAGAGAGAGAGAGAGAGAGAGAGAGAGAGAGAGAGAGAGAGAGAGAGAGAGAGAGAGAGAGAGAGAGGTCCTTTGTGCCAAAGAGAGGAATCAAATTTGTTGGAAGTCATTGTCCTTAATTGCAATTGATTTTTTCCAATGATGCTTATTAGGGCACTCTAATTGATCTGTGTCACCTTCTTAAATGCCATGGGCTTGCCCCTCTAAAGATGCTTCCCAACCACTTCTCCTTAGCTAGTCAATTTGTGTAATGGCATGGAAAAGGTTACTTTCATTCAGTTTGGGTTTGTCCTTCCCTTTTGATTAGTCCTCAAGGAATGACTCAGATCATAGTTTTACACTGTTAATTAGCCATTTAATCAAGATCATAAGCTAAGCAATTCTAAAAATATGATTTACTTCTATCTAGACCCTTTCAAGTTTTTTGAATGAATTCACTTATAAAATTCATAAGTCAAGCATGTTAGGAAATCTGATTTACACTTGTAGATGCATTCAAATTTTCTTGCCCACTTTACTTATAAAAATTTCTAAGCAAAGTACCTTGGGAAACCTGATTTGCACTGCGAAGATCCTTTCGATTTTTCCAAGATCTTCTACTTATAAAATTCATGAGTCAAGCATGTTGGGAAAATTGATTTTCCTACTTTACTTATAAAACTTTATAAGCAAAGCACCTTGGGAAACCTAGTTTGCATTACCAAGACCCTTTTAATTTTTTCAAGCTCTTCTACTTATAAAATTCATAAGTTAAGCATGTTGTGAAACCCAATTAATATTGACATCTTTTGGCACATCATGAACCATGGTCCCAATGGATAGTTATCCACCTTAAACTTGACATCATGTAGCATGTCATGCATTGACCCAATGACTAGTTGTCCACCTTAAACTTGACGTCCTAGGACACATCATGGGTAATTCAATTGGGTTTATTATTCAGGTAATGGCTTGACAATTTTATTGAAGTAATTCCTTTGAGAATTTTGATTTTGGGATTTTTGGCAAAGGTCAAGATGTTCCTTCAGGAACTTTTCTTGAAGGACACCTGTAGGAAAGTGTCCTTCAAAAAAGTTCTGAAGGATACCTAGGAAGGGACAAAAGGCCCCTTCAAAAAATTCTAAAGGGCATTTCCAAAGGAAATGTCCCTTCAAAACTTTTCTGAAGGGCAAAGTGGGAAAAATCCCTTCAGAAAAAATCCAAAGGGTAACTTGGAAGAATGGGACAAAAAGTAACCCTTCAAGAAAATTCCCAAAGGGAACTTGGATAAAAAATATTTGTTTGAAAAAATTCTAAAGGGGCATTCAAGAAAGGACTAAGGCAAAAGTGCCCTTCAAAAAAGTTTCAAAGGGACACTTGGGTAAAAAGTGCCCTTCAAAAAAGTTCTGAAGGGACATTTGGGCAAAAAGTGCCCTTTAAAAAAGTTTTGAAGGGTCACTTGGATAAAAAAGTGCCCTTCAAAATTATTTTGAAGGGACACTTGGGGGAAAACAAGGCAAGTGAAGTGCCTTCAAAAAAATTTGAAGGGCACTTCAAAGGGAAGTGGCCCTTCAGAACTTTTCTAAAGGGCACTTTAGGGCTAAGAGAAAAAAAGGGCTAAGGAAAAACAAAGCAAAGGGAAAAATAATGAAATGAAAGTAGAATAAGGAAAGACCAAAATAGTAAAGGCCTAAACACAAAAAATGAGCAAGCAAGAATGAAAACTAGCTGAAGAGAAAACACAAACTGGTTATGCAAAAAAAGGTCAAAATTCTAGTGATTTCTAGGGGAGACATGCCTGCTATGTCCAAGAGCAACTTCCTACATCCTTCTATTGGGCATGGAGTCACACAAGGCAAACAAAATCCAAAAATAAGAAGCCCATTGTGAGAGCAAATATAGGAAAAACATAGAAAATCAAACACAAGGAAAGAAAACACATGAAAGGGAAACACTTATGCTATAAAGCACTTAGGGAAAACAAAAAAAAAACAAAACACACACACACAACAACAGGTATTTACAAGACATGACCAGCAAGGTCTAGAATCAAGACTTCAAGTGGATCCCATTCACCAAAATATTCAACTCTTCTCCATCCATCTTGGATAGTTGAAAGGAGTTTCTTTGATTGCACTTACTGATGATGTAAGGACCACTCCACAAAGTATCAAATGTTGTATGTATACCTAGTTTTTCTCTATCCTCATCCCATTTCAAGACTGAGTCACCTTCTTTGAACACTCTTACCCTTGTCATTTTGTCAAAGGATTTTTTCATGAGAACTTGATGGTGTTCCAAAGCTTTATGTGCATCATCTCTTGCCTCTTGTAGCTACATTAAATCTATCAATTTGACCTCCATGGGAGTGTTTTAAAGTAATTCTAGATGTTGTGCAAGTTCTAAGGTAGGGATCTCTTATGATATAGATAGCCTAGCTTCTCTCTCATAAGTACAAAGGGAGAATTACCAAATGACTTTTTGAGAGTGATTCTATCTACTCATAAGGCTATCTTTAGCTTATTATGCCATGCTCTTTGATTGGTTTCCAACATCCTCTTGATGATTTTGATAAGGTTCTTATTGGTAGACTCATCTAATCCATTACCTTGAGGGTGGTAGTTAGATGAAGTACTCAAGTGAACCCCACTCTTTTTTGCCCAATCAAAATTTTTAGCACTTATGAAGGCAAGTGCATTATTTGAGATGATGACATGAGGAGCTCCAAACCTTATCACAATGCTATCATAGAACTCTAAGATAACATTTTCATTTACCTCATTCAATATAATAGCCTCTACCACCTTGTGAAGTAGTTTGTAGCAGTTAATATCCATTTGTGTCCAACACTCAATGGAGAGTTGATCATGCCAATGAAGTCAAGACCCCATTACATGAAAGGCTAGTCCACTTGAATAGTATTCAATGGAAAAGTTGTGAGTCTTTGTTTGCCAACAAAGAAAGCACATTGAGGAACAACCTTAACCAAATGATAATAGTCTATAAAAAGACTAGGCCAATAGTAACCAACTCTCATTATCTTTGCATATATTTTTGTAAGAGAGAAGTGACCACCATCTACTCCATTATATAACTTTTCTAGTAGCATATCAAATTGATCATTGTTAATGCATCTTAGCAATATAGGGTTCACTTCTTTTTTCAAGAGAATGCCATCTATAAGACAATAAAGAATGTCATGCATCCTAAAATACCTCCTCTGAGATTTGGTCAAGCCATTGGAATACTCACCATTTTGAAAGAAACCAATGATGTCTTGTGTCTAACTTTGATTTTGCATTTGATCAGCTGGCTGGGCTTGAACTTGATTAACCAAGGCTTGCTCCTTTGGCTCTTGAAATTTAGATGCTAAGTGCTCACACAAACCTCTTCCTCTTACTAAGCTAGTTACCTTAATGCCAATGTCATGTTCCATCACTTCCGTGATCCATCCAACTCTCTTTTCATTGAGATCCTTATTTAGGAGAAGCTCCTTGGTGCTAGGATGGGAAACCATGACATGAATCATGTTGTTGGACACCATATGCCTAAAATATTTCAATCCTCTAATGATGGTTAGGGCTTGATTCTCCACAAAAGAATATCTTATTTCATACTCCTCTAATCCTTAACTAAAGAAAGCAATTGGATACTCAACATCTTAATCATTCTTTTGCATATGCATAGATGAAACTATGCCGAGGTTAGCAAAGGTATAAAGTATGAAATCTTTAGCAAAATTTGGATTTAAGAGAGTAAGAGATTATAAAATTACTTGCTTGATTGCTTCAAAACTTCTCTTACCTTTGTCCAAGTAAAAATTTGGTTATTTCTTAACATGGTTGTGATAGGCTTTACCACAGTTGTAAAGTTTGGGAGAAACCTCCTTACAAATTTTATTTTCCCCAAGAAGCTTTATAACCCCTTCTTGTGTTGAGGTAAGTACAATCCTATAATATCTTCAATCCTTTTGGGGTCAATAGATAAGCCTTGTTTTGAAATAACATGACCCAAAAGCTTACCTTCATGGACAATAAAGATGCACTTCTTTGGATTGAAGGATATACCATACTCCCTAAATTTATTAAAAACTTGCCTTAGATGTCCCATATAATCAACAACATCCTTTGAAAAAATGGTTATATCACCAAGGTAAAAAATCAAAAACTTATTAATAAAACTTTTGAAAGCCATGTCCATTGCCCTTTGAAATGTAGCTCCAGCATTGGATAAACCAAATGGTATATTCTTGTAGGTAAAGTTCCCCCACTTGATGGTGAAGGCTATCTTGAATTGATCCTCTTCATTTATCAATATTTGATTATAACCTAAATAACCATTAAGAAGTGAAAAACATTGAGAAATTGAAATAGCTTACATAATTTGTTCCATGGAAGGGAGTGGATAATGATCCTTGAGAGACACTCTATTTAGATCATGAAAATCCACACAAAGTCTGATTTCTCCATTATTCTTTTAAACTATCACAAGGTTGGCTACCCAAGTTGAGTGCTTGATAGGATAGATAATCCTAGACTTAATTAACTTGGTCAACTCTTTCTTCATGATTTCTTCTATCTTTGGATTGATAGGCCTTTACTTTTATCTTACTAGTTTTGCTCTAGGCTCCAACTCAATGGTGTGATGGGAAAGAATTTGGTTAAACCCTTTCAAATCCTACTCCCAAGCAAAGATGTCATGAAACTCTTTGCATAATGCAATAAAATCTTGCCTTTCTAGCTGAGAACATACCTTATCAATCTTCAAAAATTTGTCTTTGAAAATCAAAACTCTCTCATAGTTTTTCTCCTTTTTTGACATGCTCATTATTTGATTATTATTTTGATCATCCTCATTGAAGACACTCTATAAGGTAATCATCCTCTTGGGTATTTCATTTGTCTTTAGTTGTATAATTTTATCTTTATAATGATCATGTAACCTCATTTGATTTCTTCAGGAGAATCCTATCTCATTTAACAAGAAGTGTGTAATGTGTTCATCACTTTCAAACACTTGCCATGACACTTCATTATCTAAAATGGAAGGTATCATAATTATCTTGATATGAGATTGATCCTTCTCCTTACTACATCAACAATTTAGTCAAAATGTGCTCCTATTACAGCCAATCTATCAACATGTTTATTCAAGTCTCTTGGCATGGGCTGTATGTTGAAGGCATCAAAGTCTTCAAGTAGATCCCATACCCTATGCTTGTAGAACTTAAGAAAGGGGTTCATCGATGTAGCTTGACTTCTTACTTGATGAATTACCAACTCACTATCTCCATAAACTTTCAAATTCTTGATTCCTCTCCTCTTTTCCCATTAGAGACCATGAACTAGACCTTCATATTATACCATGTTGCAAGTACAGCTAAAGTGAAACCTATAAGAGGAGTAGTAATGATTCTTTGATGGAGAAACTAACATGATGCCAGCTCCTGCACCTACTTTGTTCCTTGAACCATTAAATAAAATTTCCTACATGCCATCAAGTTTATGATCCTCATTAGTGAGTGAAGGAATTGGAACATTCTCTTCATGCATACAATAAACTCCCAAATCAGTCTTCTCAATGAAATTCTAAGGATCAAGGCCATATGTTTCAATATTGTGCTTGTCAAGATAAATATCATAAATACCTTCAAGAGGGGAAGATGTTTCACCATCCATGATCATTTCCTCTTCCTTACTGATTAGATAATTCTAATTTAAAATTATCTTAAAGTATGGCTCAATGTGGAACCTTTCTAAGGGTTGAGTCCTTATAATTACCTTGGTCCCATACCTTTTCTTAAAAGATAAAAAAGACCAATTAGTAGAAAGGTATTCTCCTATCTTGGCTATGAATTCCCTTGACAAGCATATATCAAAGTGTGCTAGAAGGTCTACCACCACAATATCTTACATGATAGGGAAGCTTGGGAAACCATGTAAAAAGACTTTTAGACCTTTGACCAATCCTACCATCTTGGTTTGAGTCCCATACAATTGTAACATGCCCTTGCTATGTGGCTCATAGTTCAAACCCAACTTATCAACCACTACTTTAGGCATACCAATAGTACTTGCTCCACTATCCATAATACAATTGTGGACCAACTTGTCTCCCATAATGAGTGTGAGGTAGAAAGGTGGAGGCTTTTCAGCCTTAGTTGAGGTCTCCAAAAGATTATTTGGAGAATTTGTGAGAGCCACACCATTGTGCTTTGAAACTTGATGAGTCACATGAATGCTTGCCAATTGCTCTTATAAAAGCTCTTTTTAACCAGGTATATGCAAGACTTCCCAAAGGGATATACTTGCCTTGGTGCTCTTCAATGAATCAACAATGTTTAGAGAGGGAACATTCACTTTCTCTAGCATTTTTGATGGTAATGAGGGAGATTGAGTCTGCTGCATTACAATCTTGGTAGCAACACTTGCATTCTAATTTTATTGGGGAACATGACTTACAATAGGTGCAACACTTTGATATACACTTGGTGGCCTTGGAGAGGCATCACTTAGAGCTACCCATGGTTCTTGGCCTTTTACCAATGCTATCTTCTTAGCTCTTGTATTGGCTGTAATTAACATGCCTTGAGTCAACACATAATCATCATTTGCTTATAAATTCATCATTCTCACACTTGGGATGCTACCTTCTCTATAACTATCCCTTTGGTTGGGACATGTTCCTTTGGCTATCATGTAATGAGTAGTTTCCTCTTGTGTTATCAAATCATGGCTAGTTCCTTTATCATCATGTAAAAACTAACTTTGAGGCTACCCCATTGGTCTAGATGATCCTCTCTTTGCACTAGATTTACACATATTAGAATAACAACCTTTATGGGAGGAGTAGAGTTTGGATTATATGCATTGAGATGCCTATTGTAATCTTGTTGATTTTTTCCTCTCCATTGATAATTGTATTGGGATGGATCTCTATATCCTTTTTGAGGATAGTATTGTGCATTAGGAGGAACACTTGCCTAATATTGAGCTTGCTTGAGCTAAGCTCTTAATGATCTGATTTCTTCATCTTTGTATAAAACATTATCCAACTTCTTAAGAAAGGATCATGGTTTCACATTGGCATTAGGACATTTTGACATGCTTGGAGCTTTAATGGAATGGTGGGACAAAAAAGGCATGGAAACTCTTGGAGGAAGTTTTCTAGCATGAATTAAGCTATTCTCAGCCTTAATTACTAGCTCATATGCACCTGGAAGAGTGAATCCTCCCATTGACTGTAACATAATTGCAACATCAATACTAATCTCTTTGAGGTATGTTGGGAACACAAATCTAGGAGGTCTCATGATTGGTGGTAGCCTATACCATGTTATTTTAAATCTCTCATTGAAATCTCCCATGGATTCATTTGGACCTCTTCTTATTACATTCATCTGATGTATTAGGGAAGCATGATCACTCTTATTTTTAAATCTTGTAACCAATAGATCGTCAAATCCATCCCAACTTGTAATGCATCCCCCTTCCAATGTTCTATACTAGTCAAGTGCTTTGCCTTTTAAATACATAGCAAGAAGTCTAATGGATATGATAGACCTAGTAACATTATGGAAATTAAAAAAATTAGAGATGTCTCTAATATGTTCAGATGGGGTAATAGGACCCTCTCCATTGAAACTAGGAAGGTTTTTGGTAGAATTCAGAGGGATGGGGTCATATGTAATAAATTATATTAGGTTTTGGGTATTAAAAGTAGGGAAGGGTTGATGCTTATCCATGTCTTCTTGATTGTCTACTTATTGATTTTTAGTTTCTTCAATTTCCTTGACCTCTTCTTCTTCTTCTTCTTCAAAACCACCCTACCCAAGCTCTCTAAGCACTAGGAATGGTTTAGGATGTTGATCTTCAAAAAGAGCTTCAGCTAGAGATTCTTGGTCAAATATCCTAAATGACCTAGTGAGGAACATGAAGTAAACTATCAGAAATTTGGTCTAGAACCAAGGATTCTCACCCTTTGGAGTTGCCAAATGCTATATTTTAGAATACAAATGATACTTTTCAAGACCAAAATTCACCATCAGGCATGATATAACTATTGTCTCCAAATCTTACACCCTAGAAGAGGGTTGTTTAGGCCTCTGCTAGATTTGGGCAATGTTGGGACATTTTTAGGCATATGGGTGTGTGTATAAGTGGAAATGAACCTCTAGGTTGAAATAGCTATCTCCTTGTATTAGATTTTTTGTATTAAAATCTGCTAAACCAACTTGTTTGAATGAAAAGGGTTAAAAATTTTCATAAATGAAAAGCCTAGTCTAAAATGGTGATACGCCAAAAGTTATTATCCACATGTATGCCTTATAATTTTGCACAATACAATAGAATACAAACCTATTCTTCAAGCTCTAGAATATTTCAACATAAATATTTCAATGTAGAGACAAAAATGAATGAGATCACACAAGGTAAGTAATTAGAAAAACAACTTGTATATTCCAAAAAAGGGTTACACATATGCAAAATCTCATACGATTACAATGCACTATACATGACCTATTGGATCAAATCTTTGATCAAAAGCATGAAAGATAGAGAACAAAAGGATAAAACATCACTTTATATCACTTTATATCTCTTGCATGCCCAGGAAAATTTCTAGAACTTAGAAATAAAATAGACTTATGCTTCTTTGCTCAAAGACAAGAAAATGGCAAAACATTTTAGTAGGGCTTTACCATACTATTTGTGTGTCACATAACAATAGCCCAAGGGTCTTATTTATAGAAAAGAGAGAGAGAGGATGGAGGTCCTTTATGTCAAAGAGAGGAATCAAATCTATTGGAAGTCATTATCCTCTGCTATAACTAATTTTTGCCAATGATGCTTATTAGGGCACTTTGATTGATTCGTGTCACCTTCTTGAATGCCATGGGTTTGCCCCTCTAAAGATTCTTCCCAATCACTTCTCTTTGGCTTTTTGATTTGTGAAATTTCATGAAAAAGGTTGCTTTCATTTAGGTTGGCTTTGTCCTTCCCTTTTGATTCATACTCAAGGAATGACTCAGATCATGGTTCTACATTATCGATCAACCATTTGATCAAGCTCATAAGCTAAGCATTTCTAAAAATCTAATTTTCTTTTGTCTAGACCCTTTCAAGTTTTTAAAATGACTTTACTTATAAAACTCATAAGTTAATCATGTTGGGAAACCCAATTTTCACCTATAGACCCATTCAAGTTTTCTTGACTACTTTACTTATAAAAATCTATAAGTAAAGCATCTTGGGAAACCTGATTTGCACTGCCAAGACCCTTTCAAGTTTTCCAAGCTCTTCTACTTATAAAATTCATATTTTAAGCATGTTGGGAAACCCAATTTGCACCTACATACCCATTTGGGTTTTCTTTCCTACTTTACTTATAAAACTTTATAAGCAAATCACCTTGGGAAACTCAATTTGCACTGCCAAGACCCTTTTGGGTTTTCCAAGATCTTCTACTTATAAAATTCATAAGTCAAGCATGTTGGGAAACCTGATTTGCACTTGCAGACCCATTCAGGTTTTCTTGCCTACTTTACTTATAAAAATTTATAAGCAAAGCACCTTGGGAAACTTGGTTTACACTGTCAAGACCCTTTCAAGTTTTCCAAGCTCTTCTACTTATAAAATTCATAAGTCAAGCATGTTGGGAAACCTAATTTGTATAGACATCTTTTGACACATCATGAACCATGGCCCCAATGGCTAGTTTTCCACCTTAAACTTATCATCCTATGACATGTCATGGGAAATTTAGTTGGGTTTATTGCTTAGGTAATGGCTTGACAATTTTCTTACAGTAATTCCTTTAAAAATTTTTCTTTCAATCTTTTTGGCAAAAGGTAACATGTTCCTTTGAAAAAATTTCCTAAAGGACACTTGTAAGAAAGTGTCCTTCAAAAAAATTTTGCAGGACACCCGAGAAGGGACAAAAGGCCTCTTAAAAAAATTTGAAGGGCATTTCCAAAGGAAATGGCCCTTCAAAACTTTTCTGAAGGGCCAAATTTGTGGAAAAATCCCTTCAAAGAAAATCTGAAGGGTAACTTGGAAGAATGGGCTAAAAAGTGCCCTTCAAAAAAGTTTCGAAGGGACACTTGGGTAAAAATTTCCCTTTGGAAAAGTTATGATGGGTCACTTGGACAAAAAAGTGCCCTTCAAAATTATTTTGAAGGGATACTTAGGGGAAAACAAGGCAAGTGAAGTGCCTTCAAAAAATTTTGAAGGGGACTTCGAAGGAAAGTGGCCATTCAAAACTTTTCTTAAGGGTGATTTGGGCCTAAGACAAAAAAAAGGGGCTAAGGAATGAAAAATCAAAGGGAAAAATAATGAAGGGAAATCAAAACAAGGAAAGACCAAAACAGCAAAGGCCCAAACACAAAAAATGAACAAGGATTAATGAAAATCAGCTGAAGAGGAAACACAAACTGGTTATGTAGAAAAAGGGTCAATAGTAACATTAAAAACTCCTCTATATTCTACCTTAATAAAAGATAAAGTAATAAAAATATGCTTCTTATTTGACCAACTAATTAGACTTGAACTAATGGATAAATTATAGCTTGAAGTATACTTACGATTCTAAATATAACTAGCCCAGTCTGAATCTATATAGCCAATCAAATTGATGTCGATGCCTGCTCCATAATGAATCTCTAAACTATGAGTACCATAAACATAGTGGAAAATATGCTTAACTAATTTGTTATCATAGCTCATGTTTTTCTTGCATAAATATAATGGCCATGCCCATAACAATGAAATATCATGTCTAGTTTTTGGTAAGGTAGATGAGACTTCCAACAAGTTATCAATACGAGTTAGAATCAATTGAAGGACATGGATATTTAGATTAAAGATTCATACCATATAGAAAATGAGTCAAACTTATATTATATTTAGTCATGTTAAACTATTTAATAAAATCAAGAGCATACTTGGATTGTGCAATAGTGATCCCAAAGTCAGACTGAGAATTTTTAATTTTGAGGAAGTAGTGTAACAAGCCCAAGTCAGTAATTTAGAACTTGTCAAACAAAGAAATTTTCACTACTATGATGGTGGATTAAGAATTCCCTATGATCAATAAGTCACCTATGTAGAGAACCAAAATCAATAGTGAATCATCCTATCTCAAGATGTGGACATTCAGATCAGAATGGCATCTAGTGAAACCAACCAAAAGAAGAAATTAGTACATATTGGTATACCAATCTCAAGGAGCTTGTTTGAGGTCATAGATATATTTATTAAGTTTAAAAAATAAGGAAGAATCTTCTATAAATCCTTATGGTTACTCCATGTATATTTTATCTTTGAGGTCACTGTGAAGAAAAACACTCTTCACATCTATCTAATGAACATCTCAAAGATGTACTATGGTAATGACAAGTGTGAGTTTGATTGAGTTTATTTTGAAAATTGATATGAATGTCTCAATATAGTTAATGTCAGGTACTTGAAAAAAAACCTTTTTCTACCAAACATGATTTGAATTTTTCTACAGACCTAACTACTACAAATTTTATTTGGTAGATCCACCTACATGTAATATTTTTTCTTCCCTTTGGAAGAGGGACTAAATACCAAGTGTTTTTATTCAACAAAGAACCATACTACTCTTTTATAATAGTATCCCACTTAGGAGTGTCTGATGCCTCATGAAATTACTATGGAGGGCATCTTGAAATTTTCAGATGCAATGAAAGAATGGAGGGCATCTTGAAATTGTGAATAGGTTCATTCACCTATTGTCTAATGGATCTCTAATCCAATGGACAACACTTTATAGTGTCTATCTAACCCAAATAAGACCAATATTTAGAGAGTTAGGAGGAGATTATTCATCTTATGAAGACATTATAGGAGGAGGGGAGACTTCATCCCTACTCTCATTGTTAAAATTAGAAGAATAATCTAGATCATTAAGATGCTACTCAGATGAATTTAAATCATCAAAACTATCATCAAATCCTAGTTCATCCAAAGAAAAAAGAGTGTCATGTGTAGGGTCTATATAACCCTCTTGAAACTACACACTCCTCTCAATGAAAAACTCATGAATGGTGGGATGGAGAAGCTTGTATCCCTTAACACCATTATGATATTCAATGAAGATGCAATGTTGACTCTAAGGTTCTCTTATGTCCAACATATCCCACTCTCAATTTTTTTTGAGTAGGGGACCATTTCATCCTAAAAGTAACCATTTATGGTGGGTCAATCACTTATTGATATTTATTATGTACTTAACAATGATAAGATTTACCAAATATTCTTATGCCTAGGTTTATGACTAAGAATAGTTACCTTAATTCTAATAAGATTTTCCATTGCCTTGGCTATCTAGGTTTTCATTTTTTATTCTACTTAGGCTAACCTATTAATGATTTTTGAAAGTTTCCTAAGTGTCTAGGTTTTTCAAGGTTGTGCCCAACATTATTATGTTCAAATATTTGTTTGACATTCTTGTGCGGAACATAAGTTCCTCAAAACTTTTGTCTATTGGATATTCTATGCAAACTCAAACATCCTAGAGCTTTGTAATATTTTTTTAACTTGGTGAAGTTTTACGCTTTAATTTTTAAAGAAATAAGTGCCACATAGTGATAACCCACTAGCTTATGACTATTTGAACACTTAAAGAAGTTTATCTTCTGGGTAAGTAGGGCATTGAGATGTTGTCAAATGTCATAATCTTGCTTGACCTATAACTAATAGGATCAAATTTTTAGTATACAAAAGTTTCAAGAAAACTAAATAGTGATAGCCATCCACGTGTCCCAATCTCATAGACCAAATGTGGTTAAAACATTCCAAAAGTTTTAACGTCATCCAGGAAAATGGAACATTCAGATGATAACATGTGTCATCATCTTACTCATCCAGATTCTACAGAACAAAAGGGATTAATATAACACTTTTGGGAAAGTGAAGCATTGGGATGTTTCTAGTTGTCATCATCATGTTCACACATATCCTATGTAAATATGAAGGACATTACAATACCCATGGGGAGAGCAAGATAATGATCTTTTTCCAAGTTTCACCATTTTGAGGGATTGAGATAGTACTAGCATAGAATAAGGTATAGAAAGAATTGAGAGACAATAGGGAGTTGAAATTTCACCCCGTGTCCCCAAAACTATATAAAGGTTTGACAACATGAATATAACACCTCTAGGAGGATAAGGAAGTTGAAAAATGTCAATTAAAAGGTGACAAAGTACTCGAGGCCAATGAGGAAAAAAACCACTTGGAAGCAAAGATTAGAGTTGGCATATCAAAAAGTAAATTCAAACATGAAAAATCAAAAGCAAAAAGGATCTAAAGCTATTAGATCTATTTATTCACATGAATTAGTTGATTACATTCAATTCGACAAATCAAGTGAATCTAAAGGGTAATATATGTAATTAACCAAGTTAATTACAATCACATTACCATCAAATTAATAATTGTAAGCATGAAATCAAGTTCTGGCTTGATTAAAAAATATTAACATAGTTATAAATAACTAGAGCTTAAGTGCATATCAATGGATTCATCTTCAAAGCTGCTACCTACTCCTTCTACATATTCCATTGTAGGGTCTGATCAATACATAGATACAAAGTTTGATGAAGTGGCTCTTAATCATGACTTCAAGAACTACTTGGCCATCTAGGAAGAAGTTGAGGTAGCAAATCCCTATGGCCCTAAGGAGAAACTCTAGGCATTTACATGAAGGTACAAACAAGACTTGGTAGCAATAAATTTATGATGTAGTGGTAAGACCAGAGGTAATGCCCTACATCGACATAGTTTATGATTTGTTTACAAATGGACATATTTTTGGCAAATTTTACATGTCCATTAAAATAACACACCTATGGCCTATGTTAGTGGGTGTGCTTTTGATAATTATTACTGACTCTCCAACCTAAAGACAACCTTAACCAAGCTATAATTGAATAGTGGATGTTAGACAACAATGTTACCAACAAGTTTTAGGAGTTGGCACATGACCCAAACAATTTCAAGGTCAAAGGACTCATCTTTACCATTCAAATTGACATTTTAAGGATAGGAATCAGGATTTCCATATCCTTATTTAACATAATCTATGTTTTCCTAACCATAACCTACATCAACAAGGTTGGATTCCCCATATAGACACCATCCTCACCTCCACTAAGGTCATTTACATTGGGTAAATCATCATTACTAACTTGATTCACCAAGTTAGTATCCCAAAAAACCAACCATATGATAATTTCTATATGATGTCTTATCTAGTGGACGCTATAACTAGAACAATCCACTTAGCTTTAAAAGAAGCTTGGGAGCCCTCCCTTGAATATCCAAAGAATAAAATTTGTGATGAATTCAATCTAATCCACATCCAAATATTTATGAAGAACATGACCATGATAACAAAAAAATTTATCCAATGGTATATAAGGCCATTTATGTCAAGGATGTGCCCAGATTATCTGATTATATCAGAAGGACTCTTAAAAAGATTGGTAGTTATTGGATATAATTGAAATGAAAAATCATCAGAGTAGAGGGAACCAAGGTCCTCCTCATGTATCTTCCTTGGTTAGTGATAGATAAGGTGGAAAAACAAGAAATTGCATCTCAATTGATATATTTTGTGTATGTCATACCCACATGATGAGATGTTCCTAAATACCTTGAATGATATATAAGTTTAAGACATGATAAACAAGGTAAATATGTCTATGGTGGTGGCCAGGCATATTCAATACAATCTGAATACCACCAAAGAGGACGTTTAAAGAATTAAGAAAGCACATTGGGATGTAAATATCCCTCCCAAATATCTCTTATAGGTTGGAATTCAAGGACATAAATAGGTTAGACCATAAAAAATGATTCTATGGGGAATAAACAAAGAACCACTCAAGGAACTCCTCAACATCCCATCCCAACGGTCACCATATCATCAACCACCATAGTGTCCACTCCCTATCAGCCAGCTACCACTACATCAAGTACTACAAGCATATATCAGCTTGGTGGGATATTTTCTATGTTGCCTTTCCCTCCAATTGTGATATCCCAATAGGTAAGCCTCCCATATTTCCTCCCCCAAATTTATAGCTTATTTTCTTCCCCAATTCCCCCTATAGAAACCACTATTTCCATTACCTCATGACCACCCACTGCCCTTCTAGTTTTACTTGTTATTGCTTCCTTTCCATCAACATCATCCACTGCTCCCATTGGACCACCTCTTATGTACCAAATTAAGTTTAAGGCCCCTTTTGTTTCCCCTTAGGGCACTCCAACAAAGGGAGCCACCAAGGATAAGTCAATAATATAAAAGGATATAATAAATTTCTCTAGGGAAGTAGAACCCTTATAAATCTTAGATAATGGTGAAGATGATAGGGAGAAGCTTGTAGAATAATAATGGTTAATTAGAGAAGAATGGGAATACAAAATAGAAACCTCATTATTTGAAACCATCAATGAGACCATATAGAGTGACCTAGAAGATGAATTATTACTAGGGGAAGCTTAGTCTGGGGACACTATGATTTTGAAGACCAAATTAGGATCCACTAAATTACTTTAGGATCAAGATGGAGACAATGGAAATGAAATAGAGTTAAAACTTTCAGCTTCAACACAAGGGTAGTTAGTGAGTATATTTCCATCCTCAATCCCTCCTAACACAATAGTGGTGTCTATGTAAATAACTTGACAAATTTATGCTACATAAGGGTGAGTGAAGAAACATCTCATTCCCCATCTATTACAATAACTAATTCTATCCCAGTTAGTCCTATAATAACTATTCCTTATGTTTTGGATAATTTAGCCCAAACAAATAAGGCCTAGGAAACTATAGGGCCAATTTTGAAATTACTAACCCCAAACCCCATAATTTAGGGTATGACACCCCCAACCAAAATTCAAAGGGACTTATTGGGGCTACCCATACATATATAACTAATTATTTTCAAAACTTGCTCAATACCCATCCTAATTACTCATTATTTGTTGCCTCCATCCCTCAATCCTTTGGACTCAATAAAATTGAGCACTTTAAGAACATAGTCTCCTCCACCATCTTTAATTACCTAGTCACTCCTTCCCATACCTCCACCCAATTGGACCTTCCAATTGGCTAGGTGGCCCAAGTCAAGTCTACCATCCTTACATCAATAAAGGGGTTCAAGAAGGGAAATATAATAGTTGACAAAATGGCTCCCAAGAAGGTCACTTGATGGAGGAGATCCATTCCTTCTTTCCCTTATCTAGGAAAATATTCTCCTAAGCCCATGCTTATCCCTAGGAAATCTCCCTCTTCCACTCCCATAGGCTAGGCAAAACCTTCACAACTAGTTACCTTGAATATACTAAGTGTATCTAGAAGATGTAATAAGTAGAGGCAAATATGCATGACTTGTTTATTATGGAACAACCCATAGTCAATTTTTACTATAAAAAAAGACTATATAAATATAAATAATAAAATATAATGGCTAAAGGATAATAAGTGGAGTTAGAATAAAGATAAGATATGTTCTAATTGACTAAAAAATGAAGAACTCTACCCTTTGACTTGGGTGGTCATAAGGAAAACCCCTATACTTTTATATACTCTATAAGGGGAATAATAAAGGAGATGTTTTAGGGATATGATTAATTTTTGGAGGCCTTATAAGAAAGGATCACCATTAAACCTCCAAGAGACCTCATTGGTAGTGTGTAGGGAGCAACCCAAAAGCTATATGATATTCTCCAATTAGTAAGAGATGAAAATAAGGAATCCTAACCCAAATGGGGGGATGTCTTCTCTCTTGTATATGACATGAAGAAGATGGAGGCTAAGCTTTATTTTTAGGCCAAGCAATTAGAGACAAGACATACAATCACTTGAATTTGATAATTGCCCTGGAGGCTGTATGGGCCCAAAAATATGTGGTCGCTAAAAGAGATAGCTTTATTGGGTGGCATCAAGAGATGTGAAATCTAGTACGACATCTCATTAGTTAAGAGGGAAAAAAATCGCCATTATGAAGGAAATAAGAGTCGATGGTGTGAATAACCAGAATGGATAATTGGTCCTTAAGAACATATTTGATGACCTTTTATGGATGACTATAAATACTTTTAGAGCAGAGGTCGAGGGCATAATATATAAGAATTTTAGAGAAGAGGTCGAGGGCATAATATATAAGACTTTTAGAATAGAGGTTGAGGGCACAATATATAGTAACCATGATGACCTAAAATAATTGATAAATTTTACTAGAATTAGGGCCCTTGGTATAAAGAATCTTTATGTAGATATTGGGGTTGCATTAAAGGTACAAAAAAATTAATGGACAAACTCCCTTAGATCTTCAAAAGACCCCTGTTAAACTTCAAGAGGATAAAAAATACTTTTTAGATGATCCATGATCTCTAATCACAAATTCAAGTGAGTAAGTAGGTTTCTTAGGCGACATCACTCCCACTTACCTTCTTGACTACACCAACATCTTGAATGGTCGAGCCCACCATTATAATAAATTCAATGATAATAGCCACTAGAGTACATGTGTCATCCATTTCAACTACTTCATCATAGGAGGAATGATGTTAGTTAGTGGTATCAATTTTTTTTTATAACATGTTTTATCTGTTGGTGATATATTTTATCAAGTGTCCTCTATGTACTCCTTTGAGATGTATTTTTTAAAATAGATGTAAACTTTGAGAATAACTTGAGTGATGAGGTGATCCCATCCCAAGGCTATATATACATGTATCTCCCAGATTCTAAAGAGAGGATAAATTATGACAGTTTAATATAGATAATAAATCCGTTGGGTTATTCTATAAGTCTATGTTGTATGATTATCTCTTTCATTTATATGTTATTGTGTTTATGATTTTTATGTAACCAATAGCTTAGTCTTTCCTAATATATGTAATGGAAGTTAAGTTGCTTATAATCAATTAATAAAGTTTTCTCAATTAGAATGTACAGTAATAATTTCGATTGATAGATATTATTTTCTAGTAATAATCTATTTAAGTTACTCTTTATAATTTTTAGAGAGACACCATTTGGTGTATCTTCCTAGACTAAGCTAATACTAGTTGAAGATGATATTTGGTATTAGCTATGATCTTAAAGTTAAGATATGTTATAACAGTCTTGATAATAAGTAATTTCTAGTTAATAACTTTAATCGAACTGTATCATAGCCCTTAGATCTTTTCACTATGTATGTTAGGTCTATATGCCAAAGTAGTAGTCTACAAACATTAGTTCTTTCGCTTTTGTCCTTGTCCTAAACCTGATTGGAAAGAATTTATGTTATTTATTTATTTATAGATCCTCTTTTATGCCTTACCATACCCTCTATTTTTTGTTTATTCAAGTCTTATCCACTTTAGATTAAATCCATTATCATTCCATTTTATTCAAATAGATCTTGGATCCATATCCATATTTGAACCAACTGGGTTAGTAGTTGTATTGCTCACCACTATTCCACCACTAGTCATTACAAGACTTAATACCTTCAACTTATGGCCTGGAGTGAAGATAACCTTCACAAATATCCCAAAATGTTAGAGGCTACCTCGTATGCATTTTTTTTTTGTGTGTGTGTAAAACTCAGAACAACAAAATTTGATGCTAGAAGGAGGGAAACTTTCACTATCTAGGATATAATAGATCCTAAGTTACATTGAATATATCCCAAAGACTAACAATGTCCACCTCTACAAATAAACTACTACCCCTACAGGCCCATAAAAAAATTAAGTTAGGCAAAGGTATCCTAAGGAGGTCTTGGGCTCCGTCTTATTCTCTAAATAGATGACCACCTTAAGATCCAATGGCCCACCCTTGGTTAATAGGTTTGCCATTAATATTCTAGGAGATATCCATGACTTGTATAGAAATCTAAAGAAATACCTTTCCACATTTTCTCCATTAGGGGAAAACTATCAAATAACATGTGAAAGTATATATAACTACTCTATGGGTACTGAATGTAGTCCATGAGGACACATATTTCAAACTCTTCCCATTTACATTATAATATGTCACATACAAATGGTTATTTAATATGATTGAGGGTTCCATCACATCCTAGACTAATTGATAGATCGCCTTTTTAGGATAATTCATCTAAGGCACTAGCCCTAGTATTGTCTACCATTTCTTTGATAGTATGAAAAGGGAACCTAATGAACCCATGAGAGCATTTAATGTAAGGTTCCAAATGATGTATAGTTAGATAAATACTATGTATAAGCTATATTTTGCATTAGCATAATTGTAAAAAAAATGCCTTAAATCCTAAAACTATAGTGTTTTTACATAGGTTAACCAGTGTCTTAGACTTGACCCATGCATATGTTAAAGATATAGAGGTTGACAAACAAATGAACCCTTAGTCATAAGGCTTAGTGGGTTCAAATCTTTATCAGGCCTATCCAATTATAAATATGATCTTAAGAGCTAATAAAAATGCTATGGCTCACAATTAGTCTCAAACCCATATGTAATTACCCTTGTATCATGTTGCACCTAACTAGAGTCTAGGTTTCTTGAATAATCCCATCCAAGTAGATGATCCTCATAGAAGCCAAGCTCTAGTCCTAGTCAATGCTTCCACTACTCAAGGTACTATTGATGATTTTAACAAGGCTAAGATAGATTCCATCTAGAAGATGGTACATAAATTAAGTCATGAGTTGTTAACTATGTGAAAACGTATGGGGAATGTCGATGGATAAAATACCAACCAAATCTTTAGGTACCATAGATATAATTGGACTATTAACAAGCCAAGAAATAATGTTGAGCAAATACCTAAAAAGATGTTAGAGATGAATATCATGAAATTTGTGTTAATTAACTAGTGTAGATTCATAACATAACTAAACATGGAGAACTAGATTGCAAGGAATTATGTGTAGCCTTTGAAATCTTTCAAATGGAAATAAATAATAAATACTGTCAAATCCACCTGAGCTAACTCCTCCTAATGCCTCAAGTCACTTTGGAGCACTACTATGGTGTTTGATACATATGATTTTCCTTTTCCAACAGAATAAGATAATGAAATAGAGGATGCCACAGATGAATTCCATGCTTTCTATTAGTTCCAAAGAAATAATTATAATCTAATGAATAGACAACCTTTTACTACCTCTACACCTTCAAATAATAGTACTAACACTACTATAGATATAAAGAGAAATAATAATCCACCTCCAAAGGAGATGGATTAGATGTATCCCATAGAATCACCAAACAAAGGAGAGTACAATATCATGGAGGATATGAAGAAGATCAAAGCCAATATCACCCTACATGAGTTAACTCAGATCACTAAACAAAGGGAGATAATGATATAATCCTTGACTAGAAGATCTTCTACAAATAAATATAAGAATATTCAAATAGATGTAATGATCTATAAGGACAAACCTGAGGTTTCACCATTTCTAATAATAGTCAGAATGTTTGGTAAGAATGTTCACAATTATTTGGTTTATTCAAGATCTTCAACTAATATGATTCTTAAATCCATATGCAAAAGGTTGGTACTAACCCTAGATAAGTCAAAAAAGGTAGTCCTATAATTAGACAAATCTATAGTGCCTTATTTTGGGGAATTACTAAATGTACACATTCAATTGGCCTCTAAGCCACATGTACAACAAGTTATTGACATACTAGTGGTTGACATCCTAGAGGCCTATGGTTTGTTGCTTATCCAGGACTAGTCAAAAATATTAAATGGATATGTAGCCACTAATTTATCATATATGTGGCTACTTTGGAAAGGTGTGGCCACTCAAATTGAGATTGAATGGAGTAGAAGATGAAGTGCTTGATCATGGAATATAATGCTAAGAATGAGAAGGTCAAATTCATATCTTCATATGCTAGTATCTACACCTTAACTATCAAATGGAAGCCTTAACACCAAGAGTTCAAAGGATCTTCATAGTTATGGACCCTTTACTTTTATGGCACTCGATCGAAATAAGGATCAGGTATTAGTGTAACCTTGATAGAACTTGATGGAAAGTGGGACCTAACAACATATAAATTACATATCACTTACACCTTAATTGGGTTGTGTATGAATCCCTGATCTTATGCCTACAATTTGATTTAGGACATGATGTCAAACAACCACAAGTATTTAGTGATTCAGATCTTGTGGTCAACCAAGTCATAAATAAGTGTCAATGAAAGCTAGCATACTTGAAGAAGTATAAGCATTGATCCTGGGACCTAATTGAACCCTTTATGGATTTCAACATCTAAGCTATTTTGAGGGAAGATAAATAAATGGAAGATTCATTAGCATCCTTAGCTACCAACTGAACACCACTTTCTAAGTCTAAGATGCATATTTGTTTTACAGAGCTGGTACCTTGCCTTTCAATCCCTAAAAATGTATAAAATTTCCAAGTCTTCAAAGATGATCAACATATTATCCAATTCATAAATAATTTTGGAGCCTTTGAAGACCAAATTATATATGAAATGTAATTTGAATGTCTGGGAGCTAAGAAAATTAAGGAGGGAAGTATCATATAACTCAAATAAAATAGAATCCCCATGGGGATGGTATATTTAGAAAGGATCTTTGATGTAGATCCACAACCTGATCAACAAAGGTATCCAAATGCAAACCAATTTGACTTTGACAAAGATAATTTGAGAAGTCAAGAAAGCTCTCAATATGTTAACATTAGTGTGGCTTGTACTCATGATGAAAATGAGAATTTAACTAAAATACTAATGAAATATAAGGATGTGATCACTTGGACCTATAAAGACTTAAGGAATTTTGATCCCAGGGTGATCACCCATACTATTCCCTTAAGTCTAGGCAATGTACCCTTTAGACAATGTTAGAGACTCATGAATCCTATCTTTAAGCCTCTTATTAAGACTGAAGTTTAGAAGCTATTAAATGTTATAATCATATTTCCTATCAGGCACACTACATGGGTGGCAGTTTTTGGTACCTGTTAGGAAGAATAATGGTGAAATAAGACTATGTGTCGATGTTAGAAACATGAACCAGTCTTCAAAGAAGGGTAACAACCCTCTACCTTCCTTGGATGAGGTAATCCAAGATATATCAGTGGGTCTAAAATGATGTCCTTCCTAGATGATTTCTCTAGATATAACTAGGTGCTAGTAAAAGCACATGACTGTATAAAGACTACTTTCACCATGAAGTGGGGAATATATACTTATAAGAGGATGCCTTTTGGTTTCATCAACACTAGGAAAATTTTCAACAAGCCATGTGTTTTAGATAATTTAAGCTTATATTCTAAGAGATGAAAAAGAAAAAAACTAGATATGGGTATGGTTAAAAAACCTATTTGGTTGTGTGCGCATTGAATTAAATAATTATAGAGAGTTCCTCTTTGGCTTGGAAGGAATGACCTAACAATAAGACAACACTAAAGCAAGTGGTTGGTTAGATAGATAGTTGGGTGGAATTCTTAGTGTTGTCTAGATCTTAGAAGAAAGAGATTCTTTGGGGGCTATCAATCCATGCTTTTGAAATAATTAAGTTTAGAAAATGAAAGATAAAGTACTTACATAGATAAAAGAAAATAATGAAATTAAGTATAAAAAGTGCTTGATAAATAAATTAACTAATTATAACAATAAGTGTCAATACTAATGCTAAATAGGTCTAGTATGGTTCAAAAAATAGGTTAGGGCTCTGTGAATAGGTAGATATAAGGAAAGTTATATTTGGTTGAGGGTAAGTGGGTAAAAATAACCTATTATTATTTTCTACCATAGTGACCATCGGTGGTTGTTGTGACTATTAATGGTTGAGGTGGCTATCGATAATTGAGGTATCCATCAGTAGTTGGACAAACCATCGGTGGTCAAGATGACCATCGATAGTTACTATGTATTGGTTTTGAATGATAATAGGGTCAGATTAATAGGGTCATAGAAGGTAATTTTGGAATATTAGTTTATGCTAGGCTAATTACAAAATAAAAGCAAAGTAATTGACATATTGAAAATAAATACTTAGATTTTTAGAGGTTGATCTAGTGAATGGTTGAGGTGGTTGGCTCGTTTATGGAGTCTAACATTATTATGATAGAGTAATGATATTTGGATATTGGTTGAGGGGTGGTGGTAAGTCGGCTTTCTATCATGATGGCTAGATTACTAGAAGAATACTTGTAAAAAAATTTGGATACAAAATCACTTGATAGTTATGGGATCTTTTTTTCACCTCCTACTCATCTCTTCTTCTAAGAAGGAAGGAGAGGTACAATAATATGTTAACAAGAGATCTAAGTTGATATCTAATTTTAACTTCAACATACATGGGTTTGCACATGAATTAAATGAGCTATTTATGAAAAAATAAAATGGAGTGAAGGGTCAGTTAAGTTGGTTTAGATGGTAGAACCTACCTGTCAGTAGTTAGGGCGACCATCAATGGTCAGGGTGATTGTCAATAGTTAAGGGTCAAGGTCAAGATGAATTAAAGAGGTGGTTTTAGTTATTAGGTAAATATAACTATGGTTATGTCTAGTTGTCAATCAAAAGGTCAAGTTAGGGCCCTAGGGGGTCCCAAAGTGGTCCAAGGGAATTGCAACATTCGAAACCATCATGTACAAATTTATAATGTCTATATTTTTCCCTTTTTTATTATAAAAATTGTATCAACAAGCTTAAAAAAAAATGGATTATTGGTCTAAGGTTCGGTTACCCCAAATATGGGAGGAGGTGTTCCCCCCTCAAACCAAGAGTCGATGAGGTAAAATAGAATCGGGTGCAGGTTTGATAAGTGGTGAAGGTGATGATAAAATGTGGGTGATAGGTTGGTAATTGAAACATAAAAATACACACATAGTGTAAAAAAAGTGTGATATCTAAGATCGTATATTGATGAGGTTATCATAGTTGGTAAAAATAAGGGTTGGTATTAAAAAGACAAGTGACAAATAAATCACTTGATTGCATTTAGGTGTGGTAGTTGAAAACACTAATAAAAGTAAGTCTCTTAGGAAAGGTTGATGTTTTCATGTATATTTAAGGTAGGAGGTGCTCTCAAAGAAAACAGAAATTGGTTAGGTGAAGTCATAAGTATATGAGGTAAGAAGTGCTCCGAAAAAGACACAAGTTGGTCAGGTGTGTGCAAGGTAGTGCAAGTTTAAAAATAGGTCAACATGGTAATTGTTATTATTATGGTTAAAAGGACCAGGCAAGATCATAAAATAATGTGCATGAGTTGGGATGACATGGACCAATGGTTAGGTGATGAGGTAGTTGGTATGGTAGGCAAAGAAAGTAGTCTCCATGGGTTGGCACTGAGTGTGGGAACCAAAAATTTAAAAATTTGGTTGGTTGAATAAATTTTAGGACCCTAATGGTTGATGATCAGGGGCCTTAGGGTCAATTATCGATGATCACCCTAACCATTGATAATTAGGGGGAAAACCCTAAAAGTGTGGAGATAAAAGCATTGAGTGAGCCATATTCATTCATTTTGCTTTTGTGACTTTTGTGATTTATTTATTTGACATTTTGTGCAAGAGTACTGACAAGATATTTATTGAGTGGGTGACTGGGTAAAGTTGATCAAGCTATGGAGGGTAAATTGATGAGGATGTAGGGTGGACACAAATGAATATGGGTAACAAGTTGGGTAGTGGGTCCCTGGATTCCTCCTCAATGATGGTCAAGGAATGAGATAGGGGATGCTTTTAATTGGTAGATTAGATGTGATTTGGTATTGAAAATAGTTTAGTTGCTTCTTGATTTGTCATTATTTTGGTGGGTGAGTTTGGGTTTGACCTACGTATTAGGGTTTTGATGTGTTTTTGGTTAAGTTTGTAGGTGAAAGTGAAATTAAGAAGGGGTAGTTTGGTTAGGGTAGGGTAGGGGTAGGTATTTATAAAAATTGGCAAAGATTAGTGGTGTTTGGGTATGTTTTAGGTAGGCTAGGTTTGGGAGTTTTCCACTGGTGGTCACATATAGTGATCGTTAGTGGTCATCCTAACCATTGATGGTTAAGGATTGAAGGAAAAATGGTCACCTGATAGTTAATGGTCATCATGATTGTTGATGATCAAGCTAAACATTGAAAAGGTTAGGGTTAAGTTTATGGATTTTGATAGGTTTAAATGGCAATGGTGGCTTGCAGATGCAAATTATTGATGTGTAGTGGTTTTTGGTTAAGGTATAGGTAATGCTTAGTAAGATTTTAGGGTAAAAATAGGATAAGTGATACAAATAAGAGGTAGTTGTAAGAGGTCAAGTTTGTAGACAATAATAGTAAAGAGAACTAAGTGTGTATTCTCATGAACCTTACAAGCATTGGAGCAGATTTAGATGCAGGAATAGGTGCCACACATCTTCCTAAATATTCATTGAGGGATGACCATAGTGGACTAGGTTCACATGAAGGAGGTTGATCTTGGAGCAATGTTTCATTGTTAACATGTGCCATATGATGCGACAATAATCATGGCCCTCATTAAGGGATGAGTACTAGACATGAACACTTTCCTTCTACCAATTAATGAGATGATGATCTTTCTAGAGGATGTGTATAAGATCACTTAGTTATCCATATAGGGTGATCTGATTTATCACATCAAGTGGGAGGAGATAGATGAGTTCTTAAAACTACCATATGGAGATGACCGTGATCTTGTTAGATAGCATGCTAGAAGATTTAGCTATAGTCCACTATATCAAAGGGTGAGGGGCAAGAGGAGGATACTCATGATGATGATGATATCATGTTTCCCTATCAATGATTAAAGTAGTAAGAGGTTTCCCTCTCTACTGCTAGGTGTATTGGTTAAGATGCTATTAGGCCACATAATGTGTAGTTGGGAGCATGTGCTTCTAGTTTAGATATACAAGGAGCTATGGGGTTTCATAGCTCATAGGAGATATAGAACTAGCATTAATTTCATGCTACACTATTGGACATATGAGCACATCTAATTTATATGATTGGTGGAGTTACCATGGGAGGTTTATACCTAAATGGAGTTCATAGTCAACTTCATGTAGTGGAGAGATGATTTTTCCCTATTTGGATTAGGAGGAGGGGTACATAACATTGATTAGTTTAGGGGTGCCTTAGATGCCTTAGTCATAGGTGATGTTATTTTTAGGCTATATTTGAGGTTTCTATAGTGGGTTGGATATAAGATACACACACTATCCTTGTAGAATTATAGGTGGATCCTCAGTAGGAGGGATGGGGAGGTAGAGCTCATCCCATTTGATAGGGTATAGAGGTAGTTTAGCTTAGTGTAGAGTATCCCAGACCCATTTCCTAGATATAGGCAAGAGGATTTAGAGATATTACTACTTGAGCCATAGATAGTCTAGACATTTCTTGATCAAGAGGAGTTGGTAGCATGGCCAAAGATAGATGATGCAATTTTTATGGGTGGTTACCCTACATAGTACTAGGCTCTTTATGTGACAATAGATTTTGGTGGTGATGATAGTGGTAGAAAACTAATGGATGTTGACCTAGTTGGTAGAGGTGGCTAGAGGGCATAAGTACAGGGGGTTTCCCTAGGTGAATAGGAGGAGTGACACTAGCTATAACATAGGCTCAGGTGACAACTTTATAGGGTCAGTTAGCTATAGCATAGAGTCAGATAGCTATGATTATAGGTGAGAGGTACTAGACTAGAGCTTAATTAATCTTGGTTACCTAAGAGAGGGACTCCTTGAGAAAATTTAGATGAGGAGCCATAGTACCTATAAGACCACTATGCATTATCCCCATGGCATGGTATCTAGCCATAGTGGAGGAGATATGTTATTATGAGGCCATAATATTGAGATGTCCTAATGCACCTTGATAGGGTGAGTATAGATTTAGTTTGGTATGTGGTGCTAGTGTGGTGACACCAGGTCATTGGGATGCTTTTGTTGGTGGATAGGTAGGTAACTCAGAAGGACATGCACTAAGAGGTAGTGGTGCCCTAGAAGATAGTGGTACCCTAGGGGCATAACTATGATATGGTTATGGGATGTTATATTTTTTTTATATCATTTTGATACCATCCTATGAGTTGATGTGGTGAGATGTACATTTTGAGAGAGAAACATGTATATTTTTATATGCATTATGATGTTATTAATGATATAATCATGATTTATAGATATGATCCTCATTTATTACTTATCATTCATGGTTTATGATTTTATGTTTATGTTCATGATGTTTATTATAGTTATGTTGATCATTGATGATGTTATATTGCTTATGATTATGTTATGGATATGGATATTAAT
Organism: Torreya grandis; assembly: GCA_037957365.1. Classification (NCBI taxonomy): domain Eukaryota; kingdom Viridiplantae; phylum Streptophyta; class Pinopsida; order Cupressales; family Taxaceae; genus Torreya; species Torreya grandis. The sequence continues at coordinate 257,590 of JARHVA010003700.1, read as the reverse complement.
GTGGACTCACCTAGCTAGGCATACAATGAGATGGCATTTTGTTTATGTTTATGATAATGTTGATATGATGGTTATAGTTGGTACGTTCTATATGATAATGGTTTGGGTGATGGATAGATAATGCTATGATGTTGATCACATGGATTATTGTTTATGGTTTTTTCTATGTGTTTTATGATGATGATGTTGATTATGGTGTTCATGCTAAAATTGAATGAATATATGTTTCCTCATTTATAGTTAGTCATGTGATGAAAATTAATTATTTCACTATTATTCAATAATGCTATGATTTTGACATGATGATGGATATGCTAATGATGTATGTTTTTATTCATGAATCATGTTGATATGATGTGGTTATGATTATGGTTATTTTTCTTAAGATAAAACACATAAATTAAGTTAAATAACAATGTGAGAGTGAGAAGATAATCAAGAGATAAAGAATCTAAGTGAATATATCAACTAGTTATGAGAGTAAAAAAGAGGGTACAAAATTTATATTTTGGCAAGGACTAAAACAAGATTGAAGGTGGATTGGCTTAAAGAAGATAAGCCCATCGAATTAGCATTAATTAGTTGGTTAAAATGGTTTCTTGATCACATTATGTCAAGTGAGCTCAAAATCCCTTGATTATAGTGTATAAAGGGGAGGTGGATGAAAATGGAACCTTCTTATGAGAATAACATGCTTCTTCTATAGGTTACCAAATAATCAGTATAAATAAGTTTATGTCTTATAAAGTGTAGACTTATCGATGTGAGAAGTCTACTTATTAGAGATGATTATGGATTCTAAAATTATCACCTATGAGGGCCGATCTTGGCCTTCAAAATTACTTTACTTTTCCTTGATAATGGGTCTTTTACTTATTTTATTGTGTGGGAGGGTTGGGGAAGATGATCGATGTGGGAAGCTTCCAATAAATTGCTATACTTTGACAAATGCTTTACTCAACCATCCTTCTAGGGAGTGGTCTAAGTTTGTGTGATTTTTTTAATGTCTTTTGATAAATATCCTTCAAGGGAGAAGTCTACCTTAATTTGAGGAATTGATATGTTTTTAGTAGTTGTCTTTCAAGGGAGCAATCTATGAATGCTAGGAATGACCCATGATTATTTTTGGTTATGACCATGCCTTTACTCATTTGATTTTACTTGACATAGATTTGTTTATATATGCTTAAAGGTTGACATTTATAAAGGCAAAAATAAAAGTACAATAAGGTTGATTAGGTGTAAGGAGGTTTAGGTGACAATGCTCATGGGAATCTATCCTATAAAAGGGGCAGAAAGTACCATGAGAATCATGCCATGGGTAGAGCGACGGTACCCATTATTCAAGATTAGGCCATGCTTATGATGGATAATCACATGCTTCAATTTTAATCAATTTACATTAAAATATGAAGATGAATGTGGTTTTGAAAGCAAGAGATGTGCTTAAGTTAGACAAAAGGTGAGTTTGATCCTCTTTTAAAAAAGAAAGGATGCAAATGTGAAGCATTGAGGGGCTCAAGTTTTAAGTTTCCCTAAAGAGAGGATAACTAGTAAGCTCTTGATCCCTACTTATGGGTTATGATATAAGGTCTAAGCTAATTAAAATAAAATGTGCCACACTTGCTTTTCTCCATATTGGTGACATGTTGGTTTTCTTTTAAGATAAGGTCCCTGATGTTGAATTATCACACTTTAAGGTGTTTGTCATAGGCACATTTGATATGATTTTGATAGACATGAATATGGGTGAGGGTGAATAACTGATGCTCATCAATAGCTCAAGCTAAGATAAACAGTCTTAATGATAATCATCTTCCTTAATGAGATCTTGTAAATATATGTAAAGAGATAGGATTTGAACTTTGAGAGGCAAGACAACCTCCATGCCAAACATAAGAGATGATAAGGTAGAACCCATATGAGTTTGGTTGTTAGTATGATATGCCTATAAGGTGAAGGGGACGTGTAAATTCCAATCTCAACTAGATGTATTGATCATTTTAGTGAGCATGTTGTTAATATTTTTGTTAGAGGCTTCTGCTTATCCATTATCTTGAGGGTGATGAGAAATTGAACTTGATGCTAAATATGTCACAAAGGCTTTGGAATTATTTGTTTTTAAAATATTTTCCATCATCGGTGATGATTTTGTGAAGAACACAAAAATGATGAATGATGTGATGATTGATGAAGTTGATAATCTTTTTCACTTTGGCTGAGACTAGAGGAATAACATCTACCCATTTGGTAAAATACTCAGTCACAATGATGATAAAATGGTATCACTATGAATAATGGGGGTTAATTTCATCAATAAGGTTTAGATTCCATTATGAGAAGGGCCAAAAATATGTGGATATGTGAAGAACATGGCTAGGTGCATGATGTAAATTGGTGTGTTGTTGACATTTAACACATTTCTTCACATAATCACAATAACCTTGGTTAAGGTTAAGATAGTAATAGCCAAGATGAAGGATGCATTTAGCCATGATGAGGCCACTAAAGTGTCCTACAAAGATCCCATCATGTATTTTATTGATAGCATGAGAAGATTCATGACTGCATAAGCAATGGAAGAGGAGACCATTAAAACCACATTTATAAAGAATTCCCCCATAATGGTATAATGTGAGGTACTCCAGATAAATTATCTTTGAGAATTCTTGGAAAGACTAGAAGGAATGATGGAAAGGTTAAGATAATCAAAGGCCTATTGATACTAGAGGTCATGTTGGGTCTCCTTCACATTAAAGAGGGTGGGAGAATCTAGTTTGACATAATAGGGTTGTGTAAGTTTGTGGATAATGATAGATAGTTTAGAGTCAGAAGGTGCAGACAAGATCTAAGAGGTGAGAGAAGCCATGGCGTTGGCAAACTTATTATTAGATCATGAGGGGGATTGAATATGATAGTGTTTAAATGATGTTAAGAGTTTATTAAATAGTTATTTATAATGTTTCAAAACATCATCTTACACTGGTAAGATCCATTGATTTGATTGACAACTAGTTGAGAGTCACCAAAGATGTTGAATATTTTGAATCTTAAGGTTAATGTAGTTTGAAGGCCTATGACTAGGGCTTCATATTCAACCATATTGTTAGTACATTCAAATTTTAGGTTGAAGGATAAAGGAAAAGGTTTTACATGGAAGGGAATAAAGATGATACCAACTCCCCCACCATACTAACACTTTGATCTATCAAAGAACATGGTCATTTGATAGATGAAGTCTACCTGAGAGAAGGTTGTAATGGACTCATCGAGAAACTCAGAAGGAGAAGGTTGGTTGTTTACTAATGGTGCTTTGGCCAATTGGTTGATAATGACTTGCCCTTTAATTGAAATTTTATGAAGAAAATCAAGGTCAAACTTAGCTAAAATCATGAACCACTTAGCCATATGTTGGTTTTGGTATGACTTGAAGTGCATATTCTTGAGTGGGTTGATATTTGTTATAACATAGGTTTTATGGTTAAGGAGGTAGTGGTGGAGTTTGGTGGCCACAAATATCAATGATAGGTAGAGTTTCTTGGTATGGGTGTACTGAGTCTCATATTATACAAGCATTCAACTGATGTAGTGGATGAATTTTTCTTTGTGATGTTCATCCTAATGAGAAAGCATTACCCCTAAGGAGTGGTTGGTGGTGGAGATATAAAGGTAGAAAGGTTGATCATCCTTGGGAGGGGTGAGGATATGTGGAGACAAAAGGTACTTTTTAAGTGAATCAAAGGCCTTTAGATAGTCATCACTGCACTTGAAAAAAACATCTTTCTTTAGGAGGTGATGGAAGGGTTGGCATCAGTTTGAGAGCTGAGTGATAAAGTGATGAATGGATTGGAGCTTCCCCTACAGGTTATAGAGTTGATTAAGGTTTATTGAGGGAAGCATATGAAAAATTGATTTGATGTTTTTAAGATCAACTTTGATCCCTTAAAGGAAGATGATAAAGCTAAGGAGTTTTCCTAACAAGACCCCAAAAATGCACTTTTTATAGTTAAGACAGACATGGTAATGGATGAGGCACTCAAAGATAATATTGAAAATAGACAAATGATCCTTACAATATTTAGATTTAACAAGAAGGTCATTCACATAGTTCTCAATGATTTTGTGGATAAGGTTGTAGAAGATATAGGTCATAATGTATTAGTAGGTTACACAAGCATTCTTTAGTCCAAAAGGTATGACCCTATAGTAGAAGGTCCCCCATGAGGTGATAAAGGTAGTTTTGTGTTGATATTTAGGGGAAATTAGGATCTGATTGTAACCTAAGAATCCATCTATGAGAGATAACATCTCATAATTGGGTTGTAAGATCAACTAGCTAGTTGATGCTTGGTAAAGGGAAGTCATCTTTTAGGAAATCAAGGTTGAGGTCATGAAATTATACACAACAACATATTCCCTCTATGGTTTTTGTGATAGGTACAACATTTAAGACCCATTGGGGATAATCAATGGGTTAAATGAAATTGATAGATAGGAGACACTGAAGCTCTTCTTTAACAAGAAGGGCTATGCGAGGGTGCATTCATTAAAGTCTTTATTTGGTGGGTTTGGCATCATAGTTGGTGACTATGTTATGGGTAGTTATGAAGGGGTCAATTCCTAGTATGTCACTATAATACCAAAAAAATACTATGATTTAGTCTTGCAAGAAGGAGGGGAAGTCTGGAAGTTCTTCAAAGTTCAATGATTGGCCAATTTTGATAATTTGAGGGTTGTCTAGAATGCCCAAGTTGAAATCCATGGTGGATTTATTCAACATGGTTAAAATCTCAATAGGAAGAGATTTGTATATGGAAGAGTCTAATGCACCAACATAGGTGAGAATGGATTCATCATCCTAACACTAAAAAAATATTAATGATAGGAGAGTTATCTCCTATCATCTCAGGATGGGTCATAAGGATGGTTATGATTACCCCTTCCTTTTGATAAGTCAAGGGTCTGAGGCTGATCATGTTGAAGAAAAAAAATTAGGGGGATGATGTTGAAATCCTTTGGTTTTGAGGGTGAAGGGGTTAGTGAGGATGGGATCTCCTCATCAATGTTGGTGAAGAGAGGTAAGTTGGTTTGATTAATGGGTAGAATGAAGCTAAGACCATGTTTTTATGAGGTTTTTTGGTCTAAATTAAAATCAACTCATGAGGTCCATGCTCATATCATCCAAGACCAAAACCATTCCAAACACACTAATGAAGATATGTCTTGGCAAAACTTAGTTTGTCTAGATAGGAGAAGCTAGAGGTAAATGGTTGAGGTGAGATATAGGTGATGGAAGTGCCAAGGGGTTTATTGAGTCCGTCATAGATGAAAGGGGTTGATAGTTTGAAGGTCTATGGGGAATAATGGCTATGATATTAGGGTTATACTTTAGTTGGTTGTTAAGCTATCTATACTCATGGGGAGTAGAGAAGGCATCAAGTTTCAAGAGGTGATATTCCCCAAGTAAGAGACATTAGAATGTTGATTTTAAGTGGTCTATGATGGTGATTTGATGCAAGGGGATTGATGAGCTAGTAGATGCCTCATTGGTCGAAGGAGATATAGATTCATCCTTCATGGTTAAGGGATTATCTTTGGATGATGAGGGTGTGCTAAATGGTGATATAAGGACGTCATTGGGTTGATAAGTCATGTTACATGATGAAAAGGGACTTAAATCAGCTTGTATAGTGACAACCTGACCTTTGTGATCAAATTTTATGTAATGATGAAGGGTAGAGGTTACACAACCCATGGAGTGGATCCAAGGTCATCCCAATAAAACATTCTATTATAATTTACCTTCTAAATACATAGAATAATTTTGGGAGAGTGTGATGTCTTAAATGGATATGAAGGATAACCGTTCCCAAATTAGTGGCCATGGTGTTATTAAAGGATCGAAGGATGACCAAGGTTTTGGATATGACATTATTTGGTAGTTTAATTTGATCATAGGCATGGGAGGAGATGATGTTAATATTTTCTCCCCCATCAATCATAACCCATTTTATGTGATTCTTTTTCATGTAGGTAGTAATAAAAAGATGGGTATCTGGGTCATCAAGATGGATATAAGGTACTTTTGAATCATTGAAGGTGACAAGGTTGAAAATTTGGAGAGCACCAACAAAGGCCACCAGAGGGTGAGGGTCTTTAGGTGGATATATATTGATTACAATACCTCTATCATTTCTTAGAGATGATGAGGTGAGGTAGAAATAAATTTTTATAGACTCATCTTTACTAGGGTTTGGTGAAGTTATTTGAGACCCACTCTTTTGATTGATTCAGAGGTGTTGGATTGAGAGGTACCCAGGATAGATGAATACCTTAGGTTTGGATAAAGGTGATGGTTCTTGAATTTGACTTTGTTGGAAGGTGGAAGATGGGTATGTCCATGAGATGGACACTTTGGCCTTCCCCTTATCCTTTTGCTAAGTGTGTGATCATGTGACCACATGGATAATATGGATGGAGGAAAAAGTTATGGTAGGATATTGGTTTGATTCCTCATCACTCTAAGGTGAGAGTGGGTGAGTAGATAGGCATTGGATATTGATTATTGTTTGTTGTAATGGTATCAAGATCATAGGAGGTTCATTTGTTCATAGATCATCCTCATCATAGAGCTGATGGATTCTAGTTTGGATAGATTTGTAGTTCTTTATCTCATACTTGGGTGTCTTATGATAGGTGTATACTTAGAAGTCATTATATAGATGGGTTTTGGACCAAGAGGGTTAAATGATCTGATAAGAGGTAAGGTCAAGTAAGAAACTTCAAATAACCTTTGGAAAATAGTCGATTAAGACTCAATTAAAGGTGGTGAGGGTCTAGAGGTTTTTGCCTTGGTTAGTGGGATGGAAGTCTTTTTAGAAGTAGGCTTGGTGGTGGAGGTCTTGGGTAAGGTGGAATTATAAATGGGTGATTTCAATTTAGGTAAGCAATTTGATAAGTTGGAGGTAGGAGATGCCAATATAGCTAGGTTGGTTATTGATGGCTTGGGAAAGATGGGCATGTCAGAAAGTAAGAGTGATGGGGTAACCAAAAGTAATGGTTGGGTTTTGGTTAAAATAGTTGGCTTTCTAATAAAAGTAGAGGGATGAGGCCCTAAGATAGAAGGCAAGGTTGAGGGAGGTATAAGTTTGGTCTTCTAGGTTTTTGACAGCTTCACCTCCTTGGTTGATTTGGTTTGGTGCTTGTTTGGTGGGTCTAGTGAGGTTAGATCTAGTTTCAAATATGTATGATTAAGGATATACGTAGGGAATATGCCAAGGTTTTTAGGTGGTTTGGTTGAAGTTATATAGGATGATTTTGTTATTTGGGATTTGGGTACTTTATATGGTTGAGAAATGATTGGGTTAGCAGAGCTTCTTATTGGTTCGGTTGATACGATAGCAGGTTGGATGATAGAAGTGGTGGGTTGGTCCATCAAAAAGGTGGTTAGAGGTTCCTATTTAGTGATTTAAGGGAGCCCTAATTGTTTTAAAAATATGGCTTGATTAGTGTCAATTTTGGAGATAAATTCCAAACTTTGAACTAGTTTAGAGAATGGTTTATAGACTAGTCTTGTTCCCTGGGTAGTGGAATCAAAAGATAAACCCATAGGTTGGGAAAAGGGAGTGGTCATCTCATCATTTTCCTCAATAAAAGTATGTAGGGTTTGGATGGGTGATTACCCTATGTGAGGTGTAGATATGGTGGCTTCTTCTTTGGGAATGATTTCTAAAGGGGAGGTGAATAGCTTGATAGTTGGGGGAGGAGGTAGAGTGGTGATGGTTTCTTGCTCAGGTAGATCAGTTAAAAGAGGGGTTGATGAATCCAATACCTTAATAAGTGGATGAGGTGAAAAGGTTACTTCCATGGTTTGGGTCTTCAAAGGAAGAGAAGGTAATTCTTCTCTCTTAATATGTAGAGAGGGTGAAGAATAGGTAGATTGGGTGGTAGGTTCTTTAGCAATGGGTGCTTCATGAACCTATTGATGGTATGGGTGTCATGAGAAGACTCAGCTCTATTGCTCTCATTCTTGGTAGGTGCATGATTGGGAAAATGTTGTCTAAAAATGTTAAGGTCTTAGTCCAGAGGTGTATTAGGGTTTTCTAACAAAAGCTTTTCCTTGTTAATGAGGGCTTGGAAAATGTTTTTAAAGGTATTACACTTACTAACATCATGTCTAACTACTTGATGTAAAGTACATAGGTTGTTCTCATTATATTAACTAGGTGAAAAATGAGAAGAATAAAAAATTTAAGGCAGTTTTATGGGAGGAAACTACATAATATTATATTTCAAAAACTTCTCCAAGACTAAAGCATAAGATTCCCCAAGTGGAGTAAATTTCTTTTGATTGTTTTAGTTTTGGTTTCTCATGTTTTGTTTTGAGGAATTAGAAGAATTTAGTTGATTGATAGATGGTGAAGGAAAATTATTAAGGATAACTATATTCATATTTACCTTGACTTTGACATTGATATTGGTTTCATTTATTAGTTTAGAGGAAGAGGCTTCATTAGTTTTGTAGGTAGAGTTTTTGGTTTTCAACTTTAACTTTCCTTCATCAATGGCTATATTTTATAGCTTTACGCACCATGGTAAAAGCTTCATCAAAGGTTCTAAAGCTCTGAAAACACAATGTAGAAGAGATGTGCTTGGCACATGCCCAAGTAAAAAATTCTATTAGTTCAGGTTGGGGTAAAGAGAAGGAAAGTTGATTGATTAGGCTTCTCTAATGGGTTACAAAATCAACAATAGATTCATCATCAAATTACTAGATAGAGTAAAGGTTAGTGATGGAAACTTTATTGGATATGTTTATTGAAAAGTGATCCAAAAAAGTTTGTGATAGATAGGTGAAAGATGAGAGAGAATGTTTGGTTATGGCACTATAGCAGTCTAATGTTAGACCGGATAGGGACATGGTGAAGGTATAAAGGAGGGCATCATCATAGGTAATGAAATAACATGAATGCCTAAATACCTTGAGGTGATTTTGGGGGTCCTCATTACTTTGAAACTTATAAAACTTAGGAATTTCCCATTGAGGGGGATATGGTTTGATAGGGATAGATGAGTGAATGGATTCGTTACAGATCTGGTCATATGATAAGATGTTGTGAGCACCAAAAATGGATAACTCTAAATTAGTCATTTTATCCATGAGAATTTTCATTAGATCTATTTCGATTTTCTCACTTAAAAGGTTATAAGGGGCATATTATTATTGTGGTTGGGTGACATATTGATAATTGGTAGGAGGTTGAGGAGCTACCACATATTTATTTGTGGACATAGGTGGTTAAGTGGATGCTATGTAGGGGTAAGTAGATGTAGGTGGTTGGGTAATGGATAGAGACACATACCCTTGTGGGTTAGGGATGTAACCCAAGTTGGGTTTGATGGCCACCTATTGAGAGGTTAAGGCAGGTTAGGTAGGAGTTGTAGTCAGGTTTGTAACTAAAGGAAAGGTGGTAACCTTTGTACTGATTGGTGGTAAGGTAAAAGGTATAAACATCACAAGGTTTTGAAGTGGAGTAATGACTAATTGATTGGGGGTAGACAAAGGAAGGTTGAAAATGATAGTAGTAGGTGTTCCCATGGTAAGGGGAGTATAGGTTGTTAATGGTTGGGTTTTTCCTAGGGTAGAAGAGTTGTTAGTGTGGGTGAAAGGTGTAAGGGTGTTGGTAGGTTGGGTAGGTTAGTTTTTCATAGTATCAAAAGGATTATTAGTGGATGAAGATGCTTGGGTAGTCAATGGTTGGGTGGTGACTATGGAAATAGAAGTGTTTCTTATAAGGTAAGAAGGCATGTCATAAGGTGGGTCCATAGGTGGAACCGAAGCAAGGGTATGATGAGGCATGGTGTTGAGATAATGCTAAACAGACACATGATTTTTATCTAAGAATGTGGTGAAGTCTATATGTCCTTCAAGAATTGATCAAGAGAAAGAAAGACTTATCGAAGGGTGAGGAGATTTTTTTAGTTCAGAGATGTACCCCATAAATGAGGAGGTAGGAGAGGTTGATTGGTTTGGTGATGGGTTTTGTTATGCTAGGTTCTTTCATTAATGGTGAGTTAAGACCATGCAAGATAAGGGAGAATGAATATAAAAAAAATCTTACCACTCAAATAGAGAGATTACAAAAAATTAGCAAGGAAATCAAATACACACTAAAAAGTATGTTAAGTCCTAAAGTTCCTTTTAGTCTCTCTTTTAGATTATGCCTTAAGATTTAAGAATTGTGTGACTAAAATTGGCTTGTAGGAAAAGTTCCAGAAAATAAGTTTATGGTTGATTTCAGGTTGCATTTAGGATCTCAAAAAGGATATTTATTGGAAATAAATACATGGCTTGATATTGGGGCCTACCCCCTCACTTCACACATTACAAAGATAAGGGTGTCAGGTGATTATCCAATATATACCAATTTATAGAGTTTGTACTCAACCAAAGAGTTGAGTTGGTTATCCCCTTGGTAATGACCTCCAAGTAAGATTGATGGGAAAGGGTAAGGTGACCATTAGGTGATGAAATCATAGTCAGGCCTTATGTCAATTTGTTTTGATGTTTGATTGATATAGGTGGTTTGGTTTGTGTGTGTGATACATGTAATACTATGATCAAATTAATTTTATTTAATTTAACTTAGTGAGATTAAAATCACAAGAAACCAATGTATATAGTTGATTTTAAACCCAAAATAAATCTTAATTCATTTATGAACACAAAATAGGGAGAAGAACATGTAGATGTAAATATAAGAAACCCAAGAAGAGTCTCAATGTTCCCATCGAGTGTACCAAAATGTTTAAGAGAATTTTAGTTTATATTCCAAGAGAGGAAGAAGAAAGAAACTAGATACAGGTATGGCTAAAAAATATATTTGGTTGTGCACATATTGAATTAGATGATTGTAGAGAGATCCTCTTTGGCTTAAGAAGAATGACTTGTAAATAAGACAATACTAAATCAAGTGGCTGGTTAGATATATAGTTAGGTGGATTGCCTAATGTTGGCTAGATCTTGTAAGTAAGGGCTTCCTTAGGGGCTATCAATGCATGATTTTGAAACAATTAAGTTTAAAAAACAAAAGATAAAGTACTTGCATAAATCATAAAAGATACTAAAATTAAGTACGATAAGTGATTGATATATAAATTGACTAATTATAGCAATATGTGGGTTAATACTAATACTAAATAGGTCTGGTGTGATTCAAAAAATAGGTTAGGCTCTATAAACACGTAGAGACAAGGAAATTTGGATTTGGTTGAGGGCAAGTGGGTGAAAATAGTTTACTATTATTTTTTTCCCTAATGACCATTAGCAATTGGTGTGACCATCGATGGTTTAGGTGACCATCAACAATTGGACAGACTATCGATGATCAAGATGACCATCGACAGTTACTATGTGTTGGGTTTGGGTGATAAAGGGTCAGATTAATAGGGTGACAAAAAGAAATTGGTTTATGTTGGATTGATTTTGAAATAGAAATAAAGTAATTGATATAATGAAAATAAATACTTAGCTTGTTGGAGGTTGATCTAGTGAATGATTGAGGTGGTTAACTCATTGATGGAGTTTGGTGTGATTTTGATAGAGTAATGATACTTGGTTATCGATTAAGAGGAGATGGTAAGTTGGATCTCTATCATGATGACTAGATTGCTAGATTCTTAGAATAATACCTACAAAGAAACTCTGGATATGAAAGTTCTTGATAGTTGTAGGATCTATTTTTCACCTCTTGCTTCTCTCTTCTTATAGGAAGGAAGGAGAGGTGCAATAATATGTTAACAAGAGATACAAATTTATATCTAATTTTAAATTCAACATGCATAGGTTCACATATGAATTAGATGAACTATTTATAAAAAATTAAGGCAAAGTGAAGGGTTAGTTAAGTTGGTTTAGATGGTGGAACCTAACTGTTGGTGGTCAAGGTGATCACCGATAGTTAGGGTGACCATCGATGATTCAGGGTCAATGTTAAATTGATTTAAAGAGATGTGTTTAGTAAATAATTAAATCTAACTAAGGTTAGGTTTGGTTACCAATCAAAAGGTCAAGTTAGGGCCCTAGGGGGTCCTAAAGTGGTCCAGGGGAGTTAAAACATTCAAAACCATCATGTGCAGATTTTTGGTGTGTACACCATGGAACATGTGTTACATATAATTACTTGTAAGTACATCATTATATACATGGATGATCTTGATATGTTTTATAATAGTAGGATAGATCATGTAAACCATTTGTAAAAGGTGTTTGATAGATGCAAAAGGTATGGAGTGTCCCTCAACCTAAAGAAAATCATCTTTAGGGTGATAAAGGACAAGTTGTTGGGCCACATCATCGCCAAGGAAGGAATTTTTATTGATCTAGAATGGGTCCAAGCCATTTTTAAGTTGACACCTCCCACTAGTACAAAATAATTAAAATCATTCTTTGGTAAGATCAACTTTGTGCACAAGTTCATCTATGAGTTTATTGAGATGGTCAAAACATTAAATGCCATGTTAAAGAAGGATGAAAAAATAGAATGGACAATAGAGGCAAAAATTTCCTTTCAAGAAATCAAGATGGCCATTGCTCAGATCCCAATATTAATTAGTCTCAACTTCACTAAATAATTCTACATGTATTCCTTCACTTTAGAACATACCATTACCTCAATACTCACTCAAAAGGTAGATAATAATGAATGCCCAATTGCCTTCATAAGTACTAATATAAAAGAGGTAGAGTTAAAATATTCAATGATAGATAAGCAAATCTATGCTTTGATGAAAGCTACAAAGAATTTTAGGTATTATATCCTAAGAAATAAGACGTATGTCATGGTCCTAGACCCTAAAGTCAAGCTCACTCTCAACCAAATTGAGTTGGGTGAAAGAGAGGCAAATAAATGGTCAATCTTCAAGAGTTTGATCTAAATATCAGATGGCCAAGATAGTAAGAGACCAAGGGATAATCCAGCTAATGAATGAGGTAAACCCATGAATTTGAGTTGAGTAAGTTAATGAGGTTCAAATAAATAGAGGAGAGTGGTATGATCATCATTCATTGTTTACTCACATAAGCATGCCCCCTGAGTTAAATAAAGAATAAAATAGATATTTAAGGGTCAAATATGCCCACTACATGATAAAATGGGGAGTCATACCATAAAAACTATAAGGAAATCTACCTAAGATGTGTTTTAAGAGAAAAAACTATGGATATATTGGGAAAATTACACCAAAAGTTAGGCAATGGATACCCTTTTGGGACAACCACAACCCATAAAATATTAAGAAAGGGGTATTACTGGCCCACTATTTTTAGAGATGCCCAATCCCATGTTAGGACCTATCATGAATTCCAAGTCTTTGTAAAAAGAGAGGTAAATGTTGATATGCTCCTACACTTGGTCATTGAAGGTTACCCTTTTGCACAATGGGGCCTTGATTTTATTGGGGTAATCAATCCCAACTCATTAGTAGAGCACAAGTTCATCCTCACTACCATATATTATTTCACTAGGTGGATGAAAGCTATGGCCACCAAGAAATATAGAGCTTAGGATGTCATCAAATTCCTTGAAGAGAATATACTAACTAGATTTGGTATCCTTATATACCTGGTCAGTGATAATGGATAAAATTTTTAATTTTCTAAATTCACTGAGTGGGGTTTCAATAACTAGATTACAATCAAGTCCTCCTCAAACTATTACCTTTAAGTAAATAGAGTGGCTAAGTTTACAAATAATAAATTGATAGATGCCATAACTAAGTCTACCTAGGACAAACTGAAAGAATGCCAAATTTTATTAAAATGTGTATTATGGGCAGATAGGACAAGATATAAGTGAGCCCTCAAGACCTCTCCATTATTGTTAGTAAATGGATGACAATTGTCTTCCTCATTTCTCTTAAGCTCCTGACCTATCATTTTATGTAAGAGTATATGGAGGAAGATCCAAGGGTTTAGTCTAGATTTTTAGAAATAGTCCAATTAGAAGATGCAAGAACTGAAGCACTGCAAAGCTTAAATAGACACCAAGACATTGTTAAAACATGCTTTAATAAAATATCTAAGATCAAAGCCTTCAAAAATTTAGACCTAGTTCTTCTATGGGACAAGACCCATGAAAAGAAAAAACAACATGACAAATTCACTCTGTGTGGATTGGACCATATAAAGTGTCTAAAATCTTAGGCAATAATGCTTTCTATCTAAGAGACCTTGAAGGTAAATATCTTGCCTTTCTAGTAAATGGGTAGCTTTTGTAGCACTACTTCAAATCTGCCCCCACTAAGGACATTTATAAATAAAGGGACCATGGTATAGGTAAAATTTAGATTAAGTTTTCCTACATTCATAGATAGTTGTCATGTTTTATATTTTTGGATTTCTTTAGATTAGGTTTTATTGCTTCCTAGATTAGCCTTTCCTATTTTTTGCATCCTATTTCCTTAGTTTAGTTCCCTATTTTCTACAATAGTTGTCCTTTGTTTCATAACATCTTGATTGTCTCTCTTTTGAACGATCAAACTGATATCCAATATTTTTTGCGTCTCATACTTGTTTGAACCTAACTATTAAATTAGGAGATCATGTCCTAAAATGAAGGATAGGTGAAGTAGAGGAGTCTAGAATGGAATGCATAAATTAGTTGATTTACAAATTTTACATCCATATTATTGATATTTCCAAAATTCAGGTATGCAATAATAAATGAATCATGGTCATATTATAGTTAGATACTTTTATCAAGTATGTAAAAGTTGCTCTCAATACTACATTGAAATTTAGAATGGTTTCCCATCCCTTGGGTCAAAAACACCTCCCACTCTAATATTTGTTTTTAGATAATAATAATTGTTGAAGATGCTACTAACAAGATTTTTTTTTTTAAATTGAATTTTATTCTTTTATACCTACACCCACTCACTATGGTTCCCTACCCTCTCTTCCTTCTGCATTTTAAAAAAAATAGAAAAGGGATCAATACATCCCAAAGAGTGATTAAATAAACCTAAAATTAAATTTAAATGTGATCAAGATTCATATGATGAAATAATATCAATGTATCACACATCATATAGGTTTATAAAGGGAAAAAATAAGGGAAATAAAGGTATCTCTATCAGGACTATGAAATTTTGGTTGGCAATAGAGTAATGCCTAAACTCTTGGATATTTTTGTTTATACTTAAAGGAAACCATTATGAAACCTATAGTTTATTCTAAGTCTTTACTCAAAAAATATCAAAATGAGGATAAAATAAAATCACTCCTTCCCACACAGATCCACAGTATGGGAAAGGCTAGTATGTTGCATGAAGTTTTGGGAGTTTTCTTTCATATATATGATTTGATTACCATTATAAGACATGATTTGTGATCACTTTGTGATTTATAACTAAAGATTATAGGTTATTAAATACTCCAGAGTATTCCCCCTATAAGTCACTATTTTTTATGTTCAACATACCCCCCTCTCAATTTTTTTCTGAGTAGGAGCCCATTTCAACTCGAGAGGAACCATATATGGTGGGTGAATAAATTATTGATGTTTATCATGTACTTAATAATGATCGGATTTCAAAAGCATTATTATGCTTTGGTTTTTGACTAAGAATAGTTGCCTTAATGCTAATAAAATTTGACATTGCCTTGAATCTCCAAGTTTTCATTATTTATTCTACTCAGGCTAACCTATTAATGGTTTTTGAAAGTTTTTTATGCATGCAGGTTCTCTAAGGTTACACCCAACATTCCTATGTTTAGATATTTTGTTCAACATTCTTGTGCAACACATAATTTACTCTAAACTTTTATTCATTAGATATTTTATGCAAACTCAGACATCCTATAACTTCATAGTATTTTTAAACCTGCTAAAGTTTTACACTTTGAGCTTCATATAAATCAGTGCCACATGGTGACAACCCACTATACTATGGATATTTGAACACTTATAAAAGTTTCTAAGTATTATAGGTAAGTGGGGTACTAAAATGTTTCCAAGTGTCACAATTTGGCTCTCCCAATGATTAATAGGATCAAAATTTCAATATATAGAGTTTTTGAGAAAATAGAGCAACAAAAACCATCTATGTCCCAATCCTATAAACCCACTATATTCAAACCATTCCAAAAGTTTCAAAGTCTTCTATTCAATTAGAACACTAGGATAATAACACATGTCATCATCTTGCTTGTCTAAAGTCTATAGAATAAAATGGGGTAGTACAACACTTTTAAGGAATCAGAGCATCAAGATGTTTCTAGGTGTCATCATCCCATTCACCCAAAGACTATGCAAATATGAAGGAAAATAAGATACCTTAGAGAGAGAAAGATCATGATATTTCACTGTCACTATCCTGAGGGCTTGAGATAGAAATAAACATAGAACAAGGTAGAAAAAGAACCGAGAGATAAGAGGGAGACAAAATTCACCACATGCCCTTAAAACTATATAAAGGTTTAGAAACCCCAAGATAATGATTTTGGAAGGAGTGGGAGTCAACAAGTGTTAAATTAAAGGTGACAAAACACTTTGGGCCAATAGGGAAAAAAATCCTCCTGGCAGCAAAGGTTAGAGATGGTGCATCATAAAGCAAATTCAAATATGAAAAAGTAGAAGCAAAAGGAACCAAAGCCATTATAGCCTTTAATCCCCATGAATTAGTTAAATGCATTTAATTCAAAAAGTTAATTGAATCAAAAGGGTAATATATGTAATTGACCAAGTCAATTACAATCACATTGACATCGAATTAACATTTACAAGTACAAAATTGAGCTCTAACTTGATTAAACATTATTCACATAATTCCAAAGAAATAGAACATAATTTAGTAGAAATGGATTCCTCTTTAATGCTACCACCTCCCCCATATGTATATTCCATTTTAGGGTATGATAATATATGGATACAAAGTTTCATCAAGTGGATCTCAATCACAACTTCAAGCACTACTCAACCATTTAGGAGGAATTTGAGGTAGCAGAGCCTTGTGGCCCTAAGGAGAAACTTTTGGCCTTTAAACAAAGGTATAAGTAGGACCTAATATCAATCAAATCATTTGGACTATATGATGCAATGATAAAACTAGAGGTAATGCCTTGCATATACCTAGTTTATGATTTGTTTACAAATGGGTAATTTTTTCACAAAATTGTACATGTCCATCAGAATAACACACTCATGGCCTACATTAATGGGCATGATTTTGAGAAGTATTACCAACTTTTAGACCTAGAGGAAACCTATAACCAAGACCTATTTGACCATTGAATGTTAGCCAATAATGTTACTAGTAAGTTGTAGGAGTGAACACACAATCCAACCACCTTCAAGGTCAAAAGACTCATGTCTACCATCCTAATTACCATTTTCATGCCAAGAATTAGGATTTATGTGACCCTATTAAATATAATATATGGTTTATAAACCATAACCTATGTCAATGAGGTTTAGATTACCCTATTAGACATCATTTCTCACCTCCACCAAGGTCATATCCATAGGGGAATCATCAGTGCTAACTTGATTCACCAAATTAGTAGCCCTAAAAAATTGATCGTATGGTAATTTTTATAAGATGTCCTATCTAGTGGATGCTATAAATGGAATAGTCCACTCAAATTTTGAATAACTCTAGGATCCCTCCCCTGAATATCCCAAAAACATTGTTTGTGATGAGTTCAATCTCATCCACATGATCAAGCTAACAAAGACCACCTATCTAATGATGTACTAGGGCATTCATGGATAGGATATGGCTATATTATATGATCATATCAAGACTCTCATAAATATTGGTATTTATGGTTCTACTCAAACTACATAATCATCAGAGTAGAGGGAACCAAGGTCCTCAAAATGTATCTTCCTCGGTTGGTGCTAGAATAAGAAATTACAACTTAATTGATAGATTCCATAGATGTCAATCTAAGGAATAGGGAGTAGTCCACTCAATAACTATTAGCATTGACCAAATTTAATACATTAAATGGGAACATTTCCACCTGGTGGGTAGGATTAAAACATCCTATGACTTTAAATGGGCATCTTAAAAGCAATGGGATCTAAGAAAAAGGGTTAAGAATCACCTATATAGACTCAAATCTAGGGTGAAAATTGATTCCGACCATGTGTCATACCCACATGATGAGGTATTCTTAGATGCCCTAAATGATATAAATTTTTTAAAAAGGATAAATGAGGTAAATATGCCTATGGGGGTCGCCAAGCATATTTAGTATAATTTGAATGCCACCAAGGAAGATGCTCTAAGAATTAAGAAAGAGCATTGGGATTTAAATCCCCCTCTTAGACCTCTTTCATAGGATAGAAATAAAGGACAAGAGAAAGTTAGACCATTAATACACGATTTTATGTGGAGTGAATAAATAATCACTCAATGAACTCGTCAACATTGTATCCTAGTGGTCACCATAACAACAACCATCATAGTGTCCACTCCCTATCACTCGACTGCCACTACATCAAGTACTATGAGCATAGATCAACCTAGTGGGCTATTTTCAATGCTACCTTTCCCTCCACTCATGGTAGCCCAAAAATTAATCCTCTTATATTTCCTTCCCCTAATTTATAGCTTATTTTATTCCCTAGTTTCCCCTCTATCAACCCCTACTTCTATTACCTCATCACCACCCACTACCCCTCCAGTTTCACTTATTGTTGCTTACCTTCCACCAAAAACATCTATAATTGCCACTGGACCATCTCTTGTGTAACAAAATAAGATGAAGGTCCCCTCTATTTTTAATTAGGGCACTCTAATAAAGGGAGACTCTAAGGAGAAGTAAAGAGGTGAAAAGGATGGAAGAAAAGTCTCCAGGGAAGTAGAACCCTTAGAAATATTAGATAATGGTGAAGATGATAAGGAGAATCTTGTAGAGGGATAATGGTCCACTGAACAAGAATGGGAATATAAGATAGAACAATCCTTATCTAAAACCATAAATGAGACCAAAAAGAGTGACTCAGAGGATGAATGGTTAATAGAGGAAGCTCAATGCAGGGACACTATGATTTTTAAGACTAATTTAGGCTCCGTTGAATTACTTTAAGATCAAGGTGGAGATAATGGAGATGAAGTAGAGTCAAAACCTATAGCTTCAACACAAAGGTAACCATTGATTATATCTCTAGCCTCAATCCTTCCTAGCATAATAGTGGTGTCTAAAATAACAACACCCTATATTGTTATTACATAAAGGATAAACACACAAACTTCTCATTCCCTATCTATTAAAAAAACCACTTCTATCCTTGTTAATCATGTATCAACTATTCATCATGTTTTATATTATTTATCCCAAAAAAATAAGGCCTAGATAACTACAAGGCTAGTTTTGAAAATACTAACCCCAAACCCTATAATTCAAGCCATGGCACCCCCCATCCAAACTTCAAAAATACCTATTGGTGCTACCTATTTATCCATAATTGATTGTTTTCAAAAATTTCTTTATACCCATCCTACTTACTCATTCTTTATTGCCTCTATCCCTCAATCCTGTAGACTTAATAAATATGAACACTTTGAAAACCTAGTCTCCTCCACCATATTTTCTTACCTAGTCATTCCTTTCCATCCCTCCACCAAATTAGACCTTTTGATTAGTCAAGTAGCTCAAATATATTCCACCACCGTTACGTTAGCAAAGGGGTTAGAGAAGGAAAAGCTAATAGTTGATACAATGGCTCCCAACAAGGTCACTAGATGAATAAGATCCATTCATCATTTTACTCACCTAGGAACATATTCTCATAAGCCCATGATCCCCCTAGGTATTCTCCCTCTTCCACTCCCATAGGCCAGGTATAACCTTCATAACAACTAATTGCCCTAAATATATCTGAGTGGATCTAAAAGATGCAACAAATAAAGGTAGTTAAGTAATACTTGGTCATTATGGAGTAGCCCATAGTCATGTTTCATTTTGAAAAGAAAACTAAGACTAAGATAAAGGTAAATATAAAAACTACAATGGTTGAAGGATAACATGTGGAGTGGGACTAAAACTATGTGGTCATTAAAAGAGGTAGATTGATAACATTCTAGGCCAAATAACCAGTGATAAGATATACAATCACCTAAATCTGATAACATCCTTGGAGGATGCATGGGCCTAAAACTATGTGGTCTCTAAGAGAGGTAGCTTTGACTAGAATTAGCAGAAGCAAAATCTAGTGAGTCAACTCACTAGTTATGAGGTGCAAGCCATAGCCATTTTGGGAGAAATAAGAGTCAATGGTGTGATTAACCAGAGTAGAGAATTGGCCCTTAAGAACATATTTGAGGACATCCTCTAGATGAATGTAAATAATTTTAGAGTAGAGGTCAAGGGAAAAATAAATAAGACCCATGATGACCTAAAATAATTGATAAATTTTGCTATAAGTAGTGTCTTTGGTATAAAGACTCTTTATGTGGATTTTAAGGCTATATTGAAGGTATAAAAAATTAATGGACAAACTACCCCAGCTCTTCAAGACATCCATATTAGACTTTAAGATGATAGAGAATAATTTTAAGATGAGCCATGCTCTTTACTCACAAATTCAAATGAGTGAGTAGGTTTCTTAGGCCACATCATTCCCAGTCGCCTTCTCAACTACACCAACATCTTCAATGGTTGGGGCCACCATTATAACAACTTTAATGACAATACCCTATGGAGTATAGGTGTCCACCATTGTAACTAATTCATCATAAGAGGAATGATATTAGTTAGAGGTATCATAATTTTTTTTAATAATTTTTATCTATTGGCAACATCTTTTGCCAAGTGTCCTCTATGTACTCCTTTGGGAGATATTTTCTAAAATAGCTATAAACTTTGAGAATGGATTGAGTGATGAAGTGACCCCATACCAAGCCTATATATATCTAATTCCAAATAGAGGATAAATTTTGACATATAAATATAGATAATAAATCCTTAATGTTGTTCTACAAGTCTACATTGTATGGTCATCTCTTTCATTTTTGTCTTATAGTGTTTATGCTTTTGATCTAAATCATAGCTTAGTATTTCTTGATATATGCAATAGTAATTTCAAGTAGCTTTTAATCAATTAATTAACTTTTATCATTTGGAATGTGTAGTAATAATTTAAGTTAATACATCTTATTTTTTAATAATAAGCTAGATAAGTTACTCTTTGGAATTTATGTTGAGATGCCATTTGGTACAACTTCTTAGACTAATCCAAAGTTAGTTGAAGAGGTTATTTGGTATTAGATATAATATTGAAGTTAATTTATATCATAATAATTTTGATAAAAAGTAATCTTTAGTTAATAATTTGGAGCTACCTGCATCATATCCCTCAAAAATTTTCACTATGTTTGTTAGATTTGTATGCTAAATTAGTAGTCTACAATCATTAGTCCTTTAACATTTGTCTTTGTCCTAAATATGGTTGAAAATAATTCATATTATCTATTTATAAATCCCCTTTTATGCCTTACCTTACTCTCTATTTTTAGTTTATTTGAGTCCTATCCACTTTATATTAAATCCATTATCACCCCATTCCATTCAATTAGATCTAAGATCTATAACCATATCCAAACTAGTTAGGTTAGTATTTGTATCACTCACCACTAATCCACCACTAGTCATTATAAGACCCAATACTCACAAATAATGCCCCAAAGTGAAGCTAGCCTTCACATAGATATTAAAACATTAGAGGCTACCTCATATGTGTTTTCTATGTGTGTTTAGAACATAGAATAATAGGTTCCATTGCCATACATTTCTTCTTCAAAATGTGGGCCATACTAGGACATCCAAACTCTTAAAAGTACTTCACTATGGGTTTCTAACTTCTCCAAAATAAAAAATGAGTGGCTCTATTAAATTCTTTATGAGGAACTCAATTTTGGATATAAAAATCACAATTGATGGCCTTGACCCAATACTGAGGTGAAAGAGACTAGGTGTGTAACATACAGCTGGCCAGGTCTAAGGACCTATTCTTGCACTCTACAACACAATTTTGTTGATGACTATATGCAACTTTATGTTGTAGTTTAATACCCTTTGAAGTACAAAATTACTTAAAATGGTTATTGACATGCTCACCATGATTTTCAGTGCATAAAATATTGATGGATTTACTTGAATATTTTTCTACAAGTGCCTTGAAGTCTTGAAAATGATCAAAGACCTCTAATTTTTGCTTAATAATATACATCTAAATATACCTCAAAAATTAATTGATGAAAGTAAGCATGTATTTATTAAGTTAAATGAAGGCTTTAGAAATGGACCAATAATGTCACTATGGACAATCTCTAGTTTATATTCACCTCTTCATGATTTGGCCTTGTCATGCTTCTCTTTAGGATGCTTATCAAGTATGAAACTCTACCAGACTCCATAAAACTTGACTCATGTCAACCCTAAAAATATGTCTTGATTATTTAGTTACTATAGAAAGAGATAGTTAAAATGTCTAAATATCTCATGCCATAATTTACTCACCCCATCTGAATGAGTGAGTAGTGCACTAGAGGGTTGATCAGAATTAAAATATGAGAAAGTATAAATCATGAATAGTGATCTCCTTTATAAAATGCAACTATGAAATCACTATTTACTTTCTTAATAGTCCTTAAATTTGTTGTGAACTCAACTCTCTTTCCTGAACTATTGTGAGTGATCTAATAAACAAATAAGAGATTGGTGGATATTGAGGGAAACACATAAAACATCATGAAATTTACCATCATTCACTTCAACAGATCCTCTCCCACTAAATTCTATGTAATTATCATCATCTAACAATACAGAAGGCATAAAACAAGGCTCTAAGGATGAGAACATGTTATGTGATGAAGCCAAGTGGTTTGATGCACCAAAGTCAATTACCCATGTGGAAGGATGCAATGCAATTGCAACAAGTGTTTTGACCTTTTTATTATTTTTGGCCTTAGAAGCCTCCTATGCTGATGAACTTTGATGGAAATAATAAGGGACACTAATATTGTACTTCTCAAATGCCTTAGTCAATTGGTCAATCTGCTTCTTCATGCATTTAAATTCATCATGCCTAGATTTATTGTAGTAGGTACATGTGAGTTATTCTTTCTTAGGTTTAACATCTAAAGAGAACTCTTTTAATGATTTGGAATTATAATTATATTTTTACCCCTTTATTTTTTCTAGGTCATTCTTATTATATATTTTCTCCTTATTACTAGAATATTTCTATCTATCATGACTCACAATTAAGGCATAGGATTTAGATGATTTTAGTGCATCCATTTAAATAATCTTGTCTTACTCATGAGTTAAGAAAAAAATAAAGTCATACAAGGACATAACGGTCTATGTAGCTCTAAGGGCATGCTTGGTGGCATATAAGGTAGAAACTAAGATAGAATAGTTAGATCCCAATCAAGTAAAGATGATAAAAATTAATTGACCATCCTTTTATCAATACCACTCATTTTAGATATAATCTAAGTGATTAAACTTTGTGCATAAGTCTTGTATACTATCAAAGCTACCTAATGTTAGGTTGTGGAGCTAAAAGCTTCAACCTTTGCAAACTAAGGAACAGATGGTTGCTGAGTTCTATAGGAACCGGCGTCGGCAGCAGGACCGACGTCGGCAGAGACCAGTGCAGAAGGCCACCGGCGACGGCAGGAAGTCGGCCGACATCGGCAGAACCAGACAAGCAGGGACCGATGTCGGTCGCCTGTGTGTTCCAGAACTGCTTATTTCACGGACAATTAGTTAAGTGAATGAAAAGTTTGCATGTTGAGACCAGTTAGAGTCTTGGGCTGCGAGGACAATTGTCTAAATTAAGAGTCTAAGTTATTGTTTGAGTTAGGGATCTAATTATAGACCCATTGGCATGTATTGTATAAGGCATGAGATAGAAAGGAAGAGTTCCTTCTAGTTGTAAGATCTGTGAGTTCCAGGTTGTTGCAAGCTCATTGGGGATCTACATGTAAGTTTGGTCTTTGAATTGCAGGTTGCAGGTTCATGAGAGATCAACTTGAAGTGCTATAGAGTGCTTGATGTATCGGCAGGGTTATTACTGACTGGTTGGTGAGGTGAACACCAATTATGTGTGTGAGTTGGTTGTTGGGACCGTTTTTGTGTAGGAGAGTGTGTGTGTGAAGAATTACTATACACTTGAGGTGTGGCGAATCTCTGTAAGGTGAAAGAGTGTGGCGGCTCTTTGTTGTATTCTTTTCTGTTAGTGTTAATACAAGATAGTGTATTGTCTCTCATATTCTGTGCTATTGGTGAATTCTAGTTACTTGTGTTTCTGGTTATTTCCGCATATTCAATTGCTTATATTTGGTAATCATACTGTGCTCTTTCTGAGGAGCAAGATCCTAGGAGGTGGAATTAGAATAGGTGTGTTTGTTCTTGGATTTATCTTCCACCTCCCCTCCCAACAAGTGGTATCAGAGCATGTTTGTTGTTCTAGATTCCTGACACCTAAACTCAATGATGAGCTCATTATCTAACTCATGACCATTCATGATGTCATTCTTCCTAAAGAGTGTCACCAATGTGGTCCACACTTGATTTGGAATAGTAACAAATTTAATATAACAAAGGAAGTTGAGAGACATAGATATGCATAATAGACCATAGGCTTCATCACTTTTGTTGTACCACTTCACCTTCTCTACTTTATATATAAACATAGTGATCTAGTGTAAGCCTTTACTTCTTAAAAATATGTGTATTTTGTCTTTCCACTAGTGATAGTTGAATGGAGTAAGAAGTAGAACTAGAGATTGATCCATTACAATAAACAAGTATGTGCTAAACTATGTGTGAAAGAAATAAAATGATAGGTAACCCCCTAAATCTATAGATATTCAATTTTACAAGGCATGAGAATATTATCAATCTATAGAGCTGAAAAAACTTGCACTTTAAAAAAAATGGTCCCTTAAGAGGAACTATTTGCTGAAAGTTATGAAAGCTTGAATGTTTCTTACTCACAAAAAATAATGATATCCATTTTGAATAATTTTGGTTGAAATTTTTTGGTATGAAAAAAGTTTGGGTTGAATTTTTTTGATGTGTACAAATTTTGGCCATCTTTTGTGAGGAAAATTTAAAACCCCTTAGGTTGGTTGTGACCAAGGACTTAAATTATCATGTGACCAGGGGGCTAAGGGGTAGAATGAGGACACCCCTTGATTGATATGATTGATGTAGGAATGATGTTACCCATAAAATGTCTCTACTTTTGAAATGAATAATACCACTTTCCACTCAATTAAATTTAATTGTCTCATTAGATGTCATAAGGTACAAAGAAGGATGGTGGAATCCACAATATACTTTGACAATGGTTAGAGTTTGCTTGGGTTACTTGTAGGGAGGTTGAGATCTACCTATGTTACAAGTACATGCATCAAATTTTGGTATGAATTAAAGCAGTGATGTCAAGTTTTGATAGATATGCATGCAAGGTTGGTAGAGTCTTTTGGGGTTATGTGTAAATCCTTTAGGTTATTCTAAAGACATGCGTAAGTCTATTGAGTTTCATAGTTGGTATAAATAGGGGTGCCCTAGTTTGTCAAGGGCTTGAGTAGGTGTGTTAGAGTGTACCGTGCATGCAAGTAGATATGATATATTTCACTTATGATATCTATAAGATCATTAGGATCTAATGGTGTTACTGATAAGAGGGTCAAATTTTGATGATGTTGCTCATAAAGGTATCAAGTTATAATTTGTTTGCTTGTAACCAGCCAAAATTTTTCCAACTACCAAAATTATCTATAAGGCTTGAAAATTTTGTCAAGTTGAATAAACCTCTACAATTGTAGATTTTGTGTGACTTCTAAAAAAACTAGAAAAAACCC
This sequence comes from Torreya grandis, assembly GCA_037957365.1. NCBI lineage: Eukaryota > Viridiplantae > Streptophyta > Pinopsida > Cupressales > Taxaceae > Torreya > Torreya grandis. Next base: position 231,697 of record JARHVA010003700.1, on the reverse strand, counting down.
ATTTTGTTTTTGATAAACCTAGAAATAATATTTAATCCAAGTCATCAGATGTACATATTTTTACATAATTCAAAAATTCATATTGAAACCCTCAAAATATGGTCAAAAATATACTATCACAAAATTAGGATGTGTTTATAGCCATTCATAGGGTTTTGCCAACTTATAAATTTAATAGTGTTGTCTAGTTTTGACTTTGAGACTCTAAATATGTAGATTTATACAAATTTATGATAAATCCCACCAAACCTTAGAAAACTAAAATCAATAAAAAAATCTTGAATAAGCTAGAATGCAAGATCTCACATTAAAATCAATAGCATTCATCTACCATTTTAATGATGGTACCATGTCAGAGTGGGCTACAATCGAGGATTAGACTAGATAGGATCAAATGCACGAAGCTAAATCTGTATGAAGTAGTGAAATCAGAAGAATAACTCAAAACTGATGAAGCATGTCTTCACAACCAAAGTTTTATATTAGCGTCATTAGTCAAAAAGTAAATAGGAAGGTACACTATATAGTGAGGAATTAAGTCATCCAAAAAGGTAATTAACTCAACTCATAATTAGAAAATGACTTAAAGTACATTTCCCTTAATGACTTATTATGAATCTAAGCAAGTTAATTAGATAGTGTAGGTAAAACCACATATTCGGAAAAATCCTACACTAATAGTATTTTACAAGAGCCTTAAACTCTTTGAATTTACTAAAAACCTTAGATTTGTTCTTAATAAAATATATGCAAGTTTTTATTGAGTAATCATTTATATAAATATATTATACAAATATTTTCCTAGTCATGGAACCTTTACAAATCCAAACACATCGCTATGTATTAACTATAAAAATCCCATATTCTCTTATATCACTACTCAAAAAGTTTGCTCGAGTCTGACTACTACTCAAAAAGGAAAAAAACCACTTGGAAGCAAAGATTAGAGTTGGCATATCAAAAAGTAAATTCAAACATGAAAAATCAAAAGCAAAAAGGATCTAAAGCTATTAGATCTATTTATTCACATGAATTAGTTGATTACATTCAATTCGACAAATCAAGTGAATCTAAAGGGTAATATATGTAATTAACCAAGTTAATTACAATCACATTACCATCAAATTAATAATTGTAAGCATGAAATCAAGTTCTGGCTTGATTAAAAAATATTAACATAGTTATAAATAACTAGAGCTTAAGTGCATATCAATGGATTCATCTTCAAAGCTGCTACCTACTCCTTCTACATATTCCATTGTAGGGTCTGATCAATACATAGATACAAAGTTTGATGAAGTGGCTCTTAATCATGACTTCAAGAACTACTTGGCCATCTAGGAAGAAGTTGAGGTAGCAAATCCCTATGGCCCTAAGGAGAAACTCTAGGCATTTACATGAAGGTACAAACAAGACTTGGTAGCAATAAATTTATGATGTAGTGGTAAGACCAGAGGTAATGCCCTACATCGACATAGTTTATGATTTGTTTACAAATGGACATATTTTTGGCAAATTTTACATGTCCATTAAAATAACACACCTGTGGCCTATGTTAGTGGGTGTGCTTTTGATAATTATTACTGACTCTCCAACCTAAAGACAACCTTAACCAAGCTATAATTGAATAGTGGATGTTAGACAACAATGTTACCAACAAGTTTTAGGAGTTGGCACATGACCCAAACAATTTCAAGGTCAAAGGACTCATCTTTACCATTCAAATTGACATTTTAAGGTTAGGAATCAGGATTTCCATATCCTTATTTAACATAATCTATGTTTTCCTAACCATAACCTACATCAACAAGGTTGGATTCCCCATATAGACACCATCCTCACCTCCACTAAGGTCATTTACATTGGGTAAATCATCATTACTAACTTGATTCACCAAGTTAATATCCCAAAAAACCAACCATATGATAATTTCTATATGATGTCTTATCTAGTGGACGCTATAACTAGAACAATCCACTTAGCTTTAAAAGAAGCTTGGGAGCCCTCCCTTGAATATCCAAAGAATAAAATTTGTGATGAATTCAATCTAATCCACATCCAAATATTTATGAATAACATGACCATGATAACAAAAAAATTTATCCAATGGTATATAAGGCCATTTATGTCAAGGATGTGCCCAGATTATCTGATTATATCAGAAGGACTCTTAAAAAGATTGGTAGTTATTGGATATAATTGAAATGAAAAATCATCAGAGTAGAGGGAACCAAGGTCCTCCTCATGTATCTTCCTTGGTTAGTGATAGATAAGGTGGAAAAACAAGAAATTGCATCTCAATTGATATATTTTGTGTATGTCATACCCACATGATGAGATGTTCCTAAATACCTTGAATGATATATAAGTTTAAGACATGATAAACAAGGTAAATATGTCTATGGTGGTGGCCAGGCATATTCAATACAATCTGAATACCACCAAAGAGGACGTTTAAAGAATTAAGAAAGCACATTGGGATGTAAATATCCCTCCCAAATATCTCTTATAGGTTGGAATTCAAGGACATAAATAGGTTAGACCATCAAAAATGATTCTATGGGGAATAAACAAAGAACCACTCAAGGAACTCCTCAACATCCCATCCCAACGGTCACCATATCATCAACCACCATAGTGTCCACTCCCTATCAGCCAGCTACCACTACATCAAGTACTACAAGCATATATCAGCTTGGTGGGATATTTTCTATGTTGCCTTTCCCTCCAATTGTGATATCCCAATAGGTAAGCCTCCCATATTTCCTCCCCCAAATTTATAGCTTATTTTCTTCCCCAATTCCCCCTATAGAAACCACTATTTCCATTACCTCATGACCACCCACTGCCCTTCTAGTTTTACTTGTTATTGCTTCCTTTCCATCAACATCATCCACTGCTCCCATTGGACCACCTCTTATGTACCAAATTAAGTTTAAGGCCCCTTTTGTTTCCCCTTAGGGCACTCCAACAAAGGGAGCCACCAAGGATAAGTCAATAATATAAAAGGATATAATAAATTTCTCTAGGGAAGTAGAACCCTTATAAATCTTAGATAATGGTGAAGATGATAGGGAGAAGCTTGTAGAATAATAATGGTTAATTAGAGAAGAATGGGAATACAAAATAGAAACCTCATTATTTGAAACCATCAATGAGACCATATAGAGTGACCTATAAGATGAATTATTACTAGGGGAAGCTTAGTCTGGGGACACTATGATTTTGAAGACCAAATTAGGATCCACTAAATTACTTTAGGATCAAGATGGAGACAATGGAAATGAAATAGAGTTAAAACTTTCAGCTTCAACACAAGGTTAGTTAGTGAGTATATTTCCATCCTCAATCCCTCCTAACACAATAGTGGTGTCTATGTAAATAACTTGACAAATTTATGCTACATAAGGGTGAGTGAAGAAACATCTCATTCCCCATCTATTACAATAACTAATTCTATCCCAGTTAGTCCTATAATAACTATTCCTTATGTTTTGGATAATTTAGCCCAAACAAATAAGGCCTAGGAAACTATAGGGCCAATTTTGAAAATACTAACCCCAAACCCCATAATTTAGGGTATGACACCCCCAACCAAAATTCAAAGGGACTTATTGGGGCTACCCATACATATATAACTAATTATTTTCAAAACTTGCTCAATACCCATCCTAATTACTCATTATTTGTTGCCTCCATCCCTCAATCCTTTGGACTCAATAAAATTGAGCACTTTAAGAACATAGTCTCCTCCACCATCTTTAATTACCTAGTCACTCCTTCCCATACCTCCACCCAATTGGACCTTCCAATTGGCTAGGTGGCCCAAGTCAAGTCTACCATCCTTACATCAATAAAGGGGTTCAAGAAGGGAAATATAATAGTTGACAAAATGGCTCCCAAGAAGGTCACTTGATGGAGGAGATCCATTCCTTCTTTCCCTTATCTAGGAAAATATTCTCCTAAGCCCATGCTTATCCCTAGGAAATCTCCCTCTTCCACTCCCATAGGCTAGGCAAAACCTTCACAACTAGTTACCTTGAATATACTAAGTGTATCTAGAAGATGTAATAAGTAGAGGCAAATATGCATGACTTGTTTATTATGGAACAACCCATAGTCAATTTTTACTATAAAAAAAGACTATATAAATATAAATAATAAAATATAATGGCTAAAGGATAATAAGTGGAGTTAGAATAAAGATAAGATATGTTCTAATTGACTAAAAAATGAAGAACTCTACCCTTTGACTTGGGTGGTCATAAGGAAAACCCCTATACTTTTATATACTCTATAAGGGGAATAATAAAGGAGATGTTTTAGGGATATGATTAATTTTTGGAGGCCTTATAAGAAAGGATCACCATTAAACCTCCAAGAGACCTCATTGGTAGTGTGTAGGGAGCAACCCAAAAGCTATATGATATTCTCCAATTAGTAAGAGATGAAAATAAGGAATCCTAACCCAAATGGGGGGATGTCTTCTCTCTTGTATATGACATGAAGAAGATGGAGGCTAAGCTTTATTTTTAGGCCAAGCAATTAGAGACAAGACATACAATCACTTGAATTTGATAATTGCCCTGGAGGCTGTATGGGCCCAAAAATATGTGGTCGCTAAAAGAGATAGCTTTATTGGGTGGCATCAAGAGATGTGAAATCTAGTACGACATCTCATTAGTTAAGAGGGAAAAAAATCGCCATTATGAAGGAAATAAGAGTCGATGGTGTGAATAACCAGAATGGATAATTGGTCCTTAAGAACATATTTGATGACCTTTTATGGATGACTATAAATACTTTTAGAGCAGAGGTCGAGGGCATAATATATAAGAATTTTAGAGAAGAGGTCGAGGGCATAATATATAAGACTTTTAGAATAGAGGTTGAGGGCACAATATATAGTAACCATGATGACCTAAAATAATTGATAAATTTTACTAGAATTAGGGCCCTTGGTATAAAGAATCTTTATGTAGATATTGGGGTTGCATTAAAGGTACAAAAAAATTAATGGACAAACTCCCTTAGATCTTCAAAAGACCCCTGTTAAACTTCAAGAGGATAAAAAATACTTTTTAGATGATCCATGATCTCTAATCACAAATTCAAGTGAGTAAGTAGGTTTCTTAGGCGACATCACTCCCACTTACCTTCTTGACTACACCAACATCTTGAATGGTCGAGCCCACCATTATAATAAATTCAATGATAATAGCCACTAGAGTACATGTGTCATCCATTTCAACTACTTCATCATAGGAGGAATGATGTTAGTTAGTGGTATCAATTTTTTTTTATAACATGTTTTATCTGTTGGTGATATATTTTATCAAGTGTCCTCTATGTACTCCTTTGAGATGTATTTTTTAAAATAGATGTAAACTTTGAGAATAACTTGAGTGATGAGGTGATCCCATCCCAAGGCTATATATACATGTATCTCCCAGATTCTAAAGAGAGGATAAATTATGACAGTTTAATATAGATAATAAATCCGTTGGGTTATTCTATAAGTCTATGTTGTATGATTATCTCTTTCATTTATATGTTATTGTGTTTATGATTTTTATGTAACCAATAGCTTAGTCTTTCCTAATATATGTAATGGAAGTTAAGTTGCTTATAATCAATTAATAAAGTTTTCTCAATTAGAATGTACAGTAATAATTTCGATTGATAGATATTATTTTCTAGTAATAATCTATTTAAGTTACTCTTTATAATTTTTAGAGAGACACCATTTGGTGTATCTTCCTAGACTAAGCTAATACTAGTTGAAGATGATATTCGGTATTAGCTATGATCTTAAAGTTAAGATATGTTATAACAGTCTTGATAATAAGTAATTTCTAGTTAATAACTTAAATCGAACTGTATCATAGCCCTTAGATCTTTTCACTATGTATGTTAGGTCTATATGCTAAAGTAGTAGTCTACAAACATTAGTTCTTTCGCTTTTGTCCTTGTCCTAAACCTGATTGGAAAGAATTCATGTTATTTATTTATTTATAGATCCTCTTTTATGCCTTACCATACCCTCTATTTTTTGTTTATTCAAGTCTTATCCACTTTAGATTAAATCCATTATCATTCCATTTTATTCAAATAGATCTTGGATCCATATCCATATTTGAACCAACTGGGTTAGTAGTTGTATTGCTCACCACTATTCCACCACTAGTCATTACAAGACTTAATACCTTCAACTTATGGCCTGGAGTGAAGATAACCTTCACAAATATCCCAAAATGTTAGAGGCTACCTCGTATGCATTTTTTTTTTGTGTGTGTGTAAAACTCAGAACAACAAAATTTGATGCTAGAAGGAGGGAAACTTTCACTATCTAGGATATAATAGATCCTAAGTTACATTGAATATATCCCAAAGACTAACAATGTCCACCTCTACAAATAAACTACTACCCCTACAGGCCCATAAAAAAATTAAGTTAGGCAAAGGTATCCTAAGGAGGTCTTGGGCTCCGTCTTATTCTCTAAATAGATGACCACCTTAAGATCCAATGGCCCACCCTTGGTTAATAGGTTTGCCATTAATATTCTAGGAGATATCCATGACTTGTATAGAAATCTAAAGAAATACCTTTCCACATTTTCTCCATTAGGGGAAAACTATCAAATAACATGTGAAAGTATATATAACTACTCTATGGATACTGAATGTAGTCCATGAGGACACATATTTCAAACTCTTCCCATTTACATTATAATATGTCACATACAAATGGTTATTTAATATGATTGAGGGTTCCATCACATCCTAGACTAATTGATAGATCGCCTTTTTAGGATAATTCATCTAAGGCACTAGCCCTAGTATTGTCTACCATTTCTTTGATAGTATGAAAAGGGAACCTAATGAACCCATGAGAGCATTTAATGTAAGGTTCCAAATGATGTATAGTTAGATAAATACTATGTATAAGCTATATTTTGCATTAGCATAATTGTAAAAAAAATGCCTTAAATCCTAAAACTATAGTGTTTTTACATAGGTTAACCAGTGTCTTAGACTTGACCCATGCATATGTTAAAGATATAGAGGTTGACAAACAAATGAACCCTTAGTCATAAGGCTTAGTGGGTTCAAATCTTTATCAGGCCTATCCAATTATAAATATGATCTTAAGAGCTAATAAAAATGCTATGGCTCACAATTAGTCTCAAACCCATATGTAATTACCCTTGTATCATGTTGCACCTAACTAGAGTCTAGGTTTCTTGAATAATCCCATCCAAGTAGATGATCCTCATAGAAGCCAAGCTCTAGTCCTAGTCAATGCTTCCACTACTCAAGGTACTATTGATGATTTTAACAAGGCTAAGATAGATTCCATCTAGAAGATGGTACATAAATTAAGTCATGAGTTGTTAACTATGTGAAAACGTATGGGGAATGTCGATGGATAAAATACCAACCAAATCTTTAGGTACCATAGATATAATTGGACTTTTAACAAGCCAAGAAATAATGTTGAGCAAATACCTAAAAAGATGTTAGAGATGAATATCATGAAATTTGTGTTAATTAACTAGTGTAGATTCATAACATAACTAAACATGGAGAACTAGATTGCAAGGAATTATGTGTAGCCTTTGAAATCTTTCAAATGGAAATAAATAATAAATACTGTCAAATCCACCTGAGCTAACTCCTCCTAATGCCTCAAGTCACTTTGGAGCACTACTATGGTGTTTGATACATATGATTTTCCTTTTCCAATAGAATAAGATAATGAAATAGAGGATGCCACAGATGAATTCCATGCTTTCTATTAGTTCCAAAGAAATAATTATAATCTAATGAATAGACAACCTTTTACTACCTCTACACCTTCAAATAATAGTACTAACACTACTATAGATATAAAGAGAAATAATAATCCACCTCCAAAGGAGATGGATTAGATGTATCCCATAGAATCACCAAACAAAGGAGAGTACAATATCATGGAGGATATGAAGAAGATCAAAGCCAATATCACCCTACATGAGTTAACTCAGATCACTAAACAAAGGGAGATAATGATATAATCCTTGACTAGAAGATCTTCTAAAAATAAATATAAGAATATTCAAATAGATGTAATGATCTATAAGGACAAACCTGAGGTTTCACCATTTCTAATAATAGTCAGAATGTTTGGTAAGAATGTTCACAATTATTTGGTTTATTCAAGATCTTCAACTAATATGATTCTTAAATCCATATGCAAAAGGTTGGTACTAACCCTAGATAAGTCAAAAAAGGTAGTCCTATAATTAGACAAATCTATAGTGCCTTATTTTGGGGAATTACTAAATGTACACATTCAATTGGCCTCTAAGCCACATGTACAACAAGTTATTGACATACTAGTGGTTGACATCCTAGAGGCCTATGGTTTGTTGCTTATCCAGGACTAGTCAAAAATATTAAATGGATATGTAGCCACTAATTTATCATATATGTGGCTACTTTGGAAAGGTGTGGCCACTCAAATTGAGATTGAATGGAGTAGAAGATGAAGTGCTTGATCATGGAATATAATGCTAAGAATGAGAAGCCTTAACTATCAAATGGAAGCCTTAACACCAAGAGTTCAAAGGATCTTCATAGTTATGGACCCTTTACTTTTATGGCACTCGATCGAAATAAGGATCAGGTATTAGTGTAACCTTGATAGAACTTGATGGAAAGTGGGACCTAACAACATATAAATTACATATCACTTACACCTTAATTGGGTTGTGTATGAATCCCTGATCTTATGCCTACAATTTGATTTAGGACATGATGTCAAACAACCACAAGTATTTAGTGATTCAGATCTTGTGGTCAACCAAGTCATAAATAAGTGTCAATGAAAGCTAGCATACTTGAAGAAGTATAAGCATTGATCCTGGGACCTAATTGAACCCTTTATGGATTTCAACATCTAAGCTATTTTGAGGGAAGATAAATAAATGGAAGATTCATTAGCATCCTTAGCTACCAACTGAACACCACTTTCTAAGTCTAAGATGCATATTTGTTTTACAGAGCTGGTACCTTGCCTTTCAATCCCTAAAAATGTATAAAATTTCCAAGTCTTCAAAGATGATCAACATATTATCCAATTCATAAATAATTTTGGAGCCTTTGAAGACCAAATTATATATGAAATGTAATTTGAATGTCTGGGAGCTAAGAAAATTAAGGAGGGAAGTATCATATAACTCAAATAAAATAGAATCCCCATGGGGATGGTATATTTAGAAAGGATCTTTGATGTAGATCCACAACCTGATCAACAAAGGTATCCAAATGCAAACCAATTTGACTTTGACAAAGATAATTTGAGAAGTCAAGAAAGCTCTCAATATGTTAACATTAGTGTGGCTTGTACTCATGATGAAAATGAGAATTTAACTAAAATACTAATGAAATATAAGGATGTGATCACTTGGACCTATAAAGACTTAAGGAATTTTGATCCCAGGGTGATCACCCATACTATTCCCTTAAGTCTAGGCAATGTACCCTTTAGACAATGTTAGAGACTCATGAATCCTATCTTTAAGCCTCTTATTAAGACTGAAGTTTAGAAGCTATTAAATGTTATAATCATATTTCCTATCAGGCACACTACATGGGTGGCAGTTTTTGGTACCTGTTAGGAAGAATAATGGTGAAATAAGACTATGTGTCGATGTTAGAAACATGAACCAGTCTTCAAAGAAGGGTAACAACCCTCTACCTTCCTTGGATGAGGTAATCCAAGATATATCAGTGGGTCTAAAATGATGTCCTTCCTAGATGATTTCTCTAGATATAACTAGGTGCTAGTAAAAGCACATGACTGTATAAAGACTACTTTCACCATGAAGTGGGGAATATATACTTATAAGAGGATGCCTTTTGGTTTCATCAACACTAGGAAAATTTTCAACAAGCCATGTGTTTTAGATAATTTAAGCTTATATTCTAAGAGATGAAAAAGAAAAAAACTAGATATGGGTATGGTTAAAAAACCTATTTGGTTGTGTGCGCATTGAATTAAATAATTATAGAGAGTTCCTCTTTGGCTTGGAAGGAATGACCTAACAATAAGACAACACTAAAGCAAGTGGTTGGTTAGATAGATAGTTGGGTGGAATTCTTAGTGTTGTCTAGATCTTAGAAGAAAGAGATTCTTTGGGGGCTATCAATCCATGCTTTTGAAATAATTAAGTTTAGAAAATGAAAGATAAAGTACTTACATAGATAAAAGAAAATAATGAAATTAAGTATAAAAAGTGCTTGATAAATAAATTAACTAATTATAACAATAAGTGTCAATACTAATGCTAAATAGGTCTAGTATGGTTCAAAAAATAGGTTAGGGCTCTGTGAATAGGTAGATATAAGGAAAGTTATATTTGGTTGAGGGTAAGTGGGTAAAAATAACCTATTATTATTTTCTACCATAGTGACCATCGGTGGTTGTTGTGACTATTAATGGTTGAGGTGGCTATCGATAATTGAGGTATCCATCAGTAGTTGGACAAACCATCGGTGGTCAAGATGACCATCGATAGTTACTATGTATTGGTTTTGAATGATAATAGGGTCAGATTAATAGGGTCATAGAAGGTAATTTTGGAATATTAGTTTATGCTAGGCTAATTACAAAATAAAAGCAAAGTAATTGACATATTGAAAATAAATACTTAGATTTTTAGAGGTTGATCTAGTGAATGGTTGAGGTGGTTGGCTCGTTTATGGAGTCTAACATTATTATGATAGAGTAATGATATTTGGATATTGGTTGAGGGGTGGTGGTAAGTCGGCTTTCTATCATGATGGCTAGATTACTAGAAGAATACTTGTAAAAAAATTTGGATACAAAATCACTTGATAGTTATGGGATCTTTTTTTCACCTCCTACTCATCTCTTCTTCTAAGAAGGAAGGAGAGGTACAATAATATGTTAACAAGAGATCTAAGTTGATATCTAATTTTAACTTCAACATACATGGGTTTGCACATGAATTAAATGAGCTATTTATGAAAAACTAAAATGGAGTGAAGGGTCAGTTAAGTTGGTTTAGATGGTAGAACCTACCTGTCAGTAGTTAGGGCGACCATCAATGGTTAGGGTGATTGTCAATAGTTAAGGGTCAAGGTCAAGATGAATTAAAGAGGTGGTTTTAGTTATTAGGTAAATATAACTATGGTTATGTCTAGTTGTCAATCAAAAGGTCAAGTTAGGGCCCTAGGGGGTCCCAAAGTGGTCCAAGGGAATTGCAACATTCGAAACCATCATGTACAAATTTATAATGTCTATATTTTTCCCTTTTTTATTATAAAAATTGTATCAACAAGCTTAAAAAAAAATGGATTATTGGTCTAAGGTTCGGTTACCCCAAATATGGGAGGAGGTGTTCCCCCCTCAAACCAAGAGTCGATGAGGTAAAATAGAATCGGGTGCAGGTTTGATAAGTGGTGAAGGTGATGATAAAATGTGGGTGATAGGTTGGTAATTGAAACATAAAAATACACACATAGTGTAAAAAAAGTGTGATATCTAAGATCGTATATTGATGAGGTTATCATAGTTGGTAAAAATAAGGGTTGGTATTAAAAAGACAAGTGACAAATAAATCACTTGATTGCATTTAGGTGTGGTAGTTGAAAACACTAATAAAAGTAAGTCTCTTAGGAAAGGTTGATGTTTTCATGTATATTTAAGGTAGGAGGTGCTCTCAAAGAAAATAGAAATTGGTTAGGTGAAGTCATAAGTATATGAGGTAAGAAGTGCTCCGAAAAAGACACAAGTTGGTCAGGTGTGTGCAAGGTAGTGAAAGTTTAAAAATAGGTCAACATGGTAATTGTTATTATTATGGTTAAAAGGACCAGGCAAGATCATAAAATAATGTGCATGAGTTGGGATGACATGGACCAATGGTTAGGTGATGAGGTAGTTGGTATGGTAGGCAAAGAAAGTAGTCTCCATGGGTTGGCACTGAGTGTGGGAACCAAAAATTTAAAAATTTGGTTGGTTGAATAAATTTTAGGACCCTAATGGTTGATGATCAGGGGCCTTAGGGTCAATTATCGATGATCACCCTAACCATTGATAATTAGGGGGAAAACCCTAAAAGTGTGGAGATAAAAGCATTGAGTGAGCCATATTCATTCATTTTGCTTTTGTGACTTTTGTGATTTATTTATTTGACATTTTGTGCAAGAGTACTGACAAGATATTTATTGAGTGGGTGACTGGGTAAAGTTGATCAAGCTATGGAGGGTAAATTGATGAGGATGTAGGGTGGACACAAATGAATATGGGTAACAAGTTGGGTAGTGGGTCCCTGGATTCCTCCTCAATGATGGTCAAGGAATGAGATAGGGGATGCTTTTAATTGGTAGATTAGATGTGATTTGGTATTGAAAATAGTTTAGTTGCTTCTTGATTTGTCATTATTTTGGTGGGTGAGTTTGGGTTTGACCTACGTATTAGGGTTTTGATGTGTTTTTGGTTAAGTTTGTAGGTGAAAGTGAAATTAAGAAGGGGTAGTTTGGTTAGGGTAGGGTAGGGGTAGGTATTTATAAAAATTGGCAAAGATTAGTGGTGTTTGGGTATGTTTTAGGTAGGCTAGGTTTGGGAGTTTTCCACTGGTGGTCACATATAGTGATCGTTAGTGGTCATCCTAACCATTGATGGTTAAGGATTGAAGGAAAAATGGTCACCTGATAGTTAATGGTCATCATGATTGTTGATGATCAAGCTAAACATTGAAAAGGTTAGGGTTAAGTTTATGGATTTTGATAGGTTTAAATGGCAATGGTGGCTTGCAGATGCAAATTATTGATGTGTAGTGGTTTTTGGTTAAGGTATAGGTAATGCTTAGTAAGATTTTAGGGTAAAAATAGGATAAGTGATACAAATAAGAGGTAGTTGTAAGAGGTCAAGTTTGTAGACAATAATAGTAAAGAGAACTAAGTGTGTATTCTCATGAACCTTACAAGCATTGGAGCAGATTTAGATGCAGGAATAGGTGCCACACATCTTCCTAAATATTCATTGAGGGATGACCATAGTGGACTAGGTTCACATGAAGGAGGTTGATCTTGGAGCAATGTTTCATTGTTAACATGTGCCATATGATGCGACAATAATCATGGCCCTCATTAAGGGATGAGTACTAGACATGAACACTTTCCTTCTACCAATTAATGAGATGATGATCTTTCTAGAGGATGTGTATAAGATCACTTAGTTATCCATATAGGGTGATCTGATTTATCACATCAAGTGGGAGGAGATAGATGAGTTCTTAAAACTACCATATGGAGATGACCGTGATCTTGTTAGATAGCATGCTAGAAGATTTAGCTATAGTCCACTATATCAAAGGGTGAGGGGCAAGAGGAGGATACTCATGATGATGATGATATCATGTTTCCCTATCAATGATTAAAGTAGTAAGAGGTTTCCCTCTCTACTGCTAGGTGTATTGGTTAAGATGCTATTAGGCCACATAATGTGTAGTTGGGAGCATGTGCTTCTAGTTTAGATATACAAGGAGCTATGGGGTTTCATAGCTCATAGGAGATATAGAACTAGCATTAATTTCATGCTACACTATTGGACATATGAGCACATCTAATTTATATGATTGGTGGAGTTACCATGGGAGGTTTATACCTAAATGGAGTTCATAGTCAACTTCATGTAGTGGAGAGATGATTTTTCCCTATTTGGATTAGGAGGAGGGGTACATAACATTGATTAGTTTAGGGGTGCCTTAGATGCCTTAGTCATAGGTGATGTTATTTTTAGGCTATATTTGAGGTTTCTATAGTGGGTTGGATATAAGATACACACACTATCCTTGTAGAATTATAGGTGGATCCTCAGTAGGAGGGATGGGGAGGTAGAGCTCATCCCATTTGATAGGGTATAGAGGTAGTTTAGCTTAGTGTAGAGTATCCCAGACCCATTTCCTAGATATAGGCAAGAGGATTTAGAGATATTACTACTTGAGCCATAGATAGTCTAGACATTTCTTGATCAAGAGGAGTTGGTAGCATGGCCAAAGATAGATGATGCAATTTTTATGGGTGGTTACCCTACATAGTACTAGGCTCTTTATGTGACAATAGATTTTGGTGGTGATGATAGTGGTAGAAAACTAATGGATGTTGACCTAGTTGGTAGAGGTGGCTAGAGGGCATAAGTACAGGGGGTTTCCCTAGGTGAATAGGAGGAGTGACACTAGCTATAACATAGGCTCAGGTGACAACTTTATAGGGTCAGTTAGCTATAGCATAGAGTCAGATAGCTATGATTATAGGTGAGAGGTACTAGACTAGAGCTTAATTAATCTTGGTTACCTAAGAGAGGGACTCCTTGAGAAAATTTAGATGAGGAGCCATAGTACCTATAAGACCACTATGCATTATCCCCATGGCATGGTATCTAGCCATAGTGGAGGAGATATGTTATTATGAGGCCATAATATTGAGATGTCCTAATGCACCTTGATAGGGTGAGTATAGATTTAGTTTGGTATGTGGTGCTAGTGTGGTGACACCAGGTCATTGGGATGCTTTTGTTGGTGGATAGGTAGGTAACTCAGAAGGACATGCACTAAGAGGTAGTGGTGCCCTAGAAGATAGTGGTACCCTAGGGGCATAACTATGATATGGTTATGGGATGTTATATTTTTTTTATATCATTTTGATACCATCCTATGAGTTGATGTGGTGAGATGTACATTTTGAGAGAGAAACATGTATATTTTTATATGCATTATGATGTTATTAATGATATAATCATGATTTATAGATATGATCCTCATTTATTACTTATCATTCATGGTTTATGATTTTATGTTTATGTTCATGATGTTTATTATAGTTATGTTGATCATTGATGATGTTATATTGCTTATGATTATGTTATGGATATGGATATTAATGTGGACTCACCTAGCTAGGCATACAATGAGATGGCATTTTGTTTATGTTTATGATAATGTTGATATGATGGTTATAGTTGGTACGTTCTATATGATAATGGTTTGGGTGATGGATAGATAATGCTATGATGTTGATCACATGGATTATTGTTTATGGTTTTTTCTATGTGTTTTATGATGATGATGTTGATTATGGTGTTCATGCTAAAATTGAATGAATATATGTTTCCTCATTTATAGTTAGTCATGTGATGAAAATTAATTATTTCACTATTATTCAATAATGCTATGATTTTGACATGATGATGGATATGCTAATGATGTATGTTTTTATTCATGAATCATGTTGATATGATGTGGTTATGATTATGGTTATTTTTCTTAAGATAAAACACATAAATTAAGTTAAATAACAATGTGAGAGTGAGAAGATAATCAAGAGATAAAGAATCTAAGTGAATATATCAACTAGTTATGAGAGTAAAAAAGAGGGTACAAAATTTATATTTTGGCAAGGACTAAAACAAGATTGAAGGTGGATTGGCTTAAAGAAGATAAGCCCATCGAATTAGCATTAATTAGTTGGTTAAAATGGTTTCTTGATCACATTATGTCAAGTGAGCTCAAAATCCCTTGATTATAGTGTATAAAGGGGAGGTGGATGAAAATGGAACCTTCTTATGAGAATAACATGCTTCTTCTATAGGTTACCAAATAATCAGTATAAATAAGTTTATGTCTTATAAAGTGTAGACTTATCGATGTGAGAAGTCTACTTATTAGAGATGATTATGGATTCTAAAATTATCACCTATGAGGGCCGATCTTGGCCTTCAAAATTACTTTACTTTTCCTTGATAATGGGTCTTTTACTTATTTTATTGTGTGGGAGGGTTGGGGAAGATGATCGATGTGGGAAGCTTCCAATAAATTGCTATACTTTGACAAATGCTTTACTCAACCATCCTTCTAGGGAGTGGTCTAAGTTTGTGTGATTTTTTTAATGTCTTTTGATAAATATCCTTCAAGGGAGAAGTCTACCTTAATTTGAGGAATTGATATGTTTTTAGTAGTTGTCTTTCAAGGGAGCAATCTATGAATGCTAGGAATGACCCATGATTATTTTTGGTTATGACCATGCCTTTACTCATTTGATTTTACTTGACATAGATTTGTTTATATATGCTTAAAGGTTGACATTTATAAAGGCAAAAATAAAAGTACAATAAGGTTGATTAGGTGTAAGGAGGTTTAGGTGACAATGCTCATGGGAATCTATCCTATAAAAGGGGCAGAAAGTACCATGAGAATCATGCCATGGGTAGAGCGACGGTACCCATTATTCAAGATTAGGCCATGCTTATGATGGATAATCACATGCTTCAATTTTAATCAATTTACATTAAAATATGAAGATGAATGTGGTTTTGAAAGCAAGAGATGTGCTTAAGTTAGACAAAAGGTGAGTTTGATCCTCTTTTAAAAAAGAAAGGATGCAAATGTGAAGCATTGAGGGGCTCAAGTTTTAAGTTTCCCTAAAGAGAGGATAACTAGTAAGCTCTTGATCCCTACTTATGGGTTATGATATAAGGTCTAAGCTAATTAAAATAAAATGTGCCACACTTGCTTTTCTCCATATTGGTGACATGTTGGTTTTCTTTTAAGATAAGGTCCCTGATGTTGAATTATCACACTTTAAGGTGTTTGTCATAGGCACATTTGATATGATTTTGATAGACATGAATATGGGTGAGGGTGAATAACTGATGCTCATCAATAGCTCAAGCTAAGATAAACAGTCTTAATGATAATCATCTTCCTTAATGAGATCTTGTAAATATATGTAAAGAGATAGGATTTGAACTTTGAGAGGCAAGACAACCTCCATGCCAAACATAAGAGATGATAAGGTAGAACCCATATGAGTTTGGTTGTTAGTATGATATGCCTATAAGGTGAAGGGGACGTGTAAATTCCAATCTCAACTAGATGTATTGATCATTTTAGTGAGCATGTTGTTAATATTTTTGTTAGAGGCTTCTGCTTATCCATTATCTTGAGGGTGATGAGAAATTGAACTTGATGCTAAATATGTCACAAAGGCTTTGGAATTATTTGTTTTTAAAATATTTTCCATCATCGGTGATGATTTTGTGAAGAACACAAAAATGATGAATGATGTGATGATTGATGAAGTTGATAATCTTTTTCACTTTGGCTGAGACTAGAGGAATAACATCTACCCATTTGGTAAAATACTCAGTCACAATGATGATAAAATGGTATCACTATGAATAATGGGGGTTAATTTCATCAATAAGGTTTAGATTCCATTATGAGAAGGGCCAAAAATATGTGGATATGTGAAGAACATGGCTAGGTGCATGATGTAAATTGGTGTGTTGTTGACATTTAACACATTTCTTCACATAATCACAATAACCTTGGTTAAGGTTAAGATAGTAATAGCCAAGATGAAGGATGCATTTAGCCATGATGAGGCCACTAAAGTGTCCTACAAAGATCCCATCATGTATTTTATTGATAGCATGAGAAGATTCATGACTGCATAAGCAATGGAAGAGGAGACCATTAAAACCACATTTATAAAGAATTCCCCCATAATGGTATAATGTGAGGTACTCCAGATAAATTATCTTTGAGAATTCTTGGAAAGACTAGAAGGAATGATGGAAAGGTTAAGATAATCAAAGGCCTATTGATACTAGAGGTCATGTTGGGTCTCCTTCACATTAAAGAGGGTGGGAGAATCTAGTTTGACATAATAGGGTTGTGTAAGTTTGTGGATAATGATAGATAGTTTAGAGTCATAAGGTGCAGACAAGATCTAAGAGGTGAGAGAAGCCATGGCGTTGGCAAACTTATTATTAGATCATGAGGGGGATTGAATATGATAGTGTTTAAATGATGTTAAGAGTTTATTAAATAGTTATTTATAATGTTTCAAAACATCATCTTACACTGGTAAGATCCATTGATTTGATTGACAACTAGTTGAGAGTCACCAAAGATGTTGAATATTTTGAATCTTAAGGTTAATGTAGTTTGAAGGCCTATGACTAGGGCTTCATATTCAACCATATTGTTAGTACATTCAAATTTTAGGTTGAAGGATAAAGGAAAAGGTTTTACATGGAAGGGAATAAAGATGATACCAACTCCCCCACCATACTAACACTTTGATCTATCAAAGAACATGGTCATTTGATAGATGAAGTCTACCTGAGAGAAGGTTGTAATGGACTCATCGAGAAACTCAGAAGGAGAAGGTTGGTTGTTTACTAATGGTGCTTTGGCCAATTGGTTGATAATGACTTGCCCTTTAATTGAAATTTTATGAAGAAAATCAAGGTCAAACTTAGCTAAAATCATGAACCACTTAGCCATATGTTGGTTTTGGTATGACTTGAAGTGCATATTCTTGAGTGGGTTGATATTTGTTATAACATAGGTTTTATGGTTAAGGAGGTAGTGGTGGAGTTTGGTGGCCACAAATATCAATGATAGGTAGAGTTTCTTGGTATGGGTGTACTGAGTCTCATATTATACAAGCATTCAACTGATGTAGTGGATGAATTTTTCTTTGTGATGTTCATCCTAATGAGAAAGCATTACCCCTAAGGAGTGGTTGGTGGTGGAGATATAAAGGTAGAAAGGTTGATCATCCTTGGGAGGGGTGAGGATATGTGGAGACAAAAGGTACTTTTTAAGTGAATCAAAGGCCTTTAGATAGTCATCACTGCACTTGAAAAAAACATCTTTCTTTAGGAGGTGATGGAAGGGTTGGCATCAGTTTGAGAGCTGAGTGATAAAGTGATGAATGGATTGGAGCTTCCCCTACAGGTTATAGAGTTGATTAAGGTTTATTGAGGGAAGCATATGAAAAATTGATTTGATGTTTTTAAGATCAACTTTGATCCCTTAAAGGAAGATGATAAAGCTAAGGAGTTTTCCTAACAAGACCCCAAAAATGCACTTTTTATAGTTAAGACAGACATGGTAATGGATGAGGCACTCAAAGATAATATTGAAAATAGACAAATGATCCTTACAATATTTAGATTTAACAAGAAGGTCATTCACATAGTTCTCAATGATTTTGTGGATAAGGTTGTAGAAGATATAGGTCATAATGTATTAGTAGGTTACACAAGCATTCTTTAGTCCAAAAGGTATGACCCTATAGTAGAAGGTCCCCCATGAGGTGATAAAGGTAGTTTTGTGTTGATATTTAGGGGAAATTAGGATCTGATTGTAACCTAAGAATCCATCTATGAGAGATAACATCTCATAATTGGGTTGTAAGATCAACTAGCTAGTTGATGCTTGGTAAAGGGAAGTCATCTTTTAGGAAATCAAGGTTGAGGTCATGAAATTATACACAACAACATATTCCCTCTATGGTTTTTGTGATAGGTACAACATTTAAGACCCATTGGGGATAATCAATGGGTTAAATGAAATTGATAGATAGGAGACACTGAAGCTCTTCTTTAACAAGAAGGGCTATGCGAGGGTGCATTCATTAAAGTCTTTATTTGGTGGGTTTGGCATCATAGTTGGTGACTATGTTATGGGTAGTTATGAAGGGGTCAATTCCTAGTATGTCACTATAATACCAAAAAAATACTATGATTTAGTCTTGCAAGAAGGAGGGGAAGTCTGGAAGTTCTTCAAAGTTCAATGATTGGCCAATTTTGATAATTTGAGGGTTGTCTAGAATGCCCAAGTTGAAATCCATGGTGGATTTATTCAACATGGTTAAAATCTCAATAGGAAGAGATTTGTATATGGAAGAGTCTAATGCACCAACATAGGTGAGAATGGATTCATCATCCTAACACTAAAAAAATATTAATGATAGGAGAGTTATCTCCTATCATCTCAGGATGGGTCATAAGGATGGTTATGATTACCCCTTCCTTTTGATAAGTCAAGGGTCTGAGGCTGATCATGTTGAAGAAAAAAAATTAGGGGGATGATGTTGAAATCCTTTGGTTTTGAGGGTGAAGGGGTTAGTGAGGATGGGATCTCCTCATCAATGTTGGTGAAGAGAGGTAAGTTGGTTTGATTAATGGGTAGAATGAAGCTAAGACCATGTTTTTATGAGGTTTTTTGGTCTAAATTAAAATCAACTCATGAGGTCCATGCTCATATCATCCAAGACCAAAACCATTCCAAACACACTAATGAAGATATGTCTTGGAAAAACTTAGTTTGTCTAGATAGGAGAAGCTAGAGGTAAATGGTTGAGGTGAGATATAGGTGATGGAAGTGCCAAGGGGTTTATTGAGTCCGTCATAGATGAAAGGGGTTGATAGTTTGAAGGTCTATGGGGAATAATGGCTATGATATTAGGGTTATACTTTAGTTGGTTGTTAAGCTATCTATACTCATGGGGAGTAGAGAAGGCATCAAGTTTCAAGAGGTGATATTCCCCAAGTAAGAGACATTAGAATGTTGATTTTAAGTGGTCTATGATGGTGATTTGATGCAAGGGGATTGATGAGCTAGTAGATGCCTCATTGGTCGAAGGAGATATAGATTCATCCTTCATGGTTAAGGGATTATCTTTGGATGATGAGGGTGTGCTAAATGGTGATATAAGGACGTCATTGGGTTGATAAGTCATGTTACATGATGAAAAGGGACTTAAATCAGCTTGTATAGTGACAACCTGACCTTTGTGATCAAATTTTATGTAATGATGAAGGGTAGAGGTTACACAACCCATGGAGTGGATCCAAGGTCATCCCAATAAAACATTCTATTATAATTTACCTTCTAAATACATAGAATAATTTTGGGAGAGTGTGATGTCTTAAATGGATATGAAGGATAACCGTTCCCAAATTAGTGGCCATGGTGTTATTAAAGGATCGAAGGATGACCAAGGTTTTGGATATGACATTATTTGGTAGTTTAATTTGATCATAGGCATGGGAGGAGATGATGTTAATATTTTCTCCCCCATCAATCATAACCCATTTTATGTGATTCTTTTTCATGTAGGTAGTAATAAAAAGATGGGTATCTGGGTCATCAAGATGGATATAAGGTACTTTTGAATCATTGAAGGTGACAAGGTTGAAAATTTGGAGAGCACCAACAAAGGCCACCAGAGGGTGAGGGTCTTTAGGTGGATATATATTGATTACAATACCTCTATCATTTCTTAGAGATGATGAGGTGAGGTAGAAATAAATTTTTATAGACTCATCTTTACTAGGGTTTGGTGAAGTTATTTGAGACCCACTCTTTTGATTGATTCAGAGGTGTTGGATTGAGAGGTACCCAGGATAGATGAATACCTTAGGTTTGGATAAAGGTGATGGTTCTTGAATTTGACTTTGTTGGAAGGTGGAAGATGGGTATGTCCATGAGATGGACACTTTGGCCTTCCCCTTATCCTTTTGCTAAGTGTGTGATCATGTGACCACATGGATAATATGGATGGAGGAAAAAGTTATGGTAGGATATTGGTTTGATTCCTCATCACTCTAAGGTGAGAGTGGGTGAGTAGATAGGCATTGGATATTGATTATTGTTTGTTGTAATGGTATCAAGATCATAGGAGGTTCATTTGTTCATAGATCATCCTCATCATAGAGCTGATGGATTCTAGTTTGGATAGATTTGTAGTTCTTTATCTCATACTTGGGTGTCTTATGATAGGTGTATACTTAGAAGTCATTATATAGATGGGTTTTGGACCAAGAGGGTTAAATGATCTGATAAGAGGTAAGGTCAAGTAAGAAACTTCAAATAACCTTTGGAAAATAGTCGATTAAGACTCAATTAAAGGTGGTGAGGGTCTAGAGGTTTTTGCCTTGGTTAGTGGGATGGAAGTCTTTTTAGAAGTAGGCTTGGTGGTGGAGGTCTTGGGTAAGGTGGAATTATAAATGGGTGATTTCAATTTAGGTAAGCAATTTGATAAGTTGGAGGTAGGAGATGCCAATATAGCTAGGTTGGTTATTGATGGCTTGGGAAAGATGGGCATGTCAGAAAGTAAGAGTGATGGGGTAACCAAAAGTAATGGTTGGGTTTTGGTTAAAATAGTTGGCTTTCTAATAAAAGTAGAGGGATGAGGCCCTAAGATAGAAGGCAAGGTTGAGGGAGGTATAAGTTTGGTCTTCTAGGTTTTTGACAGCTTCACCTCCTTGGTTGATTTGGTTTGGTGCTTGTTTGGTGGGTCTAGTGAGGTTAGATCTAGTTTCAAATATGTATGATTAAGGATATACGTAGGGAATATGCCAAGGTTTTTAGGTGGTTTGGTTGAAGTTATATAGGATGATTTTGTTATTTGGGATTTGGGTACTTTATATGGTTGAGAAATGATTGGGTTAGCAGAGCTTCTTATTGGTTTGGTTGATACGATAGCAGGTTGGATGATAGAAGTGGTGGGTTGGTCCATCAAAAAGGTGGTTAGAGGTTCCTATTTAGTGATTTAAGGGAGCCCTAATTGTTTTAAAAATATGGCTTGATTAGTGTCAATTTTGGAGATAAATTCCAAACTTTGAACTAGTTTAGAGAATGGTTTATAGACTAGTCTTGTTCCCTGGGTAGTGGAATCAAAAGATAAACCCATAGGTTGGGAAAAGGGAGTGGTCATCTCATCATTTTCCTCAATAAAAGTATGTAGGGTTTGGATGGGTGATTACCCTATGTGAGGTGTAGATATGGTGGCTTCTTCTTTGGGAATGATTTCTAAAGGGGAGGTGAATAGCTTGATAGTTGGGGGAGGAGGTAGAGTGGTGATGGTTTCTTGCTCAGGTAGATCAGTTAAAAGAGGGGTTGATGAATCCAATACCTTAATAAGTGGATGAGGTGAAAAGGTTACTTCCATGGTTTGGGTCTTCAAAGGAAGAGAAGGTAATTCTTCTCTCTTAATATGTAGAGAGGGTGAAGAATAGGTAGATTGGGTGGTAGGTTCTTTAGCAATGGGTGCTTCATGAACCTATTGATGGTATGGGTGTCATGAGAAGACTCAGCTCTATTGCTCTCATTCTTGGTAGGTGCATGATTGGGAAAATGTTGTCTAAAAATGTTAAGGTCTTAGTCCAGAGGTGTATTAGGGTTTTCTAACAAAAGCTTTTCCTTGTTAATGAGGGCTTGGAAAATGTTTTTAAAGGTATTACACTTACTAACATCATGTCTAACTACTTGATGTAAAGTACATAGGTTGTTCTCATTATATTAACTAGGTGAAAAATGAGAAGAATAAAAAATTTAAGGCAGTTTTATGGGAGGAAACTACATAATATTATATTTCAAAAACTTCTCCAAGACTAAAGCATAAGATTCCCCAAGTGGAGTAAATTTCTTTTGATTGTTTTAGTTTTGGTTTCTCATGTTTTGTTTTGAGGAATTAGAAGAATTTAGTTGATTGATAGATGGTGAAGGAAAATTATTAAGGATAACTATATTCATATTTACCTTGACTTTGACATTGATATTGGTTTCATTTATTAGTTTAGAGGAAGAGGCTTCATTAGTTTTGTAGGTAGAGTTTTTGGTTTTCAACTTTAACTTTCCTTCATCAATGGCTATATTTTATAGCTTTACGCACCATGGTAAAAGCTTCATCAAAGGTTCTAAAGCTCTGAAAACACAATGTAGAAGAGATGTGCTTGGCACATGCCCAAGTAAAAAATTCTATTAGTTCAGGTTGGGGTAAAGAGAAGGAAAGTTGATTGATTAGGCTTCTCTAATGGGTTACAAAATCAACAATAGATTCATCATCAAATTACTAGATAGAGTAAAGGTTAGTGATGGAAACTTTATTGGATATGTTTATTGAAAAGTGATCCAAAAAAGTTTGTGATAGATAGGTGAAAGATGAGAGAGAATGTTTGGTTATGGCACTATAGCAGTCTAATGTTAGACCGGATAGGGACATGGTGAAGGTATAAAGGAGGGCATCATCATAGGTAATGAAATAACATGAATGCCTAAATACCTTGAGGTGATTTTGGGGGTCCTCATTACTTTGAAACTTATAAAACTTAGGAATTTCCCATTGAGGGGGATATGGTTTGATAGGGATAGATGAGTGAATGGATTCGTTACAGATCTGGTCATATGATAAGATGTTGTGAGCACCAAAAATGGATAACTCTAAATTAGTCATTTTATCCATGAGAATTTTCATTAGATCTATTTCGATTTTCTCACTTAAAAGGTTATAAGGGGCATATTATTATTGTGGTTGGGTGACATATTGATAATTGGTAGGAGGTTGAGGAGCTACCACATATTTATTTGTGGACATAGGTGGTTAAGTGGATGCTATGTAGGGGTAAGTAGATGTAGGTGGTTGGGTAATGGATAGAGACACATACCCTTGTGGGTTAGGGATGTAACCCAAGTTGGGTTTGATGGCCACCTATTGAGAGGTTAAGGCAGGTTAGGTAGGAGTTGTAGTCAGGTTTGTAACTAAAGGAAAGGTGGTAACCTTTGTACTGATTGGTGGTAAGGTAAAAGGTATAAACATCACAAGGTTTTGAAGTGGAGTAATGACTAATTGATTGGGGGTAGATAAAGGAAGGTTGAAAATGATAGTAGTAGGTGTTCCCATGGTAAGGGGAGTATAGGTTGTTAATGGTTGGGTTTTTCCTAGGGTAGAAGAGTTGTTAGTGTGGGTGAAAGGTGTAAGGGTGTTGGTAGGTTGGGTAGGTTAGTTTTTCATAGTATCAAAAGGATTATTAGTGGATGAAGATGCTTGGGTAGTCAATGGTTGGGTGGTGACTATGGAAATAGAAGTGTTTCTTATAAGGTAAGAAGGCATGTCATAAGGTGGGTCCATAGGTGGAACCGAAGCAAGGGTATGATGAGGCATGGTGTTGAGATAATGCTAAACAGACACATGATTTTTATCTAAGAATGTGGTGAAGTCTATATGTCCTTCAAGAATTGATCAAGAGAAAGAAAGACTTATCGAAGGGTGAGGAGATTTTTTTAGTTCAGAGATGTACCCCATAAATGAGGAGGTAGGAGAGGTTGATTGGTTTGGTGATGGGTTTTGTTATGCTAGGTTCTTTCATTAATGGTGAGTTAAGACCATGCAAGATAAGGGAGAATGAATATAAAAAAAATCTTACCACTCAAATAGAGAGATTACAAAAAATTAGCAAGGAAATCAAATACACACTAAAAAGTATGTTAAGTCCTAAAGTTCCTTTTAGTCTCTCTTTTAGATTATGCCTTAAGATTTAAGAATTGTGTGACTAAAATTGGCTTGTAGGAAAAGTTCCAGAAAATAAGTTTATGGTTGATTTCAGGTTGCATTTAGGATCTCAAAAAGGATATTTATTGGAAATAAATACATGGCTTGATATTGGGGCCTACCCCCTCACTTCACACATTACAAAGATAAGGGTGTCAGGTGATTATCCAATATATACCAATTTATAGAGTTTGTACTCAACCAAAGAGTTGAGTTGGTTATCCCCTTGGTAATGACCTCCAAGTAAGATTGATGGGAAAGGGTAAGGTGACCATTAGGTGATGAAATCATAGTCAGGCCTTATGTCAATTTGTTTTGATGTTTGATTGATATAGGTGGTTTGGTTTGTGTGTGTGATACATGTAATACTATGATCAAATTAATTTTATTTAATTTAACTTAGTGAGATTAAAATCACAAGAAACCAATGTATATAGTTGATTTTAAACCCAAAATAAATCTTAATTCATTTATGAACACAAAATAGGGAGAAGAACATGTAGATGTAAATATAAGAAACCCAAGAAGAGTCTCAATGTTCCCATCGAGTGTACCAAAATGTTTAAGAGAATTTTAGTTTATATTCCAAGAGAGGAAGAAGAAAGAAACTAGATACAGGTATGGCTAAAAAATATATTTGGTTGTGCACATATTGAATTAGATGATTGTAGAGAGATCCTCTTTGGCTTAAGAAGAATGACTTGTAAATAAGACAATACTAAATCAAGTGGCTGGTTAGATATATAGTTAGGTGGATTGCCTAATGTTGGCTAGATCTTGTAAGTAAGGGCTTCCTCAGGGGCTATCAATGCATGATTTTGAAATAATTAAGTTTAAAAAACAAAAGATAAAGTACTTGCATAAATCATAAAAGATACTAAAATTAAGTACGATAAGTGATTGATATATAAATTGACTAATTATAGCAATATGTGGGTTAATACTAATACTAAATAGGTCTGGTGTGATTCAAAAAATAGGTTAGGCTCTATAAACACGTAGAGACAAGGAAATTTGGATTTGGTTGAGGGCAAGTGGGTGAAAATAGTTTACTATTATTTTTTTCCCTAATGACCATTAGCAATTGGTGTGACCATCGATGGTTTAGGTGACCATCAACAATTGGACAGACTATCGATGATCAAGATGACCATCGACAGTTACTATGTGTTGGGTTTGGGTGATAAAGGGTCAGATTAATAGGGTGACAAAAAGAAATTGGTTTATGTTGGATTGATTTTGAAATAGAAATAAAGTAATTGATATATTGAAAATAAATACTTAGCTTGTTGGAGGTTGATCTAGTGAATGATTGAGGTGGTTAACTCATTGATGGAGTTTGGTGTGATTTTGATAGAGTAATGATACTTGGTTATCGATTAAGAGGAGATGGTAAGTTGGATCTCTATCATGATGACTAGATTGCTAGATTCTTAGAATAATACCTACAAAGAAACTCTGGATATGAAAGTTCTTGATAGTTGTAGGATCTATTTTTCACCTCTTGCTTCTCTCTTCTTATAGGAAGGAAGGAGAGGTGCAATAATATGTTAACAAGAGATACAACTTTATATCTAATTTTAAATTCAACATGCATAGGTTCACATATGAATTAGATGAACTATTTATAAAAAATTAAGGCAAAGTGAAGGGTTAGTTAAGTTGGTTTAGATGGTGGAACCTAACTGTTGGTGGTCAAGGTGATCACCGATAGTTAGGGTGACCATCGATGATTCAGGGTCAATGTTAAATTGATTTAAAGAGATGTGTTTAGTAAATAATTAAATCTAACTAAGGTTAGGTTTGGTTACCAATCAAAAGGTCAAGTTAGGGCCCTAGGGGGTCCTAAAGTGGTCCAGGGGAGTTACAACATTCAAAACCATCATGTGCAGATTTTTGGTGTCTACACCATGGAACATGTGTTACATATAATTACTTGTAAGTACATCATTATATACATGGATGATCTTGATATGTTTTATAATAGTAGGATAGATCATGTAAACCATTTGTAAAAGGTGTTTGATAGATGCAAAAGGTATGGAGTGTCCCTCAACCTAAAGAAAATCATCTTTAGGGTGATAAAGGACAAGTTGTTGGGCCACATCATCGCTAAGGAAGGAATTTTTATTGATCTAGAATGGGTCCAAGCCATTTTTAAGTTGACACTTCCCACTAGTACAAAATAATTAAAATCATTCTTTGGTAAGATCAACTTTGTGCACAAGTTCATCTATGAGTTTATTGAGATGGTCAAAACATTAAATGCCATGTTAAAGAAGGATGAAAAAATAGAATGGACAATAGAGGCAAAAATTTCCTTTCAAGAAATCAAGATGGCCATTGCTCAGATCCCAATATTAATTAGTCTCAACTTCACTAAATAATTCTACATGTATTCCTTCACTTTAGAACATACCATTACCTCAATACTCACTCAAAAGGTAGATAATAATGAATGCCCAATTGCCTTCATAAGTACTAATATAAAAGAGGTAGAGTTAAAATATTCAATGATAGATAAGCAAATCTATGCTTTGATGAAAGCTACAAAGAATTTTAGGTATTATATCCTAAGAAATAAGACGTATGTCATGGTCCTAGACCCTAAAGTCAAGCTCACTCTCAACCAAATTGAGTTGGGTGAAAGAGAGGCAAATAAATGGTCAATCTTCAAGAGTTTGATCTAAATATCAGATGGCCAAGATAGTAAGAGACCAAGGGATAATCCAGCTAATGAATGAGGTAAACCCATGAATTTGAGTTGAGTAAGTTAATGAGGTTCAAATAAATAGAGGAGAGTGGTATGATCATCATTCATTGTTTACTCACATAAGCATGCCCCCTGAGTTAAATAAAGAATAAAATAGATATTTAAGGGTCAAATATGCCCACTACATGATAAAATGGGGAGTCATACCATAAAAACTATAAGGAAATCTACCTAAGATGTGTTTTAAGAGAAAAAACTATGGATATATTGGGAAAATTACACCAAAAGTTAGGCAATGGATACCCTTTTGGGACAACCACAACCCATAAAATATTAAGAAAGGGGTATTACTGGCCCACTATTTTTAGAGATGCCCAATCCCATGTTAGGACCTATCATGAATTCCAAGTCTTTGTAAAAAGAGAGGTAAATGTTGATATGCTCCTACACTTGGTCATTGAAGGTTACCCTTTTGCACAATGGGGCCTTGATTTTATTGGGGTAATCAATCCCAACTCATTAGTAGAGCACAAGTTCATCCTCACTACCATATATTATTTCACTAGGTGGATGAAAGCTATGGCCACCAAGAAATATAGAGCTTAGGATGTCATCAAATTCCTTGAAGAGAATATACTAACTAGATTTGGTATCCTTATATACCTGGTCAGTGATAATGGATAAAATTTTTAATTTTCTAAATTCACTGAGTGGGGTTTCAATAACTAGATTACAATCAAGTCCTCCTCAAACTATTACCTTTAAGTAAATAGAGTGGCTAAGTTTACAAATAATAAATTGATAGATGCCATAACTAAGTCTACCTAGGACAAACTGAAAGAATGCCAAATTTTATTAAAATGTGTATTATGGGCAGATAGGACAAGATATAAGTGAGCCCTCAAGACCTCTCCATTATTGTTAGTAAATGGATGACAATTGTCTTCCTCATTTCTCTTAAGCTCCTGACCTATCATTTTATGTAAGAGTATATGGAGGAAGATCCAAGGGTTTAGTCTAGATTTTTAGAAATAGTCCAATTAGAAGATGCAAGAACTGAAGCACTGCAAAGCTTAAATAGACACCAAGACATTGTTAAAACATGCTTTAATAAAATATCTAAGATCAAAGCCTTCAAAAATTTAGACCTAGTTCTTCTATGGGACAAGACCCATGAAAAGAAAAAACAACATGACAAATTCACTCTGTGTGGATTGGACCATATAAAGTGTCTAAAATCTTAGGCAATAATGCTTTCTATCTAAGAGACCTTGAAGGTAAATATCTTGCCTTTCTAGTAAATGGGTAGCTTTTGTAGCACTACTTCAAATCTGCCCCCACTAAGGACATTTATAAATAAAGGGACCATGGTATAGGTAAAATTTAGATTAAGTTTTCCTACATTCATAGATAGTTGTCATGTTTTATATTTTTGGATTTCTTTAGATTAGGTTTTATTGCTTCCTAGATTAGCCTTTCCTATTTTTTGCATCCTATTTCCTTAGTTTAGTTCCCTATTTTCTACAATAGTTGTCCTTTGTTTCATAACATCTTGATTGTCTCTCTTTTGAACGATCAAACTGATATCCAATATTTTTTGCGTCTCATACTTGTTTGAACCTAACTATTAAATTAGGAGATCATGTCCTAAAATGAAGGATAGGTGAAGTAGAGGAGTCTAGAATGGAATGCATAAATTAGTTGATTTACAAATTTTACATCCATATTATTGATATTTCCAAAATTCAGGTATGCAATAATAAATGAATCATGGTCATATTATAGTTAGATACTTTTATCAAGTATGTAAAAGTTGCTCTCAATACTACATTGAAATTTAGAATGGTTTCCCATCCCTTGGGTCAAAAACACCTCCCACTCTAATATTTGTTTTTAGATAATAATAATTGTTGAAGATGCTACTAACAAGATTTTTTTTTTTAAATTGAATTTTATTCTTTTATACCTACACCCACTCACTATGGTTCCCTACCCTCTCTTCCTTCTGCATTTTAAAAAAAATAGAAAAGGGATCAATACATCCCAAAGAGTGATTAAATAAACCTAAAATTAAATTTAAATGTGATCAAGATTCATATGATGAAATAATATCAATGTATCACACATCATATAGGTTTATAAAGGGAAAAAATAAGGGAAATAAAGGTATCTCTATCAGGACTATGAAATTTTGGTTGGCAATAGAGTAATGCCTAAACTCTTGGATATTTTTGTTTATACTTAAAGGAAACCATTATGAAACCTATAGTTTATTCTAAGTCTTTACTCAAAAAATATCAAAATGAGGATAAAATAAAATCACTCCTTCCCACACAGATCCACAGTATGGGAAAGGCTAGTATGTTGCATGAAGTTTTGGGAGTTTTCTTTCATATATATGATTTGATTACCATTATAAGACATGATTTGTGATCACTTTGTGATTTATAACTAAAGATTATAGGTTATTAAATACTCCAGAGTATTCCCCCTATAAGTCACTATTTTTTATGTTCAACATACCCCCCTCTCAATTTTTTTCTGAGTAGGAGCCCATTTCAACTCGAGAGGAACCATATATGGTGGGTGAATAAATTATTGATGTTTATCATGTACTTAATAATGATCGGATTTCAAAAGCATTATTATGCTTTGGTTTTTGACTAAGAATAGTTGCCTTAATGCTAATAAAATTTGACATTGCCTTGAATCTCCAAGTTTTCATTATTTATTCTACTCAGGCTAACCTATTAATGGTTTTTGAAAGTTTTTTATGCATGCAGGTTCTCTAAGGTTACACCCAACATTCCTATGTTTAGATATTTTGTTCAACATTCTTGTGCAACACATAATTTACTCTAAACTTTTATTCATTAGATATTTTATGCAAACTCAGACATCCTATAACTTCATAGTATTTTTAAACCTGCTAAAGTTTTACACTTTGAGCTTCATATAAATCAGTGCCACATGGTGACAACCCACTATACTATGGATATTTGAACACTTATAAAAGTTTCTAAGTATTATAGGTAAGTGGGGTACTAAAATGTTTCCAAGTGTCACAATTTGGCTCTCCCAATGATTAATAGGATCAAAATTTCAATATATAGAGTTTTTGAGAAAATAGAGCAACAAAAACCATCTATGTCCCAATCCTATAAACCCACTATATTCAAACCATTCCAAAAGTTTCAAAGTCTTCTATTCAATTAGAACACTAGGATAATAACACATGTCATCATCTTGCTTGTCTAAAGTCTATAGAATAAAATGGGGTAGTACAACACTTTTAAGGAATCAGAGCATCAAGATGTTTCTAGGTGTCATCATCCCATTCACCCAAAGACTATGCAAATATGAAGGAAAATAAGATACCTTAGAGAGAGAAAGATCATGATATTTCACTGTCACTATCCTGAGGGCTTGAGATAGAAATAAACATAGAACAAGGTAGAAAAAGAACCGAGAGATAAGAGGGAGACAAAATTCACCACATGCCCTTAAAACTATATAAAGGTTTAGAAACCCCAAGATAATGATTTTGGAAGGAGTGGGAGTCAACAAGTGTTAAATTAAAGGTGACAAAACACTTTGGGCCAATAGGGAAAAAAATCCTCCTGGCAGCAAAGGTTAGAGATGGTGCATCATAAAGCAAATTCAAATATGAAAAAGTAGAAGCAAAAGGAACCAAAGCCATTATAGCCTTTAATCCCCATGAATTAGTTAAATGCATTTAATTCAAAAAGTTAATTGAATCAAAAGGGTAATATATGTAATTGACCAAGTCAATTACAATCACATTGACATCGAATTAACATTTACAAGTACAAAATTGAGCTCTAACTTGATTAAACATTATTCACATAATTCCAAAGAAATAGAACATAATTTAGTAGAAATGGATTCCTCTTTAATGCTACCACCTCCCCCATATGTATATTCCATTTTAGGGTATGATAATATATGGATACAAAGTTTCATCAAGTGGATCTCAATCACAACTTCAAGCACTACTCAACCATTTAGGAGGAATTTGAGGTAGCAGAGCCTTGTGGCCCTAAGGAGAAACTTTTGGCCTTTAAACAAAGGTATAAGTAGGACCTAATATCAATCAAATCATTTGGACTATATGATGCAATGATAAAACTAGAGGTAATGCCTTGCATATACCTAGTTTATGATTTGTTTACAAATGGGTAATTTTTTCACAAAATTGTACATGTCCATCAGAATAACACACTCATGGCCTACATTAATGGGCATGATTTTGAGAAGTATTACCAACTTTTAGACCTAGAGGAAACCTATAACCAAGACCTATTTGACCATTGAATGTTAGCCAATAATGTTACTAGTAAGTTGTAGGAGTGAACACACAATCCAACCACCTTCAAGGTCAAAAGACTCATGTCTACCATCCTAATTACCATTTTCATGCCAAGAATTAGGATTTATGTGACCCTATTAAATATAATATATGGTTTATAAACCATAACCTATGTCAATGAGGTTTAGATTACCCTATTAGACATCATTTCTCACCTCCACCAAGGTCATATCCATAGGGGAATCATCAGTGCTAACTTGATTCACCAAATTAGTAGCCCTAAAAAATTGATCGTATGGTAATTTTTATAAGATGTCCTATCTAGTGGATGCTATAAATGGAATAGTCCACTCAAATTTTGAATAACTCTAGGATCCCTCCCCTGAATATCCCAAAAACATTGTTTGTGATGAGTTCAATCTCATCCACATGATCAAGCTAACAAAGACCACCTATCTAATGATGTACTAGGGCATTCATGGATAGGATATGGCTATATTATATGATCATATCAAGACTCTCATAAATATTGGTATTTATGGTTCTACTCAAACTACATAATCATCAGAGTAGAGGGAACCAAGGTCCTCAAAATGTATCTTCCTCGGTTGGTGCTAGAATAAGAAATTACAACTTAATTGATAGATTCCATAGATGTCAATCTAAGGAATAGGGAGTAGTCCACTCAATAACTATTAGCATTGACCAAATTTAATACATTAAATGGGAACATTTCCACCTGGTGGGTAGGATTAAAACATCCTATGACTTTAAATGGGCATCTTAAAAGCAATGGGATCTAAGAAAAAGGGTTAAGAATCACCTATATAGACTCAAATCTAGGGTGAAAATTGATTCCGACCATGTGTCATACCCACATGATGAGGTATTCTTAGATGCCCTAAATGATATAAATTTTTTAAAAAGGATAAATGAGGTAAATATGCCTATGGGGGTCGCCAAGCATATTTAGTATAATTTGAATGCCACCAAGGAAGATGCTCTAAGAATTAAGAAAGAGCATTGGGATTTAAATCCCCCTCTTAGACCTCTTTCATAGGATAGAAATAAAGGACAAGAGAAAGTTAGACCATTAATACACGATTTTATGTGGAGTGAATAAATAATCACTCAATGAACTCGTCAACATTGTATCCTAGTGGTCACCATAACAACAACCATCATAGTGTCCACTCCCTATCACTCGACTGCCACTACATCAAGTACTATGAGCATAGATCAACCTAGTGGGCTATTTTCAATGCTACCTTTCCCTCCACTCATGGTAGCCCAAAAATTAATCCTCTTATATTTCCTTCCCCTAATTTATAGCTTATTTTATTCCCTAGTTTCCCCTCTATCAACCCCTACTTCTATTACCTCATCACCACCCACTACCCCTCCAGTTTCACTTATTGTTGCTTACCTTCCACCAAAAACATCTATAATTGCCACTGGACCATCTCTTGTGTAACAAAATAAGATGAAGGTCCCCTCTATTTTTAATTAGGGCACTCTAATAAAGGGAGACTCTAAGGAGAAGTAAAGAGGTGAAAAGGATGGAAGAAAAGTCTCCAGGGAAGTAGAACCCTTAGAAATATTAGATAATGGTGAAGATGATAAGGAGAATCTTGTAGAGGGATAATGGTCCACTGAACAAGAATGGGAATATAAGATAGAACAATCCTTATCTAAAACCATAAATGAGACCAAAAAGAGTGACTCAGAGGATGAATGGTTAATAGAGGAAGCTCAATGCAGGGACACTATGATTTTTAAGACTAATTTAGGCTCCGTTGAATTACTTTAAGATCAAGGTGGAGATAATGGAGATGAAGTAGAGTCAAAACCTATAGCTTCAACACAAAGGTAACCATTGATTATATCTCTAGCCTCAATCCTTCCTAGCATAATAGTGGTGTCTAAAATAACAACACCCTATATTGTTATTACATAAAGGATAAACACACAAACTTCTCATTCCCTATCTATTAAAAAAACCACTTCTATCCTTGTTAATCATGTATCAACTATTCATCATGTTTTATATTATTTATCCCAAAAAAATAAGGCCTAGATAACTACAAGGCTAGTTTTGAAAATACTAACCCCAAACCCTATAATTCAAGCCATGGCACCCCCCATCCAAACTTCAAAAATACCTATTGGTGCTACCTATTTATCCATAATTGATTGTTTTCAAAAATTTCTTTATACCCATCCTACTTACTCATTCTTTATTGCCTCTATCCCTCAATCCTGTAGACTTAATAAATATGAACACTTTGAAAACCTAGTCTCCTCCACCATATTTTCTTACCTAGTCATTCCTTTCCATCCCTCCACCAAATTAGACCTTTTGATTAGTCAAGTAGCTCAAATATATTCCACCACCGTTACGTTAGCAAAGGGGTTAGAGAAGGAAAAGCTAATAGTTGATACAATGGCTCCCAACAAGGTCACTAGATGAATAAGATCCATTCATCATTTTACTCACCTAGGAACATATTCTCATAAGCCCATGATCCCCCTAGGTATTCTCCCTCTTCCACTCCCATAGGCCAGGTATAACCTTCATAACAACTAATTGCCCTAAATATATCTGAGTGGATCTAAAAGATGCAACAAATAAAGGTAGTTAAGTAATACTTGGTCATTATGGAGTAGCCCATAGTCATGTTTCATTTTGAAAAGAAAACTAAGACTAAGATAAAGGTAAATATAAAAACTACAATGGTTGAAGGATAACATGTGGAGTGGGACTAAAACTATGTGGTCATTAAAAGAGGTAGATTGATAACATTCTAGGCCAAATAACCAGTGATAAGATATACAATCACCTAAATCTGATAACATCCTTGGAGGATGCATGGGCCTAAAACTATGTGGTCTCTAAGAGAGGTAGCTTTGACTAGAATTAGCAGAAGCAAAATCTAGTGAGTCAACTCACTAGTTATGAGGTGCAAGCCATAGCCATTTTGGGAGAAATAAGAGTCAATGGTGTGATTAACCAGAGTAGAGAATTGGCCCTTAAGAACATATTTGAGGACATCCTCTAGATGAATGTAAATAATTTTAGAGTAGAGGTCAAGGGAAAAATAAATAAGACCCATGATGACCTAAAATAATTGATAAATTTTGCTATAAGTAGTGTCTTTGGTATAAAGACTCTTTATGTGGATTTTAAGGCTATATTGAAGGTATAAAAAATTAATGGACAAACTACCCCAGCTCTTCAAGACATCCATATTAGACTTTAAGATGATAGAGAATAATTTTAAGATGAGCCATGCTCTTTACTCACAAATTCAAATGAGTGAGTAGGTTTCTTAGGCCACATCATTCCCAGTCGCCTTCTCAACTACACCAACATCTTCAATGGTTGGGGCCACCATTATAACAACTTTAATGACAATACCCTATGGAGTATAGGTGTCCACCATTGTAACTAATTCATCATAAGAGGAATGATATTAGTTAGAGGTATCATAATTTTTTTTAATAATTTTTATCTATTGGCAACATCTTTTGCCAAGTGTCCTCTATGTACTCCTTTGGGAGATATTTTCTAAAATAGCTATAAACTTTGAGAATGGATTGAGTGATGAAGTGACCCCATACCAAGCCTATATATATCTAATTCCAAATAGAGGATAAATTTTGACATATAAATATAGATAATAAATCCTTAATGTTGTTCTACAAGTCTACATTGTATGGTCATCTCTTTCATTTTTGTCTTATAGTGTTTATGCTTTTGATCTAAATCATAGCTTAGTATTTCTTGATATATGCAATAGTAATTTCAAGTAGCTTTTAATCAATTAATTAACTTTTATCATTTGGAATGTGTAGTAATAATTTAAGTTAATACATCTTATTTTTTAATAATAAGCTAGATAAGTTACTCTTTGGAATTTATGTTGAGATGCCATTTGGTACAACTTCTTAGACTAATCCAAAGTTAGTTGAAGAGGTTATTTGGTATTAGATATAATATTGAAGTTAATTTATATCATAATAATTTTGATAAAAAGTAATCTTTAGTTAATAATTTGGAGCTACCTGCATCATATCCCTCAAAAATTTTCACTATGTTTGTTAGATTTGTATGCTAAATTAGTAGTCTACAATCATTAGTCCTTTAACATTTGTCTTTGTCCTAAATATGGTTGAAAATAATTCATATTATCTATTTATAAATCCCCTTTTATGCCTTACCTTACTCTCTATTTTTAGTTTATTTGAGTCCTATCCACTTTATATTAAATCCATTATCACCCCATTCCATTCAATTAGATCTAAGATCTATAACCATATCCAAACTAGTTAGGTTAGTATTTGTATCACTCACCACTAATCCACCACTAGTCATTATAAGACCCAATACTCACAAATAATGCCCCAAAGTGAAGCTAGCCTTCACATAGATATTAAAACATTAGAGGCTACCTCATATGTGTTTTCTATGTGTGTTTAGAACATAGAATAATAGGTTCCATTGCCATACATTTCTTCTTCAAAATGTGGGCCATACTAGGACATCCAAACTCTTAAAAGTACTTCACTATGGGTTTCTAACTTCTCCAAAATAAAAAATGAGTGGCTCTATTAAATTCTTTATGAGGAACTCAATTTTGGATATAAAAATCACAATTGATGGCCTTGACCCAATACTGAGGTGAAAGAGACTAGGTGTGTAACATACAGCTGGCCAGGTCTAAGGACCTATTCTTGCACTCTACAACACAATTTTGTTGATGACTATATGCAACTTTATGTTGTAGTTTAATACCCTTTGAAGTACAAAATTACTTAAAATGGTTATTGACATGCTCACCATGATTTTCAGTGCATAAAATATTGATGGATTTACTTGAATATTTTTCTACAAGTGCCTTGAAGTCTTGAAAATGATCAAAGACCTCTAATTTTTGCTTAATAATATACATCTAAATATACCTCAAAAATTAATTGATGAAAGTAAGCATGTATTTATTAAGTTAAATGAAGGCTTTAGAAATGGACCAATAATGTCACTATGGACAATCTCTAGTTTATATTCACCTCTTCATGATTTGGCCTTGTCATGCTTCTCTTTAGGATGCTTATCAAGTATGAAACTCTACCAGACTCCATAAAACTTGACTCATGTCAACCCTAAAAATATGTCTTGATTATTTAGTTACTATAGAAAGAGATAGTTAAAATGTCTAAATATCTCATGCCATAATTTACTCACCCCATCTGAATGAGTGAGTAGTGCACTAGAGGGTTGATCAGAATTAAAATATGAGAAAGTATAAATCATGAATAGTGATCTCCTTTATAAAATGCAACTATGAAATCACTATTTACTTTCTTAATAGTCCTTAAATTTGTTGTGAACTCAACTCTCTTTCCTGAACTATTGTGAGTGATCTAATAAACAAATAAGAGATTGGTGGATATTGAGGGAAACACATAAAACATCATGAAATTTACCATCATTCACTTCAACAGATCCTCTCCCACTAAATTCTATGTAATTATCATCATCTAACAATACAGAAGGCATAAAACAAGGCTCTAAGGATGAGAACATGTTATGTGATGAAGCCAAGTGGTTTGATGCACCAAAGTCAATTACCCATGTGGAAGGATGCAATGCAATTGCAACAAGTGTTTTGACCTTTTTATTATTTTTGGCCTTAGAAGCCTCCTATGCTGATGAACTTTGATGGAAATAATAAGGGACACTAATATTGTACTTCTCAAATGCCTTAGTCAATTGGTCAATCTGCTTCTTCATGCATTAAATTCATCATGCCTAGATTTATTGTAGTAGGTACATGTGAGTTATTCTTTCTTAGGTTTAACATCTAAAGAGAACTCTTTTAATGATTTGGAATTATAATTATATTTTTACCCCTTTATTTTTTCTAGGTCATTCTTATTATATATTTTCTCCTTATTACTAGAATATTTCTATCTATCATGACTCACAATTAAGGCATAGGATTTAGATGATTTTAGTGCATCCATTTAAATAATCTTGTCTTACTCATGAGTTAAGAAAAAAATAAAGTCATACAAGGACATAACGGTCTATGTAGCTCTAAGGGCATGCTTGGTGGCATATAAGGTAGAAACTAAGATAGAATAGTTAGATCCCAATCAAGTAAAGATGATAAAAATTAATTGACCATCCTTTTATCAATACCACTCATTTTAGATATAATCTAAGTGATTAAACTTTGTGCATAAGTCTTGTATACTATCAAAGCTACCTAATGTTAGGTTGTGGAGCTAAAAGCTTCAACCTTTGCAAACTGAGGAACAGATGGTTGCTGAGTTCTATAGGAACCGGCGTCAGCAGCAGGACCGACGTCGGCAGAGACCAGTGCAGAAGGCCACCGGCGACGGCAGGAAGTCGGCCGACGTCGGCAGAACTAGACAAGCAGGGATCGATGTCGGTCGCCTGTGTGTTCCAGAACTGCTCGTTTCAGGGACAGTTAGTTAAGTGAATGAAAAGTTTGCATGTTGAGACCAGTTAGAGTCTTGGGCTGTGAGGACAATTGTCTAAATTAAGAGTCTAAGTTATTGTTTGAGTTAGGGATCTATTTATAGACCCATTGGCATGTATTGTATAAGGCATGAGATAGAAAGGAAGAGTTCCTTCTAGTTGTAAGATCTGTGAGTTGCAGGTTGTTGCAAGCTCATTGGGGATCTACATGTAAGTTTGGTCTTTGAATTGCAGGTTGCAGGTTCATGAGAGATCAGCTTGAAGTGCTATAGAGTGCTTGATGTATCGGCAGGGTTATTACTGACTGGTTGGTGAGGTGAACACCAATTATGTGTGTGAGTTGGTTGTTGGGACCGTTTTTGTGTAGGAGAGTGTGTGTGTGAAGAATTACTATACACTTGAGGTGTGGCGAATCTCTGTAAGGTGAAAGAGTGTGGCGGCTCTTTGTTGTATTCTTTTCTGTTAGTGTTAATACAAGATAGTGTATTGTCTCTCATATTCTGTGCTATTGGTGAATTCTAGTTACTTGTGTTTCTGGTTATTTCCGCATATTCAATTGCTTATATTTGGTAATCATACTGTGCTCTTTCTGAGGAGCAAGATCCTAGGAGGTGGAATTAGAACAGGTGTGTTTGTTCTTGGATTTATCTTCCACCTCCCCTCCCAACAAGTGGTATCAGAGCATGTTTGTTGTTCTAGATTCCTGACACCTAAACTCAATGATGAGCTCATTATCTAACTCATGACCATTCATGATGTCATTCTTCCTAAAGAGTGTCACCAATGTGGTCCACACTTGATTTGGAATAGTAACAAATTTAATATAACAAAGGAAGTTGAGAGACATAGATATGCATAATAGACCATAGGCTTCATCACTTTTGTTGTACCACTTCACCTTCTCTACTTTATATATAAACATAGTGATCTAGTGTAAGCCTTTACTTCTTAAAAATATGTGTATTTTGTCTTTCCACTTGTGATAGTTGAATGGAGTAAGAAGTAGAACTAGAGATTGATCCATTACAATAAACAAGTATGTGCTAAACTATGTGTGAAAGAAATAAAATGATAGGTAACCCCCTAAATCTATAGATATTCAATTTTACAAGGCATGAGAATATTATCAATCTATAGAGCTGAAAAAACTTGCACTTTAAAAAAAATGGTCCCTTAAGAGGAACTATTTGCTGAAAGTTATGAAAGCTTGAATGTTTCTTACTCACAAAAAATAATGATATCCATTTTGAATAATTTTGGTTGAAATTTCTTGGTATGAAAAAAGTTTGGGTTGAATTTTTTTGATGTGTACAAATTTTGGCCATCTTTTGTGAGGAAAATTTAAAACCCCTTAGGTTGGTTGTGACCAAGGACTTAAATTATCATGTGACCAGGGGGCTAAGGGGTAGAATGAGGACACCCCTTGATTGATATGATTGATGTAGGAATGATGTTACCCATAAAATGTCTCTACTTTTGAAATGAATAATACCACTTTCCACTCAATTAAATTTAATTGTCTCATTAGATGTCATAAGGTACAAAGAAGGATGGTGGAATCCACAATATACTTTGACAATGGTTAGAGTTTGCCTGGGTTACTTGTAGGGAGGTTGAGATCTACCTATGTTACAAGTACATGCATCAAATTTTGGTATGAATTAAAGCAGTGATGTCAAGTTTTGATAGATATGCATGCAAGGTTGGTAGAGTCTTTTGGGGTTATGTGTAAATCCTTTAGGTTATTCTAAAGACATGCGTAAGTCTATTGAGTTTCATAGTTGGTATAAATAGGGGTGCCCTAGTTTGTCAAGGGCTTGAGTAGGTGTGTTAGAGTGTACCGTGCATGCAAGTAGATATGATATATTTCACTTATGATATCTATAAGATCATTAGGATCTAATGGTGTTACTGATAAGAGGGTCAAATTTTGATGATGTTGCTCATAAAGGTATCAAGTTATAATTTGTTTGCTTGTAACCAGCCAAAATTTTTCCAACTACCAAAATTATCTATAAGGCTTGAAAATTTTGTCAAGTTGAATAAACCTCTACAATTGTAGATTTTGTGTGACTTCTAAAAAAACTAGAAAAAACCCATTTTGTTTTTGATAAACCTAGAAATAATATTTAATCCAAGTCATCAGATGTACATATTTTTACATAATTCAAAAATTCATATTGAAACCCTCAAAATATGGTCAAAAATATACTATCACAAAATTAGGATGTGTTTATAGCCATTCATAGGGTTTTGCCAACTTATAAATTTAATAGTGTTGTCTAGTTTTGACTTTGAGACTCTAAATATGTAGATTTATACAAATTTATGATAAATCCCACCAAACCTTAGAAAACTAAAATCAATAAAAAAATCTTGAATAAGCTAGAATGCAAGATCTCACATTAAAATCAATAGCATTCATCTACCATTTTAATGATGGTACCATGTCAGAGTGGGCTACAATCGAGGATTAGACTAGATAGGATCAAATGCACGAAGCTAAATCTGTATGAATTAGTGAAATCAGAAGAATAACTCAAAACTGATGAAGCATGTCTTCACAAGCAAAGTTTTATATTAGCGTCATTAGTCAAAAAGTAAATAGGAAGGTACACTATATAGTGAGGAATTAAGTCATCCAAAAAGGTAATTAACTCAACTCATAATTAGAAAATGACTTAAAGTACATTTCCCTTAATGACTTATTATGAATCTAAGCAAGTTAATTAGATAGTGTAGGTAAAACCACATATTCGGAAAAATCCTACACTAATAGTATTTTACAAGAGCCTTAAACTCTTTGAATTTACTAAAAACCTTAGATTTGTTCTTAATAAAATATATGCAAGTTTTTATTGAGTAATATTTATATAAATATATTATACAAATATTTTCCTAGTCATGGAACCTTTACAAATCCAAACACATCGC
Source organism: Torreya grandis (assembly GCA_037957365.1). NCBI lineage: Eukaryota > Viridiplantae > Streptophyta > Pinopsida > Cupressales > Taxaceae > Torreya > Torreya grandis. Next base: position 190,018 of record JARHVA010003700.1, on the reverse strand, counting down.
TATGTATTAACTATAAAAATCCCATATTCTCTTATATCACTACTCAAAAAGTTTGCTCGAGTCTGACTACTATATAAATAATTCTCACAAAAATCAAAATCTAGATGACAAAAAGAATTTGTATTGACCATATCTTTAGTTTTTAATGCTTGAAGGAATTTTTGTCCAATATATCCCATCATTTAATGCCAAAGCTTTTTATTTTATTAAGGAAGTGTAAGGCTCTGATATGATTCATTACGAACCTCAAGAACAATAGAGATATTACACCCATCACTAATAGTGTTTGCCTCAATATTGAATAGCATGCTAGTGTAAACTCTTATCTATAGCACTGTTTCTCCATGAATCATCTTGAAACTTTTCTTGTTAAATAATGCGTACACACCCATATCATTCACATTGCTTAAAACAATTAGATTTCTATCCAATCATGGAATATGTATAACTCAAAGGGGTTTAAACATTTCATTTTCAAGTATCAATTTGACTCTTATTTAACCTAAGATTTTGTATGTCGAGTTATCTCTTAATAAAACATCATGTCTATTATTATTTTCAGATTTACAAGACTACCCCCTATGAGGAGTCATATGAAATGAAACACCTAAATCAATCAATCATGCATCATGGCATGCACATGTAATTGAAGCTATCAAGAATATATCCCCTAAGTCATTATTAGATGTCTTCATTTTTATAGATGGGGAATCATTAGGAGACTCACCTTTTTTAACCTTTTTCAGATTTTTAATCCTTTATAAAATGCCTAGGTTTATTATAGTTCCAGTATTTTGTTAAAGTCTTTCTTGGGGTCTTAGAGTTACCTCTAAACTTTGATATCTATCAATTGAATTATTTTTATCTATCTTGGGAATGAACTATCATAAACAATCCATCCTTCATTTGATAATCCTTCATGTATATTTTATTATTTCTTATTATAATTAGGATGAATCTACATCCTAAAGGTTTAATATAGATGCAATAATACTAATGGTCATAAAAAATTTATCCCATTAATCATACAAAGATTGTAATAAGAGTAATAAAATTTTATTCTTCATCCATTTTAATCTCGACTGAAAGTGACCAACTTACCACAATGTTAAATACATTTAGATACTCTACCACACTATTTCCATCATTCATCCTTATGGAATACAACTTATTTTGAATAAACAATTTTTTCATTAAAGGATTTGTCTCATAAAAATTATATAGGTATCTCAAATTTATTATCAGTGTGTTTTATAGATACATTTAATATCATTAAATTTAAAGACACAACTTAGTTAAACTCTTTGCCTTCTAATCCATCTTGTCCCAAACCTCTACCTTCATACGTACATGTTGATTTCTTGACAAAACAACTCATTAATATTTTTCCATAATAAGATATTTCATAACTCAAAATGTTATTATTTAAATTTTTCAATCTCTATCCTTGTGCTTTGCATCATTTTTATTAACACAAATACTCTCACATGCAAAACTCATACTCAATAAATTTTTTACCACATGTCCAAAATTCCCTAGCTCTTGAGATAAATATACACATATATCTAAAATGAAAATAAATATACCAATAAACTTATCCAATATAAATAATTATAACAAAATCTAAAGTTATAATAGAAAATAAAAATTTCACACACATAATACACACACACACAAACTTTTTTCACCTAGGAAAGCCCATTCAGGAAAATATCCAACACAAAAATCATTTAATTATATTATTTAAAATATTTAAATTAAAATAACATATTATTTAAAATTTATGATTATAACTAATACATGGATGAGTATTTGTAATAATATCAATATAAAACTGTTCAAGTGTCATTACATTACAATATGTATAAAATATGGGTTGAGAAACCACCCATACAATTTCAAGGATATACAACTAAAGGTTAAATCCACCCATAAAGACACATAGCCACCCATAAGGACCAAAAAATATTAGGTTGGAAATTTAATGTTTACAAATAATTCATTACACTCCTCCACCATGTTTGTCAATATAAGAATACCTATTAATGTAATTAATTTACATGTCTCAGTGTAACTAGTTCAAACAAATTAATACATAAAAAAAGGGATGAAAAACCATGAAACATATACAACACATGTTGAAAAATAAACACACACATATATAATCATATATATTAAATTAATATTTAATATCTAAAAAACTAGACCCAACTTATGCAAACAAAAAATAATGTTGATCTACAAATCAATCCTAACTCAGAGAAGATAAATCAACTAACTATACCACTATAAAAACTTAAATAATCAATTTCATGAGCAATATGTATCTGCTAAAGCTATCTAAGGGATCTATTATCATATAATATGGATAGATAAGGTTATAAATCCTGTAGTCAATTAATACCATACAATAACCCTAGTTAGGTATGATGATAATGCAATAGTAAAGTAAATCTAATCTAGTGTTCACTAAAGCTTATGGCACATATGAGAGATAAACATAAATAATGAACATGCAAAGTAAAATTCTACTCAATTCAATGTAGAGGTAATCCTAAAGGAGAGACAATGCATTCATTATCCATTATTTATATAAATCTATCTACTAAAATAAAAGAGTAACAGTTAGGAATACTTACATTGAAGATGAACCCATCAAACCTCAACCTCTCCCTTGTCCAATGGTGTTTTTCAATAGGTCATTGTGTATTTTTGAATAAGCTAAGGATTGACAATGGATTATAGTTTAGCCAAGGTCCTCTTAACGAATCTCAAGCTTTCACAAGACAAAGGTTCTCCTCCAAGAAGCATAAAACCCTAAGTAATGACTCCTCAAGTAGAATGGTGTAAAAATAGATAAAAAAGCACAAATGATTGATTTTATCTATTGGAAATGGGGTGAAATATATATATATATATATATATATATATATATATATATATATAACCCTAAACCCTTTTCAAAATTTTATCCTGATGTAGTCAACCAAGTCAACCTTGTTAGGAGGAAAATAGAGCCATTAGGTCCTAGACTAAGTTAGCCTAGGTAACTCAGTCCCATAACCTACACTATTCATAGAACTAAGTTGACCCTTTCTATTACATTTGGTAAATGATAATAAGAGGTTTTACTTAGGTAGGGTCTATTTGAGTCAGTGCGCTACCCAGATAAATGTGTGAGTGAGGTGTTAAAGCTTAGGTAAATGCATAAGAGGGATTTATATTAGTTTTAAGTGGAGGTATAGGGAACAAAAATATTATGAAGCACCAAAGGTATACCCACCCCTTTTTCAATGCACCCTTTAAGGTGTGCACTCAGAGAGGTTGAGATTCAATGGTTTCTTGTAAGAGAGAATTTTTTTTAGTAATTGATAAAATTTAAAAATATTATGTGTATATATATGTCCACTCAAATCTCATCACATGTCATAAAATTGTAATAGGGGATGGTGCTTTGGGAAAATACATAGAAACAAACAAAACTGAGCTAAATAAATTTTAGTAGAAAGTAATACATGAAATGATGAATAAAAGATAACTAAAATAAACAAGTAATATATACATACTTTGATTTACCTTTATTACTAAATGGTTGTCTATTATATTTGTAGTTTTAATCATGGTGGGCACATAAACTACTTTGGATGAACCCTAAGGATATAAAACTTAAATAACAAAGACAAACAAATGTAGGAAAGTCAAAATAATAATAAAATATGTAGGCATGATGTAATTATAAATTTGGTGAACTAGGGGGATAATTGCTAAGTTAGAACCAAAATGATGAAGCCAAAGTTTAGAGTAAATCGGGTAATTAAAAATCTAAAGATACTAAATGATCTTTTTTTTTGATAAAATACAATCCTTAAGTAAGAAAACTGACATACTAAATCATACCAAGGACATGTAAAACTAGTATGATAAGTCTAACATCAATGTATAAAGGAGTAGAAAACCAAACTTTAGACAAAGATGGAAAAGAAACATAAAGTAAGACAACATTAGTGAGTTAAAAGTAATAATCAAAAATCAATCATCAATGGGAAAAGTACGTAAAGGAAAAACATTGGTAAATGAGAAGTAATAATTTAAACTCACTCAACAATAGAAAAAGTACAAAAATAAAGAAACAAACGTAATTATTTGCAAAAAGGAATGATAATAAATGTTTAATTTTATTAATGAAATCATATAAATTATATAAATATAAAACAATGGTGTAAAGAAAATAAACATAGTCACTCAAGTATACTATTTTGTTCTAAAGATAGATAAAATTATAATAAAGTGATGTTATCATGTTTTAATATGTGAAGAAGAGGGAATATATAACTAGGAATATAGATTTAGAATTAAACTTATCTGTCAAGAGGGGAATGAAATGGGTGGTGGGGGAAATATAATAAAAATCAAGGTGGAGAAACTCTTTATCAAATTCAAGACACTAAAATTAATTTTGTTAAAATAAGAGGACTTTTGACATTAAGGAACTTGAAGAACTTTTCTTAACCACACAAATATTGGGTTATCTAGTAAAGTATAGATATCATTCCATGAAGGCTATATACATGAAAATTAAAATAGACCTACCTTCCCACAATGTGTTCTCCATTCCTTAAGACCCCTTATAGAGTCATCATTATAATACAAATATTAGGTATTTGTGTGAAAAATTAGGTAGCATTATAGATAATTTTAAATTCTCTTATCCAATCTACTAGCCTATCACACCCTAATAGACCTCAGATCTAATATGAATCCAACTGTGGAGTTTGAGCTTTGATTGAGAATAGGAGATATGTTATTGATCACATAATTTTTTGTGATTTTGAATTTTATATTTTATATTGCCTTTTGATTATTGCCTTTCATTTAAATGACTTGTATTTTAATTTTTTGATGCATTTTTCTATTCCTCCTCCATATGGATTTGGAAAACTAAACATGGGTGAACAAAATGACTATCATTTTAAAGCTTTAAACTTGGTAGATAAAAATGATGAATTAGAGAGCATAGTGTCTAAGAGCCTTGTTTATTCATTTTAAGTAAAAATAATATCTTGACTTTGACCTTGTTTTATCTAAAGTGGAATGAAAATAATGGAGACAAAGGGAAATGAACATGAAATGATTTCAATTAGCTCAAATTATAAAAAATATGACAATGTGAAAGGGATACAATTATAGGTAAGTATTATTCCTTATTACAAAAATGTATGTAAGTGTAGGAAAACATGTTAGCAAAGTCTGTGGTGTAAGTTGTATTTGTAAAATAATAAAAAATTGAGTTTGAGAATGTGGAATCAAAAACTTTTAACCATTTATTAAAATTCTAAAAGGAACACTCAATTTTATAAAAAGTTTGAAATAATACATATATTTTATGAAGACAGTTTGGTTCTATCCATGGTCATACACTACAAATCATAAAACATAAACCTAAGTAGGTGTAAAATATGAAAATTTTATTTATGAAGAATGCCTGGCCCTATCTATGGTCTTATACTATAACTCACAAAATAAAGATGAAACTAAAAACAAAAAGTTGTAAAATAATAGATTTATGGTTAAAGATAAACAAAAGAATGTATGAAAGAAAATATGTTCATGAGGAAAATAGGTTCCTATCCATGGTATTAAAATGCTACTCATGAATTAAATGAAAGTAATTAATATAAACCAAAATACTAAATAATTTGACTAAGGTTTGTGTATATAATAGTCTAATAAAAAGGAAAGATCATTGGAAAAGTCCTACAAGAAGTGTTAATATTTATAGTATATAGAATTATGAAAAGAATGGATATATTTAAGTAAAATATTTATTTAAAAATTGTGCATTGATGGGTTCTTTTAAAACATGTCCTTCATTATTTTGTAGATGATAAGTACTAGGACCAAGAATGCCTTTTACTATGTAGGCCCCCCACCATTTTAAGGCATATTTTCCTTCTTTATCATGTGTATAATTTTTGGTTCAAAAATTTGTCAGGGGGATAAATTGGTGATTTTGGATCAATAGTGTGGAAATTATGTCCTTACATTAGTCATCATCATAGGTAAAAACTCCCTCTCTTATTAACATGTAGAGCTACCTTTATTGAAATCCAAAAAGAGAAAAGCAAGGGAAAATCTATTTACATCTATTTACAATAAAAATGTTTTTTATTAGGGGTTTCATAATTTTAACCTAAAATTACATAAAGGAGATAGAAAAGAAATGAAGGGAAAGAAGGGAATAATGGAAAGAAGGGGAGAACACAATTATTATAGTCAATTAAACACAAAAACTACCATCATAACCTTGGGAAAAAATAAAGACAATTCGGGTTACTCAATGCATAAAATTACTAGAATAGTTCAATAAGGGAAAAATACCATGTTCATAGAAATATCTCTCATTCAATGGGTGGTAAAGACATAATTACACCCTGAGGAGTATAAAACATACACTAAGACAATTTTATAATACTAATAGAAGACCAAAGATAACCATCCCATATTTACCCATAAAAGACAATTAAAATATTACTTAAATCCCATCGATATTTCACAATCATAGAAATAACACAAGAAGATTCTAAAATAAATACTTAATGTGAAATTACCATTATCAGACATTTTGGTAATGATTACAAAGATAAATTGAAATTACATACATAGAAATAGGTGAATCACATACAAAGATATAAATCATGAAGAAATTATGAATAAAAAGCTTAAAAAAACTCCCAATTTTGATCTTTATTGAGTTGATAACAAATCTCAACTCTTTAAACAAAATATTCACATAGTCTCACTACCAAAAAATTCCTCCATAATGAGCCTATCACTCATATTTATAATGTGATAAGGCGGTTATAGTGCATAACCACTTTCTTTGTGTGTTATAGATGGTGTAAAAGTGAGTTTACAAAAATGCACCACTCAAGTGGTGTAAAAGTGAGTTGGCATAATTACATCACATATAAATGTGAAATTACAATATTACACCAATTTCATACAAAGTGAACTGACAAAGTTACACCACTTGAATGGTGTAAAAATTCTTTAGTGATTTTACACCACTTGAAATGTGTAAATTAAAATTACACAACCCAATACTTACAAAGTGACATAGTGCATTTGCATGAATTGCATTTACAAGGTTGAAATTACATAAAATTTGCAACTAGAAATTACAAAATGATATCCAACATTAGCATGAAAAGACCAAAATCTTGATGAAGAATTCATTCACTTTTTCACTTGATTTACAATCTTGGTCATTGATTTACACTTTTCAAAATTTTTTGTCCTATATATACTTGTATTTTATATCAACATCTATCTGAGTAATCTCAAATTTACTTGACTGAGAATTTTCAATGACTACTGATGTTTTCTAGTCATCTTTTTTATTCACCATAGAAATGTTTTCTTCGTAAGAACATAATATTCATGTTAATATTTTTGTGAAAATTACCATAAAAATATTTAACATTATCAAGTTACTAACATGATTCAAGGGATGAGAGGGTGATTGCAAAGGTAAATAAATTTTAAGTTACACCTACCATTTGTATTTGGCCTCCAAAATTTTATATTGGCAACTTATGCCCATAACTAGAAACCCAACACTAAATACTACTCAACACATGCAAACCTATCCATATAACACTTAAATTAATGTTAGGGATGCCCATGCCAAACAACTTTGTCTCATTAAAATTTCCTTCTACTAGTAAAAACTACAAACTTCTAGCCAATACCATGCTTCTATAGTGAATACCATAGGTTTTGGGACCAAAATAACCTTTTAAACACTTAAAATCATGGGTTTTATTGATAAAACCACTTCATTTTTAAAATACCATGAATTTATTCTTGAAACCACCATCATTATCAATTTACCATAAATTTGGGGAGGTACAAAACAAAATTTCACAACTCAGGGAGATGTATTTTCAATTTACATAGTTGGGGAAAATTAAATTTGAAAATACACAACCATGGAAAAGAAAAAATCAATTTGCATAGGAAGGGAAAATGTAAAATTAATTTGAAAATTGCACCAAGTGGAAAAAATAATTTTCAAATTTCATCGATTGAAAAAAATGAATTTTTAAATTGCACCAAGTGGAAAAAATAATTTACAAATTATATCAAGTGAAAAAATAATTTACAAATTGCATTATTTGGAAAATTTTGTTGGTGTTTTTACATGACTTGAAATTTGCAAAAATAAATCTTCATTTTTATGACTTGTAAAAGTGCATTGATATTTTTACACGACTTGAAATATGTAATTATGATTATCCCCCTTGATCTTCAAAGTTCAAGATAAAATATTTATACCAAGTGTTTATAGTCAAAATTCATATCTCATATTTGGTCTCTACATCGGGAAAAAAATTAGAATTTTTTAGAAAAATTTGATTTTACCTTAAATTTTCACTCTAATATTGATAAGATCAAATGAATTCATGATTTCTCTCTTATCTCTATCATAATACGCTTTCTATGTCGACAAGAATCTTATTGCACCAAAAAAGAAATTGTTGATATATCTTCAACACACTATTTGGAAGATTGAAAGATACTTAAATTTAATTATTCTACCCAAACCTTGTTTATTGGGCTATGGAGTTGATGTCCCATTCTGCAATTTTTTTACCATCCCTATCTTTAAAACGCCTCTAATTGCATGTATGAGTGAAATTGGGGGGGGTTGTCATGAAATGTAAAATTTTAAGACAATAATTGGCTCTAACTATGGGATTGAATTTTCAAAGGGAATATAAGATAACTTCAAAATATTACATGACTAGTGCCTCATTATCATAGATTCGTAAAGACTTATATGTAACTCATATTTACATGCCTTCATCTGATCAACTGATAGTTAGTTCACCTATCTCAATCATATGAGAAATAAACATGTGCTATTAGGTCAGATCATCTACTCTAAATATTTACATATTTTGATCTTATCAACTAATATCTATTTTTCTCATCTCAATTTTATGAGAAATGAACATGCGATATTAGGCTAGATCACCTATTCTTGAAATTTTGCATATTCTCCACCTATTCACTTGAAGAGATACATGATAAACCTATTTATTTTGTTACTTGAGATATGAGCATCTATACCACCATTTTCATAATTGTAATAACTATTTTATAGATAAACTATCAAATGTCTGTTTTGGAAACTTACTTCACCACCCATTTTTACATGTCATCTAGGAACTAAAGAAATTTTACACTAAAGAACTCACATGAATATTTGATATGTCTGACTAATTTGAATTTAATACAAGTATAGATCATGGTTATGAACATGTGCAAGAAGAATCAAAGAAAGAAGAGTAAAGAACAACATACAAACATTTGTGTTTATTGAAAAATAACACACACACACACACACACACACTAAAACAAAACAGGAAAATGAAATAAGCCAAAATTGGAAAATTAGAGCTATTTATAGGGAGGATAAGAAAATGAGAAGATTATAAAAAATAATTCACTGACTAGGAGGAGTACCTACCATTTTAGAATAATTTATTCAACTTATGGACTCCAAACACAATTATCAATAGTGACCAAGTAGGTGGGAAGAGGAACTTACAATTATGATTCACACATGGATGATCATGAGTAAATAAATTGGCAATGCTTTCCTATTTTGAAATGAAATCACATAGAATTATCTGATCTTTTTTGAACACTTATGAACAGTATTAAACTTTTTCAATGTCGTATTGGATGACTTTAAATGCATTTATGATAGATACAATATCTGAATACGAGAGAAGTGTGTTGCATATATGTTTTTGAGATGGAACCACAATATGAATATGTTACATAATGAATGAGGTATTGATATTATTTTTTGAATCACTTCCCACAATAGAAATGAATTCATCAATGAATGAGTCATCATCATCATCTTCATCAATTTCATTTGCCTTGATAGTTTCCATTTCACTTGTAATGATTATTGGGCACCATTCACTTTGTTCTATATTGATGTCTTCCTTAACTTTAACCTTGGCATGATTATGATTTTGAATTTTCATAGGCTTAATTGATTTGGATTCAGATATTGTAGATAATTCTTCTATGATAGACCCTGAAAATGAAATACTTGAGGAATATTCATTTTTTACGATTGAGTCTTTCATTATGATAGAGAAAGGATCTTTTGCTTTCCTAAAAATTGGTCCCATACTATCTTATCCTTCAAAAAGTATAATATCACACTCTACATTCTTACTCTTTTCTATTTTTGGTTTTTTTAGTTATTTTTAGATATGCCATTTTATCCTAAGACCATGGGGTTTATGCAATTTGGTGAAATAAGAAAATCTTTCTTATTTTCACCAAGCAAAAAGTCAAATTCTCCTTTGCTCTCTGATTAATCATTATTTATTTTAACTATTCACCTTCTTCCATGATTATGAAACTAAAACAATCATATGTGATAGGTACCAGTTTCTCTTTTTCTCTATTAGAGTTATAACATATTTGATCTAGAACTTGCCTTTGAACTCTCTTTTATGAATATTGTGTATTTTTGATTTTATCAAATTTCACTATTTATTTATTATCGTTTGTAAAATTTTATCTCCTTTTGAAACCTCTTTATTCAACATTTTAGACATGATCAAATCATCTTCAATATCGATGGCATCTTATTGTGTAGCCACCAAGTCATTTACCTTGTTCCTCATCAAGATGAACTTAATCTCTAGTTGAAGAGAACCAATGAAAATTTAGAGTTGATTGTTGAGACTTGACTTATTTTCCTAAGGGATCATTCTCAATAATTTTTTAAAATGTGTTATGAACTCTCTCATCTACTCATCATCTTACTTCTAAATCTAGAAGAAGTCTAACAAAAGTACACACACATTCATAGTTGATTTAAGTCTGTCTAAGAACCTATTCTTCAAAGATTTATAATTCATAACACATCCATTTGCTAAGTGCCAAAACCAATTGATAATAGGTACAATGAAAAGTCTCACAATAACAACCTTATACACAACTCCCAAAATTCTACAAGACACTGTGAATACCTAGATATGTTTATCTGCATCTTGACCATTGTATCTAGATAACCTTGGTAAACTCTTCCTTGAGCATAATGGGAATGCATTGTATTAGGACAAAGTTAATGACCTAAAATGTCTCCCCATAGGCAACAAAGAATGTTGGGGTTGGGATGAATTAATGCCATTTCTTAAATTGGGAAGGTGCAGGCACTAGGTACTTTTTATCAATAGAGTTTCCAAAATCCATTCTAGGGGAGGTTCCTTGAAATATCTAAAAATTATGTGCATAAAGCACCTTGATCCCTAGCAGAGTTGTCAAAAATTGTTAGCTCAAAAATTTACTAGGGGAATAAATTGATGAATTTGGGTCAACAGTGTAGAAATTGAGTCCTATCATTAATTAGAAATGTAAGGATAAAGTCCCTCTTCTATTAGCAGGTAGAGCTACCTTTATTAAAATCCAAAAAAAAAGTAGGGGAAAATATATTCACATCAATTTACAATAAAAATGTTATTTATTGGGGGTTTCATACTTTTAACCTGAAAGTACATAAAGGAGATATAAAGGAAATAAGAGAAAAGAAGGGAAAAATGGAAAGAAGGGAGAATAGAGAAAGGAAAGGAATAAGGGAGAACAATGTTATTTTGTCTGTTAAACACAAAAACTACCATGATAACCCTTGGAAAAAAGAAAGACAACTTGGATAACTAAATGTAGAAACTTACCAGAATAGTCCAAGAAGGGGGAAATACTATGTTCATGGAAATCTCACTCATTCAATGGGTGGTAAAGACATAATTACACCCTTAGGAGTGTAAAACATACAGTGAGCCAATTTTATAATACCAATAACATACCAAAGACAAAAATTCCATATTTACCCATAAAGACAATTAAAGTATTACTTAAACCCCACTGAGATTTCACATTCATAGAAATAATACAAGAAGATTCTAAAAGAAATAATTAATGTGAAATTCCCATTATCAAACAATTTAGTAATGATTACAAAGATAAATTGAAAGTAAAAATATAGAAATAGGTGTATCACATACAAAGATATAACTCATGAATAAATTTAGAATACAAAGATTGTAAAATCTTCTAGTTACAATCTATATTGAGTTGATAACAAAGCTCAACTCTTCAAATAAAATCTTTGCATAGTCTCATTGCCAAAAAGTTCCTCCATAATGAGACTAACACTCATATTTGTAACTTGATAAGGTGGTTATGGTGAGTAACCACCTTATTTTGTGTTACAAATGGTGTAAAAGTGATTTTACAAAAATGCACCACTTAAGTGGTGTAAAAACAAGTTGGTATAATTACATCGTGTGCAAATATGAAATTAGAACACTAAACCAACTTTGTGCAAAAGTGAACTTATAAAATTTCACCACTTGAATGATGTAAAAATTCTTTGGTGATTTTACACCACTTTAAATTTGTAAATCAAAATAACACAATTTAAGACTTATGAAGTGACAGTATATTTTCACAAATTGTATTTATAAGGTTAAAATTATACAAAATGTATAACTAGAAATTACAAAATGAGATCCAACATTAACATGAACATAATATAAGTTTGATTAAGAATTCATTCACTTTATCCTTCAATAAAGACAATGCCAATCATTAATTTTCACTTGTCATGGAATTTGATCCTGCATATGCTTATCTTTTATATCAACATCTATGTGAGTAATCTCAAATTTACTTGACTGAAATTTTTCAATGACCACTAATGTTTTTTAGTCATCCTTTTATTTACCATAGAAATGTTTTATTTGTAAGATAATAATATTCATGTTAATATTTTTGTGAAACCTACCTATTGGCCATTTTGGCCCACATACCAAGCTTCTATCCAGTTTAAATAGATGAGCAGGGCCCTAGTTGATAAATGGATTAGGTGGCTTTGAATCAGGCTCAACATGGAAATAGAAAAATATAATTAGGGTTTGATGATGCCAAGAAATTATAGGAACATATCCAAAAAAGGCCTAAGTTTACACCTTTTCCAAATTTTGGCCAAGTATAGCATTCATATTTCCTTTGGAGGAAGTGCTCCACACAAACCCCCAACAAATATACAAGGCTTCATTCTTTTGGGAATTATGTTTCAGACTTTTTGTTCAAGTGTAGGGCATTATTTCAAACATTTTATTTGAAAAAATTTCCTCAAAGGTCCATTTCTTCAAAGAGGGTCCTTTACAAAAATTTTGAAGAGTACTTTTGAAGCTTAATGTCTTCAACACATTTCTCGTAGGATCTATCTTTGAGAAAGTGATCATTTACAATTTCCCTGAAGGATATATTTTTCAAGCAAGTACCCCAAAAAATTTATTTTAAGGGTAATTTTCTTCATGGAAATGGTCCACTTTAAGGATCTAAAGGGTACTTCTATAGGAAAGTGGTTTGTTACACTTTTTTTGATGGGTGATTTTCTTCACCAAAAGGTCTATTGTAATTCTTCTGAAGGATAATTTATTTTAGGAAAATGACCAAGGCAAAGTTTTAAAGAGTATATTTTAGAGAGGTTGGTCCTTTGTAAAAGTCTCAAAGGGAACTTTATCAAGTAATCATTCTAAACAATTTCCTCGAAGGGTCTTTTTCTTGAGAAAATGGTCCAGTACAAGAGTTCTAAAGGGTATATTTCTCAAGAAAATGGTCCACTTCAAGGTTTCTAAGAGGTGCTTTTATTTTGGAAAGGGCACTTTTCCAAGTTTTGAAAGGCACTTTTCTAAGGGAAAATAACCAAGACATGAATTATTTTAGACATTTCATCCACAAGAATTGATCAAAGTAGATAAGGCAAATAAATTCCTTCAAGAAAAGTGTTCCCCATAAAGCTCAAAGTAATTGTCCAATAAAAGGTTCAAAAGAAATAACCCATAGAATTTTTGATCTAGACAGGTATGCAAGCATCAAGTTTGGACCTCTAAAAATATCCATTTGGATTTGAAAATCCAAAGACATTCACTTGAATGTCAAAATAGAGCTCAGATAAAAATCTATCTATGCTTAAATTTGATGATCCATGAGACACCATTTACATTTTTTGAGATGATAAATGATGGTTAGTAGAACATCAAATTTAAATATAGAGTAAGATAAACCTTATGGAGCTTAAATTTCATGGTCACATGACTATTAATGATGATCACATAAACATCATTTCATAGGAGTGAGGACATCAACTTGTATACCATGAACTAACCATTAGCTTTCAAATAATGGGTCCCAGTAGATGAACAACATGCATTCAATCACATATTCCAGATCAATGGCATGCAAGTAGGTCAAAGAGTCAATGAATCTCAAGAGTAAAGGGTATGATGGACAAGTGGTACAAGTGTGTTGGTTTAGGTAGAGGATTGATAGATCACATTTATTCACCCTGGGTAGATCTAATGATGTGAGCAAGGGTAAAAAAGTCAAGGATTTGAGTCATTTCTTGATGATTAATCAAAACAAAAGAGAGCCCAAATAACTTAGATAAAGGTTGAAGAGTTGGTTTTAGACCAAGGTAAATTGACATTTTAGTTTGGGTGAATAACATATATTTCAAGATCAGATGGTGCCATTAGGGACATACAGAGGTAGACACTAGACTTCAATGACCATCACCAAAGCTAAATACATGAAAATGACCCTTTTCCCCACTTAGGCATGCATAAGAAAACTAGTCATGAGAAGTTTTGCATCAAGATAAAATGAAAACAACTTGATCTCACCATTACAACCACCATGGAGTATCATAGAGGAGATATCATAATGATGTAATGGTCCAGATTGACCTAGATCAACCAAGAGGGGTTTGAGTGAGTTTGATTCATAGAGGTAGTTGTAGCAAATTTTCAAATGGATTTGAACTCATTTTTTTCTTTTTTTGAGCACCAAAAATCCCTCTCTCTTACTTCCCTTCTATTATAAATATATCCTTCAAGCTATTGTTTTACATCCCTTAGGCTAGTAAGACTAGACTCTACCAAAATTATATTTGACACCTTTCAAAGTAGTGAATAGAGTATTTTGTAGTCATATTGATAATATGTATTCAGTGTTATATGATTGTTTACTATGTAACTATGAATGTTAACTTCATTTTATATGTCCAAACTCAACCTAGGTGATAGAAATCTTCTTTGTAGGTTATATAGTGTGTCTCAACATGGATTTGTTAAGGATATAGTCGACAACTAGACTTAAGTGTCTTTAACCATACCTAATTTTCATTTCTCCCTAATTTGAGTGCATAAAATAGACCTCTATACAAAATATTATTGCATATAAATCATAGTAAGCATTGAATTTTTCTCTTTCATGGTTCATTAGTGTGTTAAGGAGTCAAAACTTAAGAGTGGATTTGATAAATTCTTGGTACATCACCACATCTTAGAATATGTTTTACTTAATGAAACTTCATAACTCTTTCCACCCCAACCAATATTAGATTTAGAAGTAAAGGATCATATAATATGAGGAGCTATCCTCATAAAAAATCCTAGAGGTTTAGTCTAGATATAGGTAACCCATATCCTTAGACCATTCCCATGTTAGTCTAGGTTAGAAACTAGGACTTGAACTTTCTTTCTTTCAACTAGGGTGCAATCTGGATAGCTAATAGTTCTGACACACCTAGTGGTACCCCACTTATTTTGTATATCTAAGCATGGTAGTGAGTTTTAGAGTTTTATTTTTAGATTTACATAATTTTCATGCCCCCTAGAGTTATCACAAGATACTCTAAAAAACGGAAGGAAGCATATTTGTGTGAGCTACCTTTATAATCAATAAAGAAGAAGAAAGCCTCTCAACCAAAGCCTACACCTACACCTCTTATTCCCCTTGTCATTTCCAAGAATCCTCCTATTAAATCTAATATTATTTACCCAAACACTATTACAAATCCCATACCTTAGATGGCTATTCCTAGAAGGCAAACCTTTGTGCCATTCAATGGTGGTTGTCCTTTGAACCTCACTCAATGGGATGATATTCTAGTCTCAAATTTGTAAGATCTTACCTATTATATAAGAGAAAATCATATTACTCTTATAGACCACATTATGAACATTGCTAGCCTTTTTTTAGTACATCTTGTAATGTAAAAAAATGTAGCAATGAGGTTGTTAGCAACCTCTTTCAAAGGCAAATCACTTTAATGGTATAGAGGATTGGCCCCTACATCAATCAATAGCCAAGATGAGTTTGGAGAGGTATTTTACAAGAACTTTTAGGACAAGAGTGATCATATTTCACTTGTGGATCATCTCACAATAATCAAGAGATTCAATCATGAGTTCATGGTGGACTTCAACTACAATTTCCAAAAGACCTAGGATAGAAACCCTAAGGTGATCTAGCCTACACCCAATTATTATTTTTTGTACTATTTGAAGTCTCTCAAAATGGATGTAGCTATAATGATTCAATCCTTGGGAGGAAACACCCTACTTTGGTATTTTGAAGTATAAATTAGGGCTAGAAATTGCCTTATACAAGTAGGCAAGTTGGCACCAAGGCCACCAATGCCTCTCTTCCTAGAGATACATCCTCCTACCCCAAATGTTTCTCTAGTTCAAGAATCAACAAAGCTTTATGAAACATAACACGAGAATACTAAAAAACTAGGGAATATTTAAAGTCTTTTCAAAGCCCAAAACAACAAGTTAGTTGTAATAGAGAGGAAATAGGTTTCACCATATAGGCCATACTAGATTAATAATCAAAATTTCTAGTATAATAGGCTACCCATTCAAACCAATAAACAAAGATAGGGGAAGAATCATTAGTCAAGACAATACAATCCCAATGATCTAAGTAATTCTAGAGTTGTTGTGCCAACTCAAAATAACTATGCTCAAGAAGGTCCATGGTAGTTAGAGGGATAGTCTAATGAGATGGTGATGGCCACTAATGGGGACATGTATCAAGACCCTAGTTGGAAACATGATCCTTCATTTAATATTTATGACATGATTCCCCCTCCACCATAAGACCCCCAAATAAGTTAAGATAACATGATTGCCATGTCATAATCATAAGCTCAAAACTAACAAGGGAGCATGGGTGGGGCACTAGCTGATACCACATGCATGAATTTTTAGGAAGGGGACTATGTGTTTGAGCATAGGGAAATCAATATGGGATAAGCTTCATAGAGGACAAATGAACTAGTTGTATCTCAGACAAGGGATAAGAAGAGGATATTGGAGGACAACTTGGGGCAACCTAAGGTTTCTACATCATCTCCTCAGACTAGTCAAAAACCTACTTCTTCAAATGTAGCTACTAAAGCTCTTATAAATCAACAAGTTACCTAACCTCATGGATAAAAATAAAGGTCCCCTTTTGTTCCTCATGTTACTCAAATGCCAAGTGACACTTCCATCTCTAAGGTGCAATCCAAAGGTACTAGTCTTCCCTTTAATATTGTGGATAATTTGAAGAAATCTAGTGTAACTATGTCCACGTATGATGCTCAATCTATCCCTAGGAAAAAATAAATTCTCCAACAAGAGTTCTCTAATCTCTCTCATGGGGAAGGGGTAGATGATAAAGTAAACACTATTTTTATCAATAATAGTCAGCTTAACTAAGCCCCTGACCAAGCCCCTGGCTAAGTACCCAATCAAGTTCCAAGCATAAGTGAACCTCAAAGTGTTTCCCCTCCTAAGGTTGTTAAGCTCCCATTTTATCTATCAATTATCATAGGGGATTGTTTAGTACATAATTTCATGATTGGTTCAGGTGCTTCAACCTCAGTGATGCCTAAATCCATAAAAGACAAGCTTGGGCTCAAATATGTGCCTAGCAAAAAAGGTGAGCTCTAATTGGATGACTCACCTACTAAGATATTAGGCATCTTAAAAGATCTATATATTACTTTAGTTTCTTGTCCAAATTTTTTCATTAAGCAAGATGTAATGGTGGTAGACCTACCTCCATATTTTTCCCTATGCTTGTCTAGGGATTTTACTGCTAAGATTGGGAGATATTTGTCATCTAATTGGTCATACATGGTTTTTAAAACTAGATATGTAACCAAAGTCACCATAAGGTCTGAGCCTATCACCAAGTTCCACTTAGAACCCTACATGCCCAATCTTGAAAATACCAAATGTGCCATATTTGAAGAGGTTGAAGATGTTAGTGAACATGAACCCCATCATCATCTAGAAGGCATATTAGATCTATAATTATATGAGTGGTAAATTAATAACCATGGATTTGATCCATATAAAACCATTGAAGAGACAAACTTGGGAATGTATTTTATGCATGAAGAATGTATTGCAATACCTTATTTAACTAACACTACTCAAGAAGAAGACACCATATGGACTCTATTCTTTGATGGCTCAAGGTAAAATAATGGAAGTGGAGTGGGAGCCATTCTATCTTCACCCTTAGGTCAAAATTACCATTTTTCTGCAAGACTACAGTTTAGTTACACCTCAAATATAGTTAAATATGAAGCTCTTTTGCATGGTTTGCAATAAGTAAGAAATAGAGGTATCCAACTCCTTAAGGTCAAAAGTGACAGTGAACTTGTAGTGAAATAGGTGAGAGGCCTAAGTTTAGTCAAGAGTCACCATTTAAAATCCTATAATCACCAGGCATGGGACATCATGGAGTATTTCTTAGCATTTGACATCTAGTCCATACCAAGAGAATCAAACCAACATGTAGATAGGATTGCTACCATTAGTGCCCCATATGAGGTAGTAGGAGGAATAAAAAGTAACCAAGGCCAAGATAAGGCCAAGATTATATGAAAACCAATTTTACATGATAATGAGGTGAGTTGGAAAGTCTTTAATAATGATGACCAAATCATATGTTTCCTAATGCAAAAGGCAGATTTTTACCATAGGAATCAAGACAAATTTTAGAATCAATATGATGATCAAATAGTACAATTGAGATCTAATAAGATTCCCAAAGGACTTGTTACATTTGAGAGCATATTCAATGAATATGACCAAGTAATAAAAGGGAAAGCATGCATCTCAGCTAAATAAGAACACTATGAAAAGATAGAGATATTTAAGGGTAAGCCATTGAAGTTAGGAGAGGTCAATACAACAGAGGAAAAATCTACATTTGTTGCTTTGTGCTAAGAATTTTTTGATATTTTTGCTTGGGAATATAAATACTTGAAAGGGTTTGAACCCAAGCTTGTACAACACACCATTGAATTATAAATCAATGCCAAGCCAGTCAGGCAGAAGTAGAGGCATGTCAACCTAAGAATGGAGGATCTCATGAGAAGAGAGCTCTATAAATTGAAGAAATCTAGGATAATATTTATAATTAATCATTCTTGTTAGGTGTCAAACCTTCTTCTAGTGAGGAAAAATAATGTAGATATTTGGTTATGTGTCAACTTTAGGGACCTTAATAAGGTGTTAATAAAGGATCATTACCCACTTCTGTCCATGGATCAAATTCTAAAAAAGGTAGTAGGTTCTTAAAGATTCTTATTACTTGATGGCTATTATGGATATAATAAGATCATGGTCAAAGAAGAATATAGGCATAAGACCACCTTCACTACAAATTGGAGCATCTATGCATACTGCAAAATGCCTTTTAGACTCTCTAATGCTAGATCTACCTTCCAAAAAGCAATGGATGTTGCTTTCCATGGTCTTTTAAATGATATGGTTTTATTTTTCCTTGAAAATATAATAGTTTTCTAAAAAAACCCTAATGATCATCTAACACATTTAAGACCTATTTTTGATAGATGTAGATAATTTGGAGTTTCTTTGAATCCAAATAAATGCATTTTTTTAGTGCATGAAGGAAGACTTTTGGGATATGTGGTGTTTAAATATAGTTTTTCCATTTATCTAGAGAGGATAGAAGAAATCCTTGCTCTATCACTTCCCAAACACAAGAAAGGGTTACAGACCTTATTGGGAAAGATCAATTTCATCAAGAGGTTCTTTCTAGGATTTGTAGAGATGGTCAAGCCTCTCACTCATATGCTAAGAAAAAGCAAAGAGTTCACATGGACAAGAGAAGGTAAGAGGAGATTTGAGGCTATTAAGGAGGCCATATCTCATGCCCCCACTCTGTTAAATCTGAATTTTAATGAGGAGTTCTATCTATATGCCTTTTCCACATTAGATGTAATTTCAGCCATGCTCATGTAATAGAATGATCAAGGTCTAGAGCAACCCATTACTTTATTTAGCCACGCTTTGGAGGGTTATGAAGAAATATATAGATTTGATAAAAAAAATGTCCTTGCTATTTTAATAAGTTTGAAGAAATTTAGGCATCTAATTTCAAATAGTAAGATCATACTAATGGTGGTTCATCCAAGTGTGAAGGATTTTATCCTCAACAAAGACTTGAATGAAAAGAGAGATAGATGAGTCACCAAGTGTATGGAGTATGAAATTATATTTAGGATCAAAAAGATAATTTGAGAAAAGGGATTATGTGAGCATATTGCTAAAGATGTGAGGGAAGAAAAAGATATAATCTTGGAAATCTAAGACACTCAATAAGAAGATGAAGACACTCTTCCATCCAGCTGGACACTAAATATTGCAAGATTTCTCCAAATGAGAGAGTGTCCAATGAGTTTCAATACATCATAAAGAATATACTTCAAGCTAAATTTAGTTAAATACATTCTAATTATTGGAGTGCTATTCAAAAAGGACATTGGAGGTATGCTCTTAATATGTGTTTATCTAACCAATTTGATAAGCTTCTTCAACAATTTCATGATAGTCCTCAAGGATGCCATTTTTTAGCCAAGACCACAGCTACAAAAATCATCAGAGATAATTAATTTTGGCCTAATTTATTTAGATATGCACATTTATGGGTGAGGAAGTGTTCAAAATATGCCATGTTTATAGGGAAATATAAGCTAGCTGCTATACCACTAAAGCCTATTCAAGTTGAGCAACCTTTCATGTAATGGGGTTTAGACTTCATTATCATGATTAAGCCTCCATCTAGTGCTGGACATAAATGGGTTTTGACAGCCACAAACTACTTCACTAGGTGGGTGGAAGCAATCCCCTTGAAAGAAGTAAATGAGAACTCTATTTTTGAGTTCTATGAGAGCCTAGTCACCCATTTTGGAGCACCATCCACCATAATGTTATTCAATGCTTTGGAATTTAGTAGCACAAAGGTATGTGAGTGGGATATTGAGTAGGGTATCTATATAATTTTTTTCATCTCATTATTATCTATAGGGAAATGGACTAGCTAAGTCCACTAATAAAAACTTGATTCATATCATTAAGAGAACAATGGAAGACAATCAAAGATCATAGCACACAAAGATGAAGATTGCCTTATGGGCTGATAGAGTCACCCCCAAGAAGGCCATTAGTAACTCATATTATCTCTTATTCTATGTAAGATAAACAAGACTACCAATTTCATTAGAGCTTCTTGCTTTGGAACTTGCACACCAACTAGAGATTCTAAAAAGTGATGTAATGGAGGTCAAAATGAATGAACTAAGAGAGTTAGAAGAAATAAGGGATGATGCCATGAATTCCATGTGGTATAACCAATAGTATTTCAAGATTAACTTTGATAAAAGATCTTCATCAAAGGCATTCTAGTAAGGTGACATAGTCATCAAGTGGGATGAGGATTGTGTAAAACTAGGGAAAAAACTACAAGTTTTATAGCCTTTAGAGTGGACCCTAGTCATCACAAGATGCAAAGAGAGAAATGATTTTGAGCTTGAAAAATTAAATGGAGAAGGCCTTCCCATTCCTATCAATGGTATTTATCTCAAGTTCTACTACTAGTATCATATCTTGACCTTTATACATTAGTAGATAGGTATGTTCTTTTCCTCCAAGTGTTTTTACACTACTAGTTTTAGTTATTCTATTCATAGTTTCAGTTGTTGCTTTGTATTTTATTGATTTATTATTATTTTACCTCCCCATTACTCCAATAAATGTTTTCAAAAGTTAAGTAGAGTCTTTTTTTAAGTGGTTTTTCATTTTAACAAGTATGATCAATGGTTGGGTTCCATGACCATTAGGTTGGTCAAGCTAGTTGAATCACCAAAATTATTGGCCATTTTATCACTCATACCAAGATTATGCCCATTTTAAATATATGAGAAGGGTCTTAGTTGATAAATAGATCAAGTGGATTTGAATCAAGGTCAAAATGAAAATGGAGGAATCCAAGTAGGGTTTCATAGTGCTGAGCAGTTATAGGAACAAATATAGTAAAGGCCTAAGTTTACAACTTTTCCAACTTTCGGCCAAGTATAGCATTCAAATTTCCTTCAGAAGAAGTACTCCACACAAAACCTAAAATAAATATACAAGGCTTCATTCTTTTGAGAGTTTTGTTTTAGAATTTTTATTCAAGTGTTGGGAATTATTTTGGATATTTTATCTAAAACAATTTCCCCAAAGGGTAATTTATTCAAAGAGGGTAATTTACAAAAGTTTTGAAGGGTAATTTTGAAGCCAAGTGTCTTCAACTCTTTTTCTAAATTATGTATCTTTAAGTAAGTGATCCTTTACAATTTCCCTAAAGGATATATTTTTTAAACAAGTGCCCCAAATAATTTCTCTGAAGGGTACTTTTCTCAGGGAAATGGTCCACTTTAAGGTTCTAAATGGAACTTATACAGGTAAGTGGTCTATTACACTTTTTTTGAAGGGTGATTTTCTTCTCCAAAAGGTCCAATGCAATTCTTCGAAAGGATCTTTTCTTTTAGTAAAATAACCAAGGCAAATTTTTGGAGGGTATATTTTGGAGAGGTTGGTCCTATGAAAAAGTTGTAAAGGGAAATTTATCAAGTAAGAATCCTAAGTAATTTCCCTAAAGGGTCCTTTTCTTAATAAAATGGTCTAGTACATGAGTTTTGAAGGGTATGTTTCTCAAGAAAAAAGTCCACTTAAAGGTTTTTGAGAGGTAATTTTCTTTTGAAAAGGGCACTTTTCTAAGGGCAAAGGACTAAGACATGAATTATTTCACATATATTATCTACAAGAATTTCTCACTGTAGATATAGTAAATTAATTCCTTCAAGAAAAGTGTTCCACACAAATCCCCAAAGGAATTATCTAACAAAAGGTTTGAAAGAAATAAATAACCTATAAAATTTGTGATCTAGATAGGTGCACAAGTGTTAATTTTGGACCTTAGAAAATATATATTGGGATTTGAAAATCCAAAGACATCCACATGAATGTCAAAATAGAGCTCAAAAAAAAAAAATCTATGCTTAAATTTGATGGTCTATGGGACATCATTTACATTCTATGTGATGATAAATGATGGTTGGTGGGATGTCAAATTTCAAGACAAAGCAAGAAAAAACTTATGGAGCTTAAATTTAATAGTCATATGACCATCAATGATGGTCATATGAACATCATTTGATGGGAATGAGGATGCCAACATATAGACCATGAAATAGTCATTAGATTTCAAATGGTGGGTCCTGGTAGATCAATGACATCCATTCAATCATGGATTCTAAATCAATGACATGCAATTAGGTCAAAGATTTAGTGAATCTCAAGAGCAAAGGGCAAAATGGAAAAGTGGCACAAGTGCACGAGTCTAGTTAGAGGATTGATGGATTACATTCATTCACCTCAAGTATATTTGATGGTGTAAGCAAGGGTTAAAAATTCAAGGATCTGAGTCAGTTATTGATGACCAATCTAAACAAAGGAGAGCCCAAATAACTTAGATAGAGGTTGAAGAGTTAGTTTTTGACCAAGGTAAATTAACATGAATGGATCCAAGCTTAAACACATTTTAGTTTGGGTTAAGAATGGATATTTTAAGAAAATATGGTGTTATTAAGGACCTACAGAGGTAGACACATAGACTTTGATGATCATCACCAAAGCCAACTACATGAAAGTGACCCTTATCCCCACTTGGGCATACATCAACAAACTAGTCATGAGTAGTTTTGCATAAGGACAAAATGAAAACAACTTGATCCCATCATTACAACTACCATAAAGTATCATAAAGGAGATATCATAATGATGTAATGGACTAAAGTGACATGGATCAATGAGGAGGGGTTTGAGTGAGCTTAATTTATAAAGGTAGTTGTAACAACTTTTCAAATGGATTTGAACTCATATATTTCCATTTTTGAGCACCAAAACTCCCTCTCTCTTGCTTCCCTTCTTCTATAAATATATCCTTCAAGTTATTATTTTACATCCCTCTAGCTAGTACAACTAGACTCTATCAAAATTATATTCAACACCTCTTGGAGTAGTGAATAGAGTATTTTGTAATGATTTTGCTAATATGTATTTAGTGTTATATGCTTATTTAATATGCAACTATGAATGTTATCTTCCTTTTGTATGTCCAAACTCAACCTAGGTACTAGAAATCTTCTTTACAGGTCATATAGTGTGTCTCAACATTGATTTCTCAAGGATATAGTGGAAAATTGAACTCAGGTGTCTTTAACTAGACGTCATTTTCATTGCTCCCTAGTTTGAGTGCGTCAAACAAACCTATATACAAAATATTGTTGCATAAGAAGCATAGTAAGAATTGTATTTTTCTCTTTCATGGTTCATTAGTATGCTAAGGAGTCCAAAATTAAGAGTGGATTAGATAAATTGTTGGTGCATCACCACATCTTAGAATAGGTTTTACTTAATGAAACTTCCTAAAATTTTCCATCCCAACAAATCTTAGATTTAGAAGTAAAGGTATAAATCATATAATCTGAGGAGCTATCCTCATGAAAAATCCTAGATATGTGGTCTAGATATAGGAAACCTATAACCTTAGATCATTCCCATGTTAGTCCAGGTTAGAAAATAAGAAGTGAACTTTCATCCTTTCAACTAGGGTGCAATCTGGAGAGCTAACACTACCATAATAAACTTTAACCTTATCAAGTCATTGACATGATTAAAGGGATGAAAGGGCACTTGTAATGGTAAACAAATTTTAATTTATACCTGCCATTTACATTTGGCCTCCAAAATTTTAGATTGATAACTTCTACCCATAACCAAAAACCCAAAACTAAATACTACCCAACACATGCAAACATATCCATCTAACACTTGAATTAATGTTGGTGATGCCCATGTAAAACAACTTTGTCTCATTAAAATTGGATTCTACAAGTGAAAAATACAAACTTCCAACCAATATCATTCTTTGATAGCAAAGACCATGGGTTTGGGACCAAAATAACCTTTTAAACATTCAAAACCATCAGTTTTATTGATAAAACCACTTCATTTTAAAAATACCATGAATTTATTCTTGAAACCACCATAGTTATCCATTTACCATCAATTGGGGAAGTGCAAAACAAAATTTCATGACTCAGGGATATGTAATTTTAATTTGCATGGTCAGGGAAAAATAAATTTGAAAATGCACAACCAAGAAAAAAAATTTAATTTACATGAGCAGGGAAAATGAAAAATAAATTTGAAAATTACACTAAGTGGAAAAAAAATTTAACTTGCATTGAGTGGAAAACAAATTTAAAAATTGCACTGAGTGGAAAAAAGAATTTGCAAATTGCATAACTTGGAAAAGTATATTGGTGTTTTTGCATGACTTGAAATTTGTAAAAACAATTTTGCATTTGCATGCCTTGTAAAAGTGTATTGGTGTTTTTGCATGACTTAAAACCTAAAACTATGATTCTCCCCCTTGATTTTAAGTTCAAGATGAGATTTTTATACCAAGTGTTTATAGTCAAAATTCATCTGTCAAATTTTATTTCTACATTAGGACAAAACCTAAGAACTTTTAGAGAAGTTTGATTTTACCTTAAATATTCACTTTGGTGCTAATAAGATCAAATAAATTCATGACTTCTCTCTTTTCTCTATCATAGTACACTTTTCACAATGATAAGAATCTTATTGCATCAAAAAATAAATTATTGACATATCTTCAACACTTATTTAGAAGTTTGAAAGATAGTTAGATTTCATTATTATACCCAAGCCTTGCCCATTGGGCTATGATATCAATGTCCCATTCTAAATTTTTTACCATCCCTATCTTTAAAACACCTCTAATCACTTTTATGAATACAACTGAGGGTGTTATCATGAAATTTGAAATTTTAAGACAAGAATAATATAATTTAAGAACTAAGTCATCAATATTAAATGTTTAAACTCTAACCTTTTTATTATGTTGTTTAGCAATGTGAGCTTTGTATTGGTAGTTATGTTATAAAGAGGCCAAATGGTGTTCATCAAGAAAATATAAAGCATGAAGACAAGATTCACATAGTTCTTCATCAGGGATGATACCATTTAGAGATATATGTAAATATGGGAGTTTAACTTCCAATGATAACAATGATTCAAAACCATATATAAGTGAGAATGGTGTTGCCACAATGGTAGTAAATATGTTAGTACGATAGGTCCAAATTCAAGGATATAATTGGAGGTGCCAATCAATATGAGTTTTTTGAATAGTATTTTGTAAGATTTTATTTTTAATTTTGTTGGTAGCCTCTACTTCACCATTACATTGAGGATGGTTAGGTGTATAAAATTTGTTATTTTTTAAAAATTTGGCACATAATTGTTTCATTTATTTATTTTTGAAATTTCTACCATTATTAGAGATGATGGTATAAGGAACTCCAAAATGATAAATGATTTGGTTAAGAATAAATTTTGAAATGGTGGTTTTTGTAACATTAAAAAGAGGCATGGATTCTATCCATTTATTAAAATATTTAGTATAAGTAATAATAAATACATGTCCATCTTATGATCAAGGTAATTTTTCATTGAGGTCTAATCCCCACATAGAGAATGGCCAAGGAGACTCCACTTTTTGAAGCTCAATCAGTGGTGAGTGGTTTAGATCATCATGGAGTTGATAAGGATTACACTTTTTAGCAAAATTAATAGCATCTTTTTCTAGAGTAGGCTAAAATTAATCCATATGAAAGCATTTAAGGGTTGTAGCATGTTTGCTATAGTGACCACCATAAATGCTCCCATGTGCTTGTTCAAGGAGAGGAGGAACCTATTCTTGTATTACATAATGAAGTATGGTTCCATATATATTATGGTAATAAAGGGTGTTGTATCAAAACACATACTTGAAAAATTATTTACATATTCAAGTCTTTTCATGAGAATATATGTCTAGAGGGTAAGTTTGATGTTGAACAAATTGAGTTATGTTTTTATATAATGGTATTTGTTTAAAAGTGATAGATTTAGTGTGATAGATTAGTGAATTATTTGGTTTTATATAATAAGTTGATTTTATGATTTGGATAAGAAATTATGAATCATGAAGTACTTGATGAGGGTGAAATAGAGATGCTAATGAAGCGAGAGAATCCACTAATTAGTTCGATGGTAAAAGAAGAAATTATTTGGTAAGTGTAGTATCCATTTGATGATATGAAATTAAATTTTTGCTTTTGCATTGATAACCACTATTAATTTATCCATAGATAAGTAATGAGTTATCAAAATCACATAAATATGAAATATCTAAGTTGATTACAATTTTCATGCCTAACATTAGAGCTTCATATTCAACCATGTTATTAGTGACATTAAAATTTAATAAAAATGTTAAAGCTATAATGTTAGCATGTAGATTTATTAGAATACTTCCTTTCCTAGCTCCTTGAAGGCATTGGGCACATCAAATTGGAGTGTTTAAGTGTCTTCATGTAAATCAATGGTAACTTCATGTATTTCTTCAATAACTACTTTAGGTTTAGTAGTATTAGGAGTGATATTTGTATCTTCTTGATTATTTGATTTTAGATTAGTATTGACATTTTGTAAATTTTCTTTTAGAGAGATAGCTTGGTTAAGACCTTTAATATAACAAATTTTTTCATCAAGGATATTATCTAAAAGGTGATTTATGGCTGGTAAAGGTTATACTGCAAGTTGGTTCGTGATGACTTATCATTTGATAGATTTTTGTATAACAATTCAAAGGTAAAATTCCATCACTAAAACCATCCATTTTCCAATTATATATCCAAGTAGGAATGCTTTCAATAATAAATGATGAATTGTATCATAATGAAAAATGACAAGTGGTTTGGTAGGCCATATAATGATAGAGCTTTTCAGTTGTAAAATATATAGCAAGGCAATCACTTTATACTTTTGTATAATATTGTTCATAATCAATGAGTCCTATACTAATGTAATAGATAGCGTACTCTCTAATAATATCATCTTATTAGGAAAAAATTACCCTAAATAATATGGGGATAGAGGATTTAGATGAAATTAAGGTATAGTCTTGTAAAGTGGTTGAGAAGTAGGAGAATGGAACAAAAATTCTTTCATATTATCAAAAGATTTTTGGCATAAACCTATCTATTCTAGAGTATTACCTTTTTTAAGAAGCAAATTAATATGATATATATGATAAACTATTTATAGAACAAATCATCAAATTATCCAAAGTTTTCTAATGTAAGTACGTATGTTGAGAATGGAGTGAGGAATAAGCATGTTGATGATGACCTTTATTTTAGCTAGATCAACATCAATGCCTCAAAGAGAAACTAAGAACTCTATAAGTTTACTAGATGTAAATCCAAATCCACGTTTTTATGGGTTAAGTCTAACTTTATATTTGATTAGTCGATCAAAAATGATAGTTAGATCAGTGAGGTACATTGTATGGCTTTTTGATTTGGCAATGAGATCATCTACATAGGTTTCTACTATCTTGTGTATAAGATCATGCCAAATGTGGGTCATTACACATTAATAGGTTGCTTCAATATTTTTTAGAGTAAAATTCATTTTGACATCATAATAGGTGCCACACTCTATAGTAAATGTTATTTTATATTGATCTTCAGAAGCTATGTGAATTTGGTTATAGCCTAAGAAACCATCCATAAATGATAACATTCATATCTAATAGTGGAATTGACTATAACATGTATTAAAGGTAATTTAAAGTCATATTTTGGACATGTTAGGTTAAGATCATAAAAATTAGTGCATATACAAATAACCAAAGTGACATTTTTATGAATGAGAATGATATTTGATACCCACTCTGAGTAGTCAATAGGTTTGATGAATTTGACATCTAAAAGTTTAATGATTTCTTTGTGACATAAGGTAGAAATTTTAGGTGAAAATTTTCATTATTTTTTTCTAAGTTTGACATCTGGGTAAGTGATGATATTATGTACAATCATGTTAGGATAAATACCTAACATATCTTTATATGACCAAACAAATGTTTCATGATACTTGTCAAAGAATAAGATGAAGTTATCATGCTCTATTGGAGTGTGTTTTTTAGAGACAGTAATAGGTCAAAGCCATGTTTGTGTACCATATTATAATTTTGTGGTTTCTTCAATGATCATAACATTTATATCTTATAAATTATATGGAGCATGAGGGAGAAAAAAAAGGATTTGTTAGATGGTCCACACTAGCGATGAAATTATTAAGAAAAAGGAGATTTATGCATAAAGTTTCCAAGTTTATGATGTCGTCAAGGAAACTAAAGTTTTCTAGCATGGAGTAGTTTAAGTATAATTTCATTACTAGGGAGCATGGATAATGGTCCATAGTATTCAACATCTAATTCAAGATTAATGATCTAGTTACTGTTAAGATCATATTCAGAATGTATTTGTTATACATCTATGGATTTAACATCTAAAATAATGTTGGGTGTAAGTTTAATTTAAAGTGTATGAGGTTGATTAGTGTCAAATATATTAGGGATAGGTGTGTTATTTTGTATTGTAGATGAACCTTCAATTGTATAGATGTGGATAGCCTTAGTGGTATTGATGGAAGAAAGAGGTTATAAATTTTTTGTGTAGAAAATGTTGAAGGTTCAAGATGAGAGTTATTAAATTACCCATGGAGTATATAATGCTAGAGGATTAAGGGGAGTTACATAAATTTCATGTTCTACTTCAATATCAATTGATATATGAATGATATAGACATCACAGTTAAAGGAATATATTTTGGCTAATGTCTTTTGATAGTGTTGTACTTTTAAATCTCATGATTGGGCTTGGGCCATGATATAATTATCATCATATGTGTGGGAAATAGTTAACACATCTAATTTTATGGGAGAATCAGAAGTGGATGTGCCTAACTTGTTAAATTTTTAGGGAGACATTGTTAGAGGATATAAAAATAAATTTTCCACTCCATACTCATCACATGTGAAATCATCTTCTATGTCAGAAATTTCATATACATTACATGGAGGAGGAATTTTAGTGATATCATCAACTAGAGAAATGGTACAATCATGTGGAAGTAAAAAATGAAGGATCAATTCCACAATGTAAAGAGGTAATCTAGTGGTATTTAAACTATTTTGTAATTCATTAGGTTCATCATCATCGAAATTAGTGAGATTGACTTATAAATATGGATTCATGTTAACAAATTTAAGTAGAGGTGAAATTTTAATGTGTGTGATGGTGGGAATCCAATATTAAGATTTGAGGTTTGGTAGTTGTATACTCCATAGATTGGGATCAACCTCATGTTTGTAGTGTTTTCCATTATGGATGAATTAATACATTGACTACTTGAGGAGGAAATATACCACATATGATGTGTCCATGGGAGACCTAGGAACATGTTGTAAGATAGTGGTAAATTAAGAACCATGAGCTTAGTAAAGATGGTCTTGAGCCTAATAGTGAGTGGAAGCCAAATACAACCAAGTGGTTTTTGATTCTTTTAATCAAATCCTCTATATGTGAGACAAGTTGGTTTAAAATTATCTTTGATATATCCAATATGTTTTATTAACCAAAGAGAGGTGACATTAAATCTTAATCCTTCATCTACTAATACTTTTTGAATAAGGGTATTATTTATTGTAATTTTAATAAAGAGGGGTGGATCATCGACTCAAAAAATAATCTCATCATTAGTCATGTCTTCTTTAATAAATTATATGGATGGTTTAGAACATATACACATAATTTCAATAGTATGTACTTCTATAGGTGAATGATCTTTAGGAGGATTTTCCAAATAAAGGGATGGTGGTTCTTTAATGTTTTGTAATTGTTGCATTAGAAATTTACAATGATATGGAGAAGTATGAACTAAATCCATGAGGGTAATTTTAAAAGGCATTAAATTGAGTTCTTCCAAGAAATTATAATGTGATTTAGAATATGAAGATCCAACATGAGGTTTTTAAGGTACAATCTTTTCTATAAGAATAAGAGAAGTAGAGTGATATTTTGGTTGTGGGAGTATTGCCTCATTTGATTCAAAATGTATGGGAGTGACAGTGGTGGTCTCTTTAAGTAGTTATTCTTCAATTGATGGTTTTCTAGGTTTACATCTATAATTGACTTTGGATGTGTTCACATATTAGGAATAAATATAATATTGGTCATAATCAACATTGATTTCACATATATCCTCATTTGAATGTTGTGTGTTATAAATAGATAAAGATTTTTGAGGGTTGGATAATGAAGGTTTGGTAAACTATCTTTTTTAGATGTTTTAACATAGTTATGATGATGTAATTTGATCATAGTATCATGGTCAAATGTATCTCCTACCATAAAATAAGTAATTAATTTAATAATCCCATGACATGTTTCATGGTAATGACCTATATCAACATGGAACCAATAGAATTTTTTAGGGTCATACCATGAAGGTGGGGCATTATTATAAGTGAAAGGTTTAGAGGGAGATAATAATTGATTCATTTATTGGAATATCAATGGTGTATGGAAAATAAAGGGTATTATCCACTTTGATTACTCCTATTTTTGTTTGAGGAGGATTGCTAGTAATTACATTAGTTGAATTTTAAAAATATCCCTTGATGGATTTATGATATGGCTCAAATTTATTGATGTGGATTTTATGAACACCCAAGAAACATTACAAAGTATCCTTTAAAATTTTAGGATCTCAATGGAGGTGAAATCCACTCTAGGGTACAAGTTTTAGGGTATTAGGTTTTATAATAACCTTTGGTGGAATGGTGGTTAACAAAGCAATTGTTAACCTAGATAGTTCAGATATGGATTTGAATCTTAGATCTACTTTAGGTGTATGGGATGATGATGGATTTATTTTAAAGTGGGCATGACTCAAAGAAACCAAAAATAGAAGGAAGTTTAAGTTAGGAAAAATAATATGTAGATATAGAGCATGGATTATTTCTAACTAGCTTTAGAAGAAGGATAAT
Organism: Torreya grandis; assembly: GCA_037957365.1. NCBI lineage: Eukaryota > Viridiplantae > Streptophyta > Pinopsida > Cupressales > Taxaceae > Torreya > Torreya grandis. The sequence continues at coordinate 157,744 of JARHVA010003700.1, read as the reverse complement.
CACCATAGACTAATGCTTTAATCTTGGTGTTTTGGCACACATAATTGAAAAACATAATAAAGAAGTCTAAGGGATAAAATGAAATTAATGAAAAGTTATTAGTTAGAGACTAATATTATTAAGATTGATATTGTATCTCCTAATAAAAGATTATATCCAATAAATAGAAAGCACCTTCGACTAGCTACAACTTAGGCTAGGAAGTTGCATCAAAATGGTAATTCTACACAAATATAAAGATTAACCTAGTAAACTTGTTGCATGAAATCAATATTTATTAGCCTTAAATTTCTACTATAAACTAGTAATTGAATAAAACCTACTAATTAGCCACAAGCTATTTGAAAGTGCTATATCACATATCAAAGAACTAAGCTACTAGTTATATCAAATCACATAATCAATATAACACATAAATGAAAGAGATAATCATACAAAATAGACTTGTAGAATAACCTAAAGGATTTATTATCTATATTTAATGATAAAATTTATCCTCCCTTTAGAATGCAAGGGATACATGTATATATAGGTTTGGGATGGGGATACCTCATCCCTTAAGCCATGTTCAAAGTTTCTATTCCATTAGGATATCTCATGAAGAGTCATGATGATATACATGGCCATGATGTAGCCAACCATTCATAAGAGACAAAAATTGTTACAATTTTTTTTTAATTTTTATAATCAACTAATATAATTACAAAGGACATTGCCTATGAGGAGGTAGTTGTAGTTGTTGACATGCTCTGATAATAACTACAATCATAAACAGAGTTACAGATGTGGTTATCCTTATTACTTGAGAAGTGGTTGTAACTAAAGTAGTCAATGGAGGTAATGTAGTTGTGGATTCCTATTTTCTCACTTGAATGTGCAAGTTGAGAGTGTGGCTTGCCTTAAAATCAGTCTCAATTGATTTTAAGTTCAATGGAGATACTTTGAAGATCTGGGGGAGTTTATCCATAAATTTTCTAAGTGATTTTAATGTATCCCCAAGATCCACATAAAGATTTTATGCATTATGGACCCTAATTATAGTAAAATTTATCAATTGTAACAAGTTATCATGGGTCTTATATATTGTGGCTTCGATATCTACTTTGAAACTATTTTTTGTCATCTGAATAAGGTCTTCAAAGATGGACCTAAGGACCAATTCTTCCCTTTGGTTAATAAAAATATTTATCTTCATTCCCATTAAAATTACAATGTCTTACCCTTTATAGATGATGATTTATATCACTAAATTTTGCATCTCTTGATGCCACCCAATCAAGCTATCTATCCTAGCAAGTACATAATTATAGGCCCATACTACATCTAGAGTAGTTATTAATTTTAGGTGATCATAAGCCTTGTTTCTATCCACTTGGCTTAAAAATGGAGCTTGGTCCCCATTTTATTCATCTTATCAATAAGGGAGTATATATCTCCCCACTTGGGTTATGACTCCCTCTTTAAATTCCTTATTAATTGGATGATATCATAAAAATTTTGAGCTACTCCTTATACATTAACTATGATGTCTCTCAGAGGTTGTATAGTACTTTTTTCTTGTAGTGCCTCCATGATGTGATCATAACCTCTAAATATTTATTTTATTATGACCCTGAAAAGTCTATAAAAGTGTATGGGTCTTCTCTATAATTTTCTATATCAAAGGGGAGCATTCTTATTCTCTTGGTCAAAGAGAACACATCTTCTCTTTTCTCTAATTCTACCTTTTGTCCTTCAAATATTAAAGTTTTTCTTTTAAACTTCCTAATAGTATTAGTTTATTTGTCAAAATAAACTTGATTATTGGCTACTCAATAATGATCAAGTCCTACGTGCCTTCTTCAACTCATTGAATTTTATGGATCCATTTAGGAACATTCAAGGTAATTAGTTATTGTGAAGATTCTACCTATTCTATAGGAGTGGAAGATGGGGATTTCCTTGGGGGAAGCATGGGCTTGGGATAATATGTTTCCAATTGAGGAAAATGGGGAATAATTATCCTCCATCCAATGATATTATTGGGGGACACTATGCCAATTATTAGCTTCCCTTTCTTTGACTCGTATGATGTAATGGTGGCAGACTCTATTTAGGCTAAATGACCAATTGGTAGGCACAATTAAGTGGATGGTTGGGGGGAGTAATTAGGGAATCCAAAATGTTGGTGGAGACCAAATTTTCAAAATGCACCTATTTATTGAGCCCAGAGGATTAAGGGATTGAGGAAGCAAAGAATAAATAAGTAGGAGGGGTATTGAGAAAATTTTACAAAAAATCCACTATTAATGCATAAGCAACCCTAGTAGGGACTTTTTATGTTAGTTGTGGGGAACCATAATCTTGTTTATAGGGGTTAGTGTTAAGGCTTGTAAAACTAACATTATAGTTGTTTGAGCCTTAGTTTATTGCCCTAAAGAGTCCAAAGCATGAGGAATGGATGTTATAATACTAAATAAAACAATATTAGTTATAGTAGTAGGTGAGGAATAAGGAGCTTGTGCACTTACCCTCTGTGTAGTAACAATTAGGGGAACTATTATTGTAGATATCATTATTGTGCTAGGAGGTGTTAAAGCTCAAGATACATTCAGTGATTGCTCCTATGTTGAAGTTAGAGGTTTTGATTTTGATTCATCTCTTTTATCTCCATGTGGGTCATGAAGTAATTTAGTTGAGACTTAACTAGTCTTAAAAATATTAGTGTCATCCAATTAAGCCTCTTCTATTAGACATTCATCTTTGGGGTCACTTTATGTGGTCTCACTAATGGTCTCAGATAATGATGTCTTTATTTTATCTTCCCATTCATCTTTAGTGGATAACTACTCATTATTATATAACACTTCGATGGGTTATACTTTATTAGAACCTTTTATTTTATTCAATCCTTCCCCTAACATTTTCTCTAAGGTTTCCTTTGTTGGAGTGCCCAAAAGATAAGTTGAAGGGGATTCTTGTTTCTTCTTATATACAATGGGAGGGGGTATAGTGGGAGTAGAAGTTGGTGTTCAAAGGGGTGAGGTATTAGTAGGTAAATCTAATGGATCCATAGGTGGTGATGAGTGAGTGAAGTAATGGCTACTAGGGGTGAACCTATGGAAATAGACACTTGTGCATAAAAATGTGATATTGATGGAGGTGGTGGTGAAATGGATTGGATTGGGGATATGAGTGGAAACAAAATAAAAAGAGGGGGAAAGAAATATGGGAGACTCACCTATTATTTTTTTGTGAGTGAAGGAAAGGGAAACATAGAGATGGTCCACTAGATTGAGTTACACTTATGGGACTCTGTGTAGTGGTAACCAAATAAGGAGGGGTAGACACTATGGGGGTATCTATAATGGTAACCACTAGGATAGGATGTTGAAGATGCCTATGGATGATTCTCTATCCACTTCCCATAGGTGTTTATTTAGATGGACCAACACGTTCTTATCCTTGTGATTCAACATGTGGGAGGGATCCTTAAAGAGGTTTTGAAACTGAATGCTCCTTCTCAAGTCTCCTAACATCCTCCTCAGTGATCTCTGGATGATATTATATAAGCTTGAATACCACCATGGACATATTCACTTTATTTATTTTTGTATAGACCAATATATCATTAAATGCAATCATGAATACTTTATTATGTGGATATGATACGTGACCATAGTTAATTTTCACCTTTCCTCTAACTCTACTCAGGTGTTGTTTGACCCTTTTTGTTAGATCCCATTGCTTGTAATATGCCCACTTGAAATCATAGTGTGTTATGATTTTACCCATTGGATGAAATGCTCCCATTGGGTGTATTGGATTCTACTAATGATGATGGGAGGTGGATGGATTGCTCCTTTTCTAGCATTTACTAGTGAAACATATATAAAATATGTTAATTTAGCTATAATTTCCTATTCTTCCACCTTATCTAGGACCAAATGAGGTAGATACATAAGGGAAGACCTAGTACCTACTATTATGATGATTTTTCAATATGGATAAAACTAACAATCACCAATATTTTCAATGGTTATTTAGATTTGATCATACAATCTATGCATGTCCTTTTCATAAATGGCTTGGTATACCATTGGGTAGAAGGTCTCCATCAGTTTGGTTATATTTTTTTTATAAATTTATGTATATGGAAAACATTAAATTCATCATAAATTAGGTGCTTGGGATACTCAGTTGATGGCTCCTAGAGTTCCTCAAAAGTTGAGTGAACAATCCCTATTATGATGTCTATCAAATAAGACATCATATATAAGTTATCATCTAGTCTATCTACTGAACTGAGATCTTGGTTGATCAAAGTGGCACTAATGATCTTGCCTATAGCTATGATCTTGGTGGAAGTGAGGATGGTTTCCAACAGGGGAATCCAAACCACATTGATGTAGTTATGATGGGGAAACCATAAATTCAGTTTAGAAAGGCCAAAAATATCCTAATTATTAGCCTAAAGATGACAATGGTAATAGTATAAATAAGGCCTTTGATTATGAATGTATTTGGGTCACTCACCCATTCCCAAAACTTATTGGTTGCATTAGTTTTATGTATCCATGAATTTACTAGGGATTGATTGTAGGCCATTTTAGGGACATGGATTTTATATTATTTTTTAAGTGCATGCTCATTAATATATTTTGTTTGGGTGCTATGTTGGTAAAAGTTTAAATTTTTTCCAAAAAAATGGCCATCAATAAATAAATTAAATACTAGGTCAATGCAAGGCATTACCTCAAGTTTTACTATAACATTATGTAGGCCCACTAATTTGATTGACACCAAGTATTCCCTATATCTTTATGTAAAGGCTAAGATTTGGTCTTCATGACCACAAGGTCTTCTACTTTAACTTCCTCCCATATGTCAAAATCATTCTTGAAGTCATAGCTAAGTGGAACTTCATCAAACATTATATCTATGTACTACTTAGGTCCTATAGTAGAATATGCAAATGGGGGAGGTGGAAGACATGAAATAAAATCCATTTTTACATACCTAAGAGCACTAGTTCTCTAAAATTATGGAATTACTTAGTCATAATAGAGATTGAATTCATTTGTAAAACTATTGGTTAGATGGAAATGTAATTGTAATTGGTTTCATTGATTGCATATATTACCTTTGAATTTGTTAGCTATGTTTAATTGAATGCATTTATTTGGCCAATTCATGTGTATTAATGACATCAATGACCCTAGATTCCTTTGATTTTTTCTATTTTTATATTTTAAATTTACTTTGTGAAGTGCCACCCATTTTATGATCCCTATTATAAAGTGCCTTTTATTTCTTTTGCTCTAAGTGCTTTATCATATTTATTTGACACTTGTAAATTTATCACTTTATATAGAATCATTACATTATTATTACCCATCCCCTATGTCCTTTTAGGGACACATGGTATAATTTCACTATTTCATTAATTCTTGGGATTTTTCTTTGTTACTTTTTGTGTCATTACTACTTTGAGCTCACAAGATCATGAAACTTATTAATATCTCATGATTGCACTTTTCTAAGAGAGTCATACCCTCTTTCCTTACTCTGTAGGCTCTAGGTGAGTGGGATGATGACACGTGGTAATAAATTATCACCCAACTTTCCTAAGAGACTTAAAAACTTATTAGAATGCTTTGATACCAATAGGATTATAGGATTGTGACACTTGGATGGTTATTTCCACTTTGTTATCCCAAAACTCTCATACACTTAAACTTCAATATGGTGAGTGAGATTATGACATGTGAAAACATCTTACAATTCTACTTGCATGTGAGTCTTTTATAAAATTTTAAGTGCCAAAAGAACTATAGGTTAGTGAGATATCATTGTGCAACATAAAAATTTTATGCAACTGAAGTATAATTCATACTTTGTTTGATCTTGGGGCTCTAAGAGAGTGAGTGAATTCCATGTATTAGGATTTGTTTACTTGGTAGGTGTCTAGGTGAAAAATTAGAAAACAATTCCAAGTATAAAATAATCTACATAAGATAGAACATAAAAAAATAACACTTTGACAAACTTGTAAGTTAGTCAATTTGAAATAGGTAAAACCTGACATGTTTTTTGGATAAACAAGAAAAATTCATAAACTATTAGAATTTGAAAAACTTGAGAGACATGTGTGAAATAAAAAAAATGTAGGAGATGAAAATTGAGACAAGCATAAGCATAGCTTTGGTTTTTAATAATAAATATGTTGACATGAATTCTAATCTTTAAGAAACAAAATTAGGCTACCACACTGATCCTAAAAATAGAGGTTACTCATAAAAGTGGGTCCTTGCTTAAAATATCAAATGAGGGTGTGTTAGGGTAAACTAAATGGTGATTCATAGGGTTAATACTCCAGAGTATTCAATAACATAGACTATTTTCTTAGCAACTATAAAGTGAACATGGATCATACCATAGAAAGATAATTAAACCAAATATATGAAAGAGGATCTCAAAACTTCATGCAACATACAATCTTTGTTCAAAACTTTGATTTATATATGACAAATTAATTTTATTTTATCCTTGTTTTGAATTTTTTAACAAAGACTTAGAATAAACTATAGTTTTTATAAGGGTTTCTTTGAAGTATAAACAAAAACTAAGGGAGCTCAAACATTGCTCTATTTCTAGCCAGGCATTTCTAGCCACAATAGAGATATATTTTATTCCCCTTTTTCTCTTTTCATAAACTTGCATGATCTATGATACATTGATCTTATTTCATGATGTGAGTCTTGATCACCTTTAGATTTTTCTTTAGGTTTATTTTATCACTCTTTAAGATGCATTGGTCCTCTTTTTTTGTTTAGAATAAAAATGGAAGAGAGGATTGAGAACCATTATGAAATAGTGTATGTATGGGAAAATCATGCTAGAATGTCCCTATTAGTAGCATATGTATCAATGGTTATTACCTCAAAACAAGTATTAGCATGAAAAACATGTTTGACCCAAGGAATGAATTTTTTTTATTAATTTACATGCAGTAAGGAGAACAAATTTTACATACCAGATAAAAATATTCTATTGTGATATGACCATCATCCATTTGTTATTGCATACTTGAATTCTAAAAGTCTCAAATACAAGGGTGTAAAAAACTTACAAATCAACCAGTTTGTGTACTCTGTTTAAGCTCTTACTTAACTTATCTACTTTTGGAACCTATCCTCATGGATTTCATATGTAAGCTCAAGTATTTATAAAAATCATAGTATATTGGATATCATTTTAATCATTCATGAAGGAGTTAATCAAGCTATTATGAAATAAAATACACCCAATCTAGACAATAAGGAACTAATATAAGAAAACAAAAAATGTTGAAAGAAGGAAATATTAGAATAATTAATGGTTAAGTGGTGTTATTTATGTACCTTTAATACATTAAATTATGTTGGTTGAATATTAATTTATTTTATTATTTATCATAAGTTTATCTTTGTATAAATAAATAAATAATAAAATATATTAAATTATCTTTAAAGAGGTTGGACCCATTAATGTGGTGGTTGGAAAAGGTCACATTATAATGGTCAAATTACCTTGCCTATATAATAAAGAGTTTATATTGTAAGATGTAATGAAAAAAAAAGAGTTGATAAAAATGCGGAAATGTGGAGAACACATTTCCAAGTTATGTTAAGATTGATTTAGAAGAAGTGAGAGGAATAAATATTTTATTGGGTACTTGTTAGTTTCTCAAATTATGAATAATCTTTGTGGGTTTTTTTTACCTCTTGGAGGTTTTCCCACATATACATTGTGTTGGTTTCATGTATGCCTTTGATCTTCATCTCATATCTAGATCTATTATTTGTATGTATTATTTTATTTAATTTATCATGGTATCAAAGCTTGTGATGTGTTGATCAAGTAGCAAGTTTGTTGATTAAGCTTTTTAAGCTATGTACAAGCTCAATTTTGCTCAAAAATCCACTTGTATATCATGTGGCATGTTCATAAGAGTGTTGTTGAGACTCTCTTTGTCAAGATCATGATCTTTTCATTACAAGCATTCTTTGATAGATCTAACTAATCAGAGCTAATTTTTAGGACTTTTTCAACCTTGTGAAGGACTCACACGAACTATGGTATGATCTTCTACCTAAGGATCTGATAACAAAAATGGATTTCAAGTTTAATTACTATTTTTTGGCATTTAAATCTATCAAAAATATTTCAAATTTCCTTTCTAAGCTTCCTTAGAGCATCTCAGGCATTTTTTGAAGAGTTTCATTTTTTCTCTCCCTTCTTAGCTCTATTTTTTTAGTATGTGAAAGCTAAAAATTAGTATATTTTAATTTTTTGGGTAGAAAATATCATTTTTGAACCCTCCATTAGCTTAGTTTGGCACTTTACATACATTTTGACCTTTATTTCATCTGATTTGGACACCTATAACTCAATTTCATTTTTTCTCTCTCCACCCAAGCATCCATGTACGACCTATGTGAGGTATAAAACTAAAAAAAATAATAATTTTGCATATTATTTGATCCCTCTGTGGTCTGAAAATAAAAAAAATTAGCAATATTAAGAATTCAAGATCCTCTGATGACTCTCAAGAGGTTGTTTAAATTTTTCCTTCTCCCAAGTGCCATTGTATGACCTTGTGGCTATGAAAATCTAAGAAATCAAGTTTTTTGGAATGAAAATCAGCTCTCTATATTTCATCTACTTAGTTTTATTATATTAAAGACCTCTACAAATTTATAGACCATGAGGAGGACTGGTTCTCTATGTTCATTTTTTCTTTTCTTCTCATAAGTGCCATTATACATGTTACAACTCTCTAAATGAAAAGTAAAATAAAAAATTATTCATGATCAATCTTCAGTCTCTTTATTATATTTAAAGGTTGATTTATCTATTTTTAATCCTATTAAAATGGTTTGGAGAGTCATTTGTAGCAGCTTGTCATTATTCTAAATTTTTTTGCTCACACTTGAGCATATTTGTACGGCTCTGTACAATAGTAACATCAGTAAAACTAGTTTTTTGATCTTTAACCTTAGATATTATTGTGTTTAGTGCTTGAAAGACCCTGTATAAGGTGTTTATGGTGTGTTTTAAGCCCTGGTGTAATCTCCTTAAGCTCCCCTACTGCTACCAAATTTTACCTTACACCATACTTCTACCTATTTTTGTGAAAATGAAAATATAACAGTTAGTAATAGTTTTCTAAAAGTATTTATTAAATCTTTAATTTTAATAAATACCTTTATTCCATTAAATTAATGGTGGGTCTCACTTTTGTTGACTTATTTTTATAAAAAAAAAATTAAATATTTTCTTTTTACAGTCAACAAATATTTTCCTACATGCATTTAATATTTTTGATTTAAAAATTAGAATTAATTAAATATTCTTTAAAACTTTTAACTTGCATGTGAAATCGTGTATTGGATAAAGGAAAGTTGGCTAGTGTAATTTTGAAAAACACTTGAAGATCCAAGGTCCTAAATTAAATCTCAATCCCAATATATTTTTGATTAAAATTTATTTATTTATTTTTTAAAAGTCTGGTTATTAGTTGTACAAAATCTCATGCGTGAAGCTTGCAACACTTTTAACACCCTTGACTTATCATATTCTTTGTCAAAGATGGTCATATGACCAATTGATATTTTGATATTTTCATCTTCTAAATTAATTGAGATGATACTTTGTTTGATTTGAATCTTCCTAATATGATTTTTAGTGTATAAGTTATCCTTGTAACACTTGCAACTTTTGCCCTTGTTACGGTTATTTATGTTTTTTGAAATCTTTTACAATAAACTAAGTGGATAGTGTTTTTTATTCACTAGAATATTTATTTTTAATGCAAAATTAAGTATAAAACACATTAAAAAATTTGTTTTCTAAACTTTTTTTTTGGTTTAGTATAAAATACAAACTTATAATATCTGCTTTAAAAAAATATTCATGACTCAAATTATAATATGAATTATTAATAATAAGATATGTAATGTTTAATTAATTTAGTATCAAATTATTAGTGAATTTATTCTATATGCATCACATAACCTACTTGTTTAATTTAACATGCTTGATTGCAAGCTTACGTACACTCTTATTAAAGGTGGTGTTAAAGCTTGATCCAAAAACTATGTACAATAAAACTAACCTCTATTTATAAACATCTTATTGATATTTTGATTTATATATCCTTAAATTAAATAGATATTTCATAAGATGTGGGTGTTTTTTCAGACTTATGTAGGATCTATACTTGGATCATTAGAAATTAGCAAAGTCAATACTTTGGTATATAAAAGAAATTGTAAACTTTGGTTTATATTATTATTCCTTTGATTATGATAATTTATTTGGTTATTATGATGCTAACCATACTATGATGAGTCTACTTCTAGATATGTGTTTATGTTTGGTGTAGGTGCTATCACTTGGAGTACTTCATGTGAAAGTTGTTAAAGAAGCCTTATGGATATGAAGGAAGATAGAAGAACGTCGTGTGAAATTTTATCATTGTACCACCCTTTTCGGTGATAGTCAAAGTTATATAACTTTATATAAAAATCCAATGCAACACCAATAACTAAATCCTATTAAATTTCATTCAATATTGGGCCTAACAAAGTTTCCATTGAGGGGGGAGTGTGTATGACAATGTCACTTCTTAACAGTCATGTGGGTGGTTTGTTTTCTTCTGTCTCTCTATACTTATTCTCATTATAAATTATTGTAATATATCACTTTATGTGATTGTGGTAAACTTCATATAAAAGTATACATTATACCCAATACATAGTAGCATGGAGGTTTTTATGTTATAGAAGACTCCAATATGATTAGTTGATTATTGATTAGAAATTGTGAGATGTATTCTCACTATGGGATGTAGTCTCATGATCATGCTAGCCTAAACTCACTCTAAGTGGTTTATGGTAAATTATTTTAAATGTGCCAATGGGGACATAGTGCAAAACCTTTAGGTGTTTATGGGTGTATAATGTAATTCATTTAAAGGTGACTATGTGATTGTGATTACATAGTGTAATACCTTTGAGTATCTATAATTGTATAATGTAATTATTTTAAAGGTGACTATATGATTGTGGTTACATAGTGTAATACATTTAGGTATCTATAGTTAAATAGTGTAATACCTTTGGGTGACTATGTTTACATAACATGATTCTTATAAAGGTGACTATGGTATGATGAAGGGTGTTTCCTTCAATTATTACCACCTAAAACTCATCATGTGGATGGTTCATATAGTGTAAGTCCATTATGTTGTTCCCTCTTAAAACTCATCATATGGATGTTTCATGGAATATAAATTCATTGTTACAAAGGTGACTATGGCATATATCCCCACTTAAATTAAGGGAGAGTATTAGAATAATTAATGGTTAAGTGATGGTATTTATGTACCCTTAATACATTGGTTAAATAATAATATATTTTATTATTTATCATGAGTTTATCCTCATGTAAATAAATAATAAAATATATTAAATGACCTTTGGAGAGATTGGACCCATTAATGTGGTGGTTAAAAAAGATCATATTATAATGGTAAGATTACCTTGCTTATATAATAAAGAGTTTATATTGTAAGATGTAATGAAAAAATTAGACTTGAGAAAAATGAGAAAATGTGGAGAACACATTTACAAGTTATGTGAAGATTGAATGAGAAGAATTGAGAGGAAGATAGACTATTTTGGATACATGTTAGTTTTTCATAATATGAATAATATTTGTGGGTTTTTTACCTCTTGAAAGTTTTTCCATTTATATCTTGTGTTGGTTTCATAAATGCCTTTACTTTTGATATCATATATAGATCCATTGCTTGCTTGAATGCATTATTTTGTTTAATTTATCAAGAAATACTAATCTAGAAAACATGAAAACTATTCTAATGATAGTGAAAGATACAAAATAAAAAAATTAACTATGAAATTAGTAAAACCTAATCTAATTTTACCTCTACCACAACATCTAGTATTACTTAGAGACATACTTAGTGGGAACAACCATGAATTAATGCTTAAAAAAATTATCATTAATTGGGAAGGCTAGGTTATTACCTTCAAGGTATTTCAAACGAAAAGCATTATTACCTAAGATCTCAGACACCTTATATGGTCCAATTCACAAAGAAGTAAAATTGTTGTGTTGAATTTTATTCTTGTGAACTTTAACACATTGGATAATTAGGTTTGAAATACAAAAGGCATTGATATTGGATATTATGTCAAACCACCTTTTAATAATACCCTATTATTTGTTGAAGCTTTGCAATGCTTTATCCTTACATCATCAAGTTAGACTATGTACAACAATCTAGACTGAATCCTTGGATCCTCTTCCATGTAGTCTTGCATAAATTGACAGGCTAGGATTTTGATAAAAATGGGGAAAAACATGTTGTCATCCATATAATAATAGGAAAGGTGGAGTTTTTAGGGTCTATTTCTATCTTGTTCTATCTACCCATAATGCATATTTCAATAGCAAGTGCCATTCTCTGGGTTTATGTTAGGCTAACTTCTTAATGGCATTCATCATGTTCTTATTCTAGGTTTAGTTACACCATTCCCTTGGGGGTAATAGTTTGAATAGGACTTAATTTTTATTTCATTATTATATGAACACTTAGTGAATTCAATAGATTGAAAAACTAGGCTATTGTCACTGACTAAATATATAAGAGTACCAAACCTGGTCAGTATATACTCCATAAACTTCATGACATTTTTATCTCTTTAGTTCTTGGTGGCCACCACTTATATCCACCTAATGTAATAATTATTGGCTATAATGATTAACTTATGACCTACTAAGGAATTGGGATTGATTACTCCAATGAAGTTAAGACCCCAATGTGCAAAAGGATGACCCTCAATGATAGGGTTTAGTGGCATGACAAGATTAACCTCTCTTTTCAAAGACTTGGAATTAATGGAAGGACATAACATGGATATGAGTGTCTATATAAATAATGGGCCAATAATTTACCATTCTCAATATCTTATGGGTTTTTGTGGTCCTAGAAGGGTGTCCACTACCTATTTTTTAGTGTAGGTCATCAAAGATATCCAAAACTTCTCTTGAGACACATCTTAGGTAGATGCCATCATAATTTTTTTAGTAAATAACTCCCCTTTTTATCATATAGTGGGTAGTCTTGAGCCTCACCTTTGTTCTTTATTTAGCTTAGGTAGGCATGTTCATGTGAGTAGATAATGAATGATTTGAGTATAACACTCATCTCCTACCACTTGAATTTCATAGATTTATTCAATTTGAATGTGTGGATCTATTTCAAAAATGAGATAGAATATTATTTGGCCTCTCACCATCTTCTCTAGTCTAATCTCTAGATCAAAATATTAAATCCTTGCCATCTATTACCTCTTCTTTCACCTAGATCATTTTGACTAAAGGTGAGTTTAAGTCTTAAGTCTGGGACTATGGCATAAATTTTGTTCCTCAAGATATAATGCCTAATTTTTTTTATAGTCTTAACCAATATATATATTTACTTGTCTATAATTATATATTTTAATTCCACATTTTAAATTAATACTCATAAAAGCAATTGGGTGTTCACTATCATTTACCTTTTGGGTGAGTATTACAACAATGGTATATTTTGAAGAAAATGAATATAATAAAAAATCCTTGGTGAAGTCAGGACTAATCAATACTAGAATGATTTTTTGGAAGAAACTCTTAGCCTTAGCTATCCACTCTATTTTGGCATATTTTTTCAACATGGCATTCAATGGCTTGACAATTTATGTAAACCCAAAAATGAATATGTGCACAAAATTGATTTTAACAAAGAATGAATTTAATTATTTTATGATAGTAGAAGGTGTTAGATTTGAAATGGATTGAATCCATTATGGATCAAAGGAAATTCCATCCTCAATGATGATATGGCTAATCAACTTAGCCTCTATAACCTCAAAGATATTCTTCTTTGGGTTTAGGGATACTCTGAATCTTTTGCATCTTTCAAACACTTTCTACAGGTGATCTACATGATTTTTTATATTTTTTTAAAAATAAAATGAGGTAATCCATATAGATGATGATACACTTACCAATAAGTCCTTAGAATTCATAATCCATGACTCATTGGAAGGTTTATCTGGCATTGATGAGGTTGAAAGACATCCTTTTAAAATCATAGGTTCTCAACTTTGTGGTGAAGGTTGTCTTCATTCAATCTTCTACTTCCACTAGAACTTGGATGTATCCTAAGAACCTATCCAAGAAGGAAATCATACCAAACCCACTAATGTTTTGGATTACCTCAACTAGAGAAAGTAGAGGATAATCATCTTTCTCTAAAGATATATTTAGGTTCCTAAAGTTGATGCATATCTTGATCTCACCATTCTTCTTCTTGACTAGTATAAAGTTTACTACCTAAGAAGAATGTTTGATAGGAAATATGATCTTGGCATCTAGTAACTTATGAACCTTAGTTTGGATGTGAAGTTTTATAATGAGATTTACTATTCTCTCGCATTAACTAAAGGCTTGCTCCCTTGACCCAGAGTAAAGTGTGAGTAATTACCTTGGAATCGAAAGAATTCAAGTCTCCATAGGTCCAAGAAATTATGTCCTTGTATTCCATCAATATATATTTCAACTTTTATTTCTCACTTTCAACACAAGCTACACTGATGTTGACAAACTGAGGGTATTGTTTAGTGCCCAAATTCTCTTTAACAAAATTAGACTAATTTGTCTTTGGTTGTTTTTTATTTTCAACTTGTGGGTCTATGTAAAATATTTTATGCAAAGACACTATCCTGTTGAGGTCAACACACCCCTATTTTAAAAAATGGGGACCCTTGTGTCAAATTGTGTAAATTTTAACCTTAAAAATTATAATTCACTTACTCAGAGTGTTATTAACATGTTTTCACATTATTCATATTTAAAGATAATCTTCACTTGATTATGTTGGCTTATTTTTGCTCATGATTTTGGTTTAAAAAATGTGCCTAATATTGCTAATAGTGGATCCCCTTATTTCAAGTTGTTTCTATAAAATCCCATTTATGAAACTCTATCATAGGTTCTTTTGGACCAAATTAAAAAATTAGTAGGAACAAATTATGCATGAACACTTTAAAATTGCTATAGACTTAAATTTAATATTTATACTAAGGCTTGGGTGTGTTTTAAAACACAACCAAACCTTAGCCTGAAAATTATATACTTGGTCTCTTCATGTTCTGAGCCCCTCATTCCTTTTTATTTTAGCATGGTCTAATTTTAATGTTTTCAAGGTATTTTTATTATATTCCTAACTTGGTCCAACTTTATTATTTGTATGGTCCTTATTATTACAAACTTAGACTAATATCTTAGTCCTAATGCCCCATTCATGTTTATTAACATAAATAAGACCTTATTATTAATAATTTATCTTAAGTTTTATATAACCCTGAGCCCACTTAATCCATTCATGATTGTAGGAGATAACCATGTTTGACTACCCAAATCATAATCAATGACCCATGTTTACTTAGGTGAGATCAATTAAATGATGCATATAAATTCAAAGTTACTATGGACCTATTGCATTTCATGAGCTTAAATTTAACATCCTCACAACCATCAATTAATGTCTGTGAGACCATAATTGACATCCATGAGACCATAAAATTTTAACCCCTATAACTAATTGTGCAAGCTTAAATTTGACGTTTTCATGGCCATCAATTGATGTTCTCACAACCATCAATTAATGTCCATGATATCGTCAAATTTTATCTCTTATGGCTAATTTTTCAAGCTTAAATTTGATGTTCTCATGACAATCAATTGAAATCTATGAAGCCATCATTAACGTTCATGAGACTATCAAAATTTGAGCTCAAAAAATAATCTCATTTGGAGAATAACCATGCCTAAGATTCTATACTACACTGTTAGAGTCAATCTTTCATTAGCTTTTGACCTATTATAGATTAATTGGATCTATTTGAATCCATATTCGACCTGGGACCCTTCTAAATAAATTTAAATTTGCATGGGAGTAATTGTAAATACCATGAACTTAACTTAAATGATATCATAATATTTAGTTGTGTTTTTAAATATTTAACCAAAACTCAGTCTAAAATCTTATGATTGGTTCATATATGTCATATGACCTTTTGGTATATTTTATTAGCTTAATATAACAAATGTAGGGTCATGTTATTACAAACTTAGCTTAGATCTTTTACCCTAAAGTTTCACCATTTTTATTAATATGATCAAACTTTAGGTTAAGAACCTTGCATTAAGTCCTATTTTTATTTGAGGTCCCCTTTTTAATATGTTCTAAACCTAGCTTAAATAATTTATCCTAAGGTTTATTTCATGTTTATTAACACAAAATAAAACCATAGTCTAAAGTATTTAACCTAAGCCCTTTATGTATCCCAACCTTAACTTAAATATTTTGCATCTTTACAGGATCTATGAATCATATTTACATGGATGAGATTGATCTGATAGAGTGAGAACAAGTTAAGGTTTCAATAGAACATCTGATATGGTGAGAAGGTGACAAGTCTCATAGTCATGACCAAAATATAATAAATAGCCAATGGCGGTCCATCCCATGGATAATGATTGATGGACCATAACTAACTAGATGAAGTTAATCAAATAGAGAGAGATGAGGATAGACTTTTGAACATATATCAAGAGACCCATGGTAATGACACTTATCATAAATATAAAAAATAGGGTAAAGACAACAATAAGATTCAAATCTTGGGATCAAGATCAACAAGCCATGTTGATCTATGCAAGAAGATCTGATGATGCAAAATAAAAGGTAGATTCTAAATGACAATGGCCATATTTTCAAACATTAATGAATAATTTACTACAAAAAATGCCATGTAAATGCCATGAAAATGCCACATGGGTATAAAATGAAAAAACTAGAGATTTTATGGGATCAAAAAAGAAAGGTATAAATGCCATGGTTCAAATCAAATATAAGGTACAAACTCCCTCAAGTGTAAAAACCATCACCATTAAAGCTTATAAAAGAATTATAGAAAATCCATAGCATCTAAAAGGCCCCTAATTTGATCTTAAATAAACCATAATCAACCTTAAGAGAGTCAAATTGCCATTTGAGCAAGTGCAAATTGATCTAGAGGTAAACTATTGACCACTAGTGAGAAATTTTTTCAAACTCACAATCATGGTGGCTTGAAAAAAACATAAGGAAGATATAGATCTCTATTTGACTATAGATTTAGAAGGGAGAGTCTTTAAGGATATCAAATCTGATGTTGTAGCCTTAAACATATAAGATAACAATTAGTCCAAGCTTTTTTAGACCATTGAGGAGCTACCAACCATTAAAAGAGAAGATGAAAAGATTGCATCAATCAACCAAAGATATTATGACCAAGTCTCTATTTAAATGACAAGTCTTCACTATATTGTAGTAAAGTTAGAGGTACTACATTACATTGATGTTACTGATCCTATTTTTAAGGATTATAAAATTAATCAAGACATGATAGTACATGAGCATAATTTTAGAATAATTACTTATATCTCCCCTATTGCCTTTAAGAATTATTAAAATCAACCCAAGCCTCAAGTGGATTTACCCATAATCATAGAATGGTCAAGAATGACTTGAAAAACATCTTTACCCCATGGTTATATTCAGGAACCTAAGTAGTCTTTGACCTCAGTGGAAGGATCCCAATCACCTAATTTAGTGCTAGTATTAGGATGATTATGACATTATTGAATAAAATATCTAAAAACCCCTCTACCACATATGTTAATAAAATCTGGGCCCCTTTTATGTATTTCATTATTGAGAAAGGACTTACTCCCCCTGTTAGAGAGATGATCAATATTTTCTTGAAACAATAATTCTTTGCAATAAAGAAGAGATATAGCAACCATCTCTATATGATGTCTTATCTTTTGGATGCCTTACTATCTACTACCAAAATCCCCAACATAAAAGAATGGTCACCTAATGGGAGATAAATAGTCTCCTAGTATTATTCCAAATTGCATATCTTTAAGTATAGATACCATATTAAGTTCATATGTGACTGCATATACCCAGTTTTAATTGAATCCATCATAGAGATACCTATGATGAGGGTAATCCCTTTGATCAAGAAGTATGTTGAGATCATTAGGGACATTTGGATATATTCAGATTACACTATAATCTAGATTGAAATAACTATGAGCCAACCCCTTAGGTTACCTATCTATGTAGCCACAAAGTTGGCAGAGTATGAGGTAGCATACCAATTATTCCATGGCATACATAACATGTGTAAGAACAAAAGTAAAGGACTACTCCATTCCTTTCCATTAACTATTAGTAGGACTGTGTTCTAAAATTTGGACCATGTAGAGACTATATCCAAGCACGGGTCCTCCTCCTTCAATCTACAGATTGATGAAATGAGACAATGGGACCCTTATGAAAGGGTTGTAAAAAATTTAAAGGTTAAGTAGATCAACATAACTTATGAACATCACCCTAGCATCTATGATTTGATGTACATCCAAGCTTCCTCATTCACAAAATTCTTGGCAAGATTAAAGAAGAATAACATCAAGCTTGAAGCTAGATTACTAAGAGAGAAAAATCCAAGTGAGGATATATGGTAGATGGGGCCTAAGTAGTATCACTTGTTATCATGACCATATTCTAGACCTCCTCCCATGTAGCCACATGCATAAAAATAATAGCTTGAAGCATAGATAGAATAAGGGATAGATGAAAAGAGACCTAATGAGATGAGACCTAATGAAGTAGCATCATCTTCAACACTATCTAAAGAACCATAATCACAAGTTGAAGAAATTGCAATAATTATATTAGACCTTGAGGAGATAGTAAAAGATGCCTCAAAGGCACTAGCTAGTGCCTACTAGTTAGATGAAGATGAAGTAAAAATGGAAGAACCTTAGTCTCAAATCAAAGAAGAAACAAATGAATAAAAGGAGAGGGAAGTATCTTTGGACTTAGTTCCTATTGCAACCCAAACCAAAAGGAAAGCTGAGCTAGCTCTAGTTCAAACAGAAGGAAAGAAGCCAAAGTTGACTTTCACTCAACTTTGGAGGGAAATCAAATTTTTTAGTAATGATAATCCAATTTATGGGCCCTTAATTATAGAGTATTTAATATATGGAAAGTTACAAAAGGTTCTAAACATGCACCACCATTGGGCTATTACAAAGTATATTAAAATCTGTGTGCATGATGAACTCAAGCTTTGGATTATGGCATTAAAATAATAGGAAAAATAAAGATGCATGGCTACCCTTGGAGAGTCAGGTGGAACACAGATGGATGCTCTTGGAACTTCAAATTGAGCATAAGTTGAGATACCTATTCCTCTAGTAATAGAATCATTAGTGGGGGTTCGGTTCAACATAGAGATGAGCAACATGGAGAGAGTAATTGAGAAGAAAGCCATGGTTGAAGGTGAATAGTTCACCTTTTATAAGATTGAACCTTTTGTTGGTCTAACTATAGTGGTAGGTCAAAATCCAAGTCAAGATAAGATGTTTGTGGACAATATATTTGAAGTGGCCTAGGCTCAAAATGACTAGTTGCAAATAATGATCAAGGGCATATTGTAAGAAAACAAGAATTTGAAAGAGTTTGTTGTCTTATAACTTCATGAGGGTAGATTCAAGAAGTTTTAGGACACCATGACTGACTTTTTTATCTCTTTAAAATTAGTCAAGACTAGACAAAGAGAAATAGAAAAACAAATCTCTAAAGTAATAGGCCAAGTTGGCCAATAGTAAGCTATAAGTCTTCAGGTGAAAGATTTGATTAAGGCCTTGTCTAAGAATCTAGTCCCAAATTTTAGAACTATCATCAAGGTACATTTTAATATGGCCATGGACATATTGGGTGACAAGATTGAGGCCCTAGATAACTAGTCCAAAAGAATGGAAGACCTTGCCAAAGACTTCAAGTAGTTGGAAGATGGAACATCTCATGTCTCAAATAGCTTGATAAAAAATGCCACTACCCTTAGCTCATTGGGTCTCATAAATGATGAATATTTCAAACATAAGACCTTATAATTCATGCAAAAATTGAGAAACTAGGGGTAAAACTAGACAACAGATGGCAATAAAATAGTCATGGGCTTATTCCTATCATCTAAGAAGAAAATGGGAGATGCCAGGGGCATCAAACAAGATATAGAGAAGATTAAAAATATCCTTAAAGACCTAGAGTATTATGAAAAGGAGATTTCCCTAAAGCCAGTGGTGGATCTTCAGTTTGTTAATGAGTAACATTACAGATTGAAGATCCTTCAGTAAAAATAAGAGGCAATATCAACACATGGTCTACAAAGTTAGTTAAGAATATTATTTTGTATAATTTTGTAATATTTTTAAAATAAAATATTTCTTTGTAAAGGCATGTGCAATTTATAAAAATGCATTGCCTATAGGTTAGTTCATTTAGAAAAGTCTAGTGTATTTTAGAAACTTTGTAGAAAGGATAATTATCCTTAAACTTGTACACTTGTAATTTGATATGAATTATTGGTATACTACCTTAGTATTCTATAAAAAGGGAGTATTACCATTTGTAAAAGAGGGGGAGTTTTTGAGCTAAAAACTAGTGTAAACTTTGAGTAACTAATGCAAGCAGAGAATTCTAAAAATATTATCTCATTTTGTTTATGTTGATTGTTATATGGCTTCTCTCTCATTTGTCTATTCTAAATTCTAGATTTAAATAATTCTTGTAGACTCTTGGTGTGTACCTTTGAATGTAGAATTGTTAAATTGTGCGTATGCTAGGATAACTAAAGGTTATCTAGTTTACTTCATTTTATTTTCTTTGTAATTGTAGATGTACATCAACTATCTACTTATAAGGGGTAAATATTTAAAATAAGCTTGGTTCTTATTTGCATTATATTTACATTCCTGAAAAGTTTTTCTGATGTGTGGTAAGATTTGAGCCTAAGCTATTTCATATCATATATTGGTTTTAAGTACATGCCTAGATGATATTTGAACTTTGTCATAATGTTTGGAATGAATATTAGTAATAACATGTTTTCTCTCTACCCTACCCTTCCTTTTTCTTATTTTTTAACCAATTCACTTTATATTAAATATTCATTTTATATGTCCATCTTAGTTTAGATTTAGACTTAGAATTGAGCATAATTCATCTTTATTAGCATATATCATCTTCTTATTTTCAAATACTTATAGGCCATGGTGGCTCCTAACCACCAACTAATATAAATATTATGAAATAGTCATTTGTTATACCTCTATTCCATCTTATATAATAGGATTATTATAGATTGTAACTCATGATTTGAATTATTTTGAATTCTAAAATGAGAAGTATTTCTTAAACACTCTGATCACCTTATGATACATATTTAGACATCAAAATATCCCCATAGGGATGTTATTTTCATTGAGCTTCATGATATCATCATCCCCAAAATCTTATGTTTCCATAAATCCAAAGGCCTTCTATCTATAAATTGGTCTTTAAAATCCCTAAAATTATTTATGAATTGGATAATCTATTGATCATCCTAAAAGTCATGGAAATTTTCTACATTATTAGGGATCGAAGGGCAAAGAACCAACTCCATGAAACATTTTTGCATCTTGGACTCTTGGAGTGGTGCTAAGTTGGTAGTTGAGGCTACCAATAAATCTACCACTTGGTTTTATTCTCTTGTAACAAATCTAATGTTGAAAGCCTTAAAGGAATCAATTAGGTCCCAATCTCTATGTTTATATTTATTTAGATATGCTAACTTGCATTGATATTTTCATCTAATAGGGTTGACCACCAACTCGAAATCATTAAATATATATAGCTATTTGACATTATGCCTTAATGAAAACTATAGGTTTAGGATTAGGGCCTCATATTCAACTTGGTTATTGGTGTAAGGTAACTACAATATATATGTGTCTAGGTATTGTTTCCCATCTAGATCTATTAGAGCTAACCCAACACCAAAACATTTTTTATACTAGGCACCATCAAAAGAGAGAGTCCATAGTTGTGAAGGGATTTTAAATTCCTACTTATGAGGCTCATGCTCTATTGTGAAGGTATAGACATTAAAATGTGAGGATATAATGTTAACCTTCTCATTTTTGGCATTGTATTCTGTAATTAAGTACTTCAATTCTTGGTCAACTTTAATTTGATTAGGCATTCCTTGCCATGGTAGCCACATGTATGAGAAATTAATGGCCATGTACCCATTTAATGTCTTCAACCAATCTTGACTGAGAAATAAACCATAAGGTTTTAGAATGTTAACTACTAGGATGTCTATGTACTATTGTACATGTGGCTCAGAGGCTACTTATATGTATATATATAACAATCCCCCAACACAAAGTACTAAGGATTTATCTAGTTGTAGGACCGCTCTTTTTGAATTATTTTGGGCTAGCCTCAATTTCTTGTAAACAACTATAGGCATCATATTAGTTGAAGCTCCTGGGTTCACTAAATAATTATGAACATTCTTACCAAATATTATCACTATCAATAATAAGGGTCAGACCTCAATCTTATCTTTGTAAATAATTAGATTTATATGTGCAACCTTTAACTTATTAGTTGTAGAGGACCTCTAAGTCAAGGATTTGAGTAACACTCCCATTTGCTCAGTGATTTGGGATAAATCACACATAGTGATATTAGCTTTGATCTTCTTCATGTCTTTTATGATGTTGTATCCCTTTTTACTTTGTGATTATATGGGTTGTAGCTGATCCTTTTCCTTTGGAGGAGGTGGATTATTGTCACCCCTTAGATCTGAAAGAGTAGTGGCATTGTTGTTAGGAGGAATAGAAGTAGTGAGAGGCTATTTATTCCTTATATTGTAGTTACTCTTTTGAAACTACTGGAACACACAAATCTCATTTGTGTTATCCTCTGGTTCATTCTCATTTTCCATAAGGAATGAAAAGTCAAAGGTATCAAAGACCATTTATGTGTTAAGATAACTTGAAGTGTTTGAAAAAGATAGCTTAGGTGGATTTTCTGGTATCTATATTCCATCCATTTTGTTTTTAAATATTTCAAAAGGTATACATAATTCTATGCAATCTAGTTTTCCATGTTTGGTCATGTTATGAACCCTATACCAATTAGGCAATGTTGCCTCTAAGATAGTTATCTCAAGTATCTTTTTAGGTTGATGCGTAGTATTATTGCCCAACTTTTTGAAGGGTTTGTTATACTTATAATAACAAAAACTTTGATTAGTGTTCTGACCACCAACAATTCTTATACACTTTTTTCATACTCAAGAATTAATTATTCAATTTTTGTACCATCCTTTAAATTGTGTATATTTTAGATTTATTAGAATCTATAAAAAACTTTGGATTTACTAGAATTAAATTTTCACATCTATGGGGATTAGTTATTTGGACATGATTATTCAATAAACTCAAATTTTGGTTAGGTATAGTGTGAGACAAGGGAAATTGCATATGGGTTTGAGTTCGATTATGGGCCATAATATTTTGGTTAGCATTTGGGATTGGATTTAATATTGGGTATGCTTGATGAACATTTGGCCCTGTTAATCCTTATGAATGAGGGTTTATTTATCTATTAACCTCTATAACCTTGACATATACTCATGAAAAATCAATAACACCAACTACTCTATGTACAAACACTATAGTTGTAAGATCTAAAACATATTTGTACATCTCAAAAGATAATACAACATTTGGCTTATATTAATTATCTATCTAAATATACATTTTCTAAAACCTTGCATTAAATGTGCTAATGGGTTCATTAGGCTCTCTTTTTATTCTAGTGAAGAGCTGGTACATAGTGCGAAGGCTAGTGACTTGGCCAAACTATTGTAAAAAAGTGGTTTAAAACTCATTCTAGGATTTAATTGAGCCCTTTATAATATTAAAAATAAATTATAAGTAGCATCTTATAGTATAAAAGGGAAGAGCTTGAAAGCTACATCCTCATGGATTACATATAATATTCCTAAAGTAGTCTTGAAGGCATTCACATGTTTTTCAATGGTCTTACCTCCTGAGGGAGAAAAGGTAGGGAGGTAGTTTTTAGTATTTTTTGGTAGATCATGAACATCTCCTAGAATGTTAAAGGCATAACTATTTAACCAAGGCTAGGTCATTGGATGTGGGAGGGGCCACTTGTTTGGAGAATATGATTAAACTTAGGATCTTCTCAAAACACCTTTATCTAACCTAACCTTTTTGTGGGTCTGTAAGAGTGGATGTAGTAAGTTATTTCCAAAGATGGACTTAGTCAATAGTTTTTGATATATCTAGTGTAACTCAAGTGATCCCTATGTCTTGGTAATGAAAGAGGCCCTCTTTCTAACACAAAAATAATTTTGCATGTTGATATGGTTTTTATGCACACCTATGAAACCTTACGAGGTAGCCTCTAACATTTTAGGATCTCAATGAAGGTGAACTCCACTATACGGCATGAGTTTTGAGGTACTAGGTTTTATAATAACCTTTGGTGGAATTTTGGTTAGCAAAGAAATTTTTAAACTAGATGGTTCAAAAATAGGTGTGAATTCTAGATCTACTTGAGGTGTATAAGATGATGATGGATTTATTCTAAAATGGGCATGAATTAAATAAACCACAAACATAAGGAAGGGTAAGGTAAGAAATAGAATCTATAAAAAGATATCATGTATTATTTATAACTATTTTTAGAATAAGGACAAGTAGCATAGACTAATGCTTGTAGCTTACTGATTTGGCATATAAAACTAACCAACTTAATAAATAATTTTGAGGGATAAAATATAATTAATTGAAAGTTATTAGCTAAAGATTATTTTTAATAATATTTTTGTTGAATCTCCTAATAAAATATTATAGATAATAAACATAAAACACCTTTGACTAGATATAACTTAGTCTAGGAAGTTGTATCAAAATGGGGCTTCTACACAAATATAAAGATTAACCTAGTAAACCCATTGCATGAAAGCAAGATTTATCAACATAAAATGGCTACTGCACATTAATAATTTATAGAATCCTACTAATTAGCCACAAAATACTTGAAATTTTTATAGAAAATTTCAAAGAACTAAGCTACTAATTAGATCAAAGCACATAATCAATATAACATAGAAATGAAAGAGATAGTCATACACCAAAGATATGCAAAATAACCTGAAGGATTTTTTTATCTATATTGAATGCCAAATTTTCTACTCCCTTTGGAATGTAGGGGATACATGTATATATAGGCATGGGATGGGGACACCTCACCCATTAAGACATGAATAAAGTTTCACTACCATTAGGATATCTCATGAATAGTCATGCATGACATACATGGCCATGATGTAGCAAACCATTCATAAGAGATAAAAATTATTAAAACAAAATTCTATTATAATAAACCAATGTAGTTATGAAGGAAATTACATATGAGGAAGTATTTCAAATTATTGACACATGTGCTCTGATAGTCATTATATTCATAACCAGAGTTGCAGATGTGGTTAACCTTATCATTTGAGAAGTAGTTATAACTTAAGTAGCTGATGGAGGTAATGATGTTAGGGATGCTTGCTTGCATCCTAAATTTTCAAGTAGAGAATATGGATTACCTAAAAATCAATCTCAATTACTTTTAATTCCAAAAAAATGTCTTTTGAAGACCTGGGGGACTCTATCCATCAATTTTAAATGTGCTTTTAATGCAATGCCAAGCTCCATATAAAGAGTTTCTATGTTAAGGACCCTACTTCTAGAAAACTTTATCAACTACATCAAGTCATCATGGCTCTTATATACTATAATTTTGACATATTATTTAAAACTATTCAATACCATCCTAAGGTCTTCAAAGATGGCTTTAACAACCAATTCCCCCTTTAGTTAATCACATCATTGATCCTCATTTCCCATAAAATTGTAATAGCCTGCTCTTCATAGCTGATGAGTTGTAGTACTAAATTTTGTATCTCTTGATGATATATATAATATAAAGTGAATTTGATCTATAAATAAATCCTATCTTAGATAATATAAATCACACTTACTCTTCTTCTTGTTGGACATTTAGACAATCAGGGTCATGACCAAGATGGATCATCTAGACCTAACCAAGGGGTCCTTTACCATAATAATATTAGTAGAGAGGGTTATAAATCCTCTAGTCAAGTAATACCATGAGATAATCCTAGATAGGTCTTATGTTTTATATATTCACAAAGTAAATATAAAGTAAAGTAAAATCTAAACTAGTGCTCACCAAAGATTATGACACAAAATGAGGGTAATAAACATAAAAGTAAACATGTATAGAATAATTATAATTAAGCTAAGTATAGATATAACCCTAATGCATAGAGAGATCAATACATTTAAAATTAATTACTTATGTTACTTCTATCTACTAAAATAGAGAAGTAAGAGTTAGAGATACTTACATTGAAGATGAACCCATCAAGATTCAATCTCTCACTTGGCCAAAGGTGTTTCATAAGAAGTTTTTGTGGTTTGTAAGTATCACTAAGATAGGCCAAAGCATATAATAATTTTTCATAAGACAAGATTCTTATCCAAGTATAAACCTTAATAAATTACTCTTAAAGTAGAATAGTGGAAGAGTAGATTGTAAAGAAGTGCAAATGAATGATTGACTCTATCTCTCTCTAAAAAATAGTGGAAAGAATATGTATATATAGTTGAATATAGTCATAAACCTTTCTAAAAGTAGACCCTGATCGACTCTATATTATTAATTGATAAAATTAAGTTATATCTCATAGTGGGTCAGCCGAGGTTAACCTAGACTCGTAACATACTTATATAATTAAAGTATAGGGTTGGCCTAGGCCAACATTGTTTGATAAATGTCAAAAAGAGTTTTTGGCTTAGATAATAGTTATTTAAGGTGATGAATTAATTAAAGTGTCTAAGGGAGGAGGAAAATATTAGAGAAGTATATAGGTGATGTTTATGTTGATTGAAAATGGTGTTATAAGGGATAAAAATCTTGTGAAGCACTAGTGGTTTGCCCACCCCTTTTTTGATGCATATTTTAAGATGTGTACTTAGAGATATCGAGATTTGATAAGTTATTATAAGAGATAAAGCATCAATAAATGATAAAATTTAAAAATATTATATGTATACATATACCCACTTTATGCTCATCACATGTCACTTATATGTAACATGGAATGGTGCTTTGAGAAAAGAAGATAACAACATATAATGCCAAAGCTAAATAAATTGTAGTATTTTAAAGCATAAATAACTAAAATGAAATAACTAAAAATAAAAATAATGTATGCATACCTTGACTTACCTCTATTGTTATATTTTTGTATGCTATGTTTGTAGTTTTGATCATGGAGGGCATAAAGATTGCTTTGGACAAACCTAAGGATAAAAAACTAAAGAGTAGAAACAAACAAACACAATAAAGCTAACATAACTAAATTGTGTAGACATGATGTACTTGAAATTTTGGTAAGCTAGGGTGATAAATGCTAAGTTAGGACCAAATTACCAAGTCAAAATTTAAATTAAATTAGGTAATAAAAAATCCAAAGATATAAATGATCAAAAAACTCAAACAAGTAAACTTTAAGTAAGAAAGGTAAACAAACCAAGTCATAAAAGTAAAAATGGTAATCAAACATTGATGTGAAAGTAGTAAAAAATATTTCTTAAACAAAGATGGGAAATAAATGGTAAAATAACATTGATGAGTGAGAAGTAACAATCCTTACTCAATCATCAATGGAAAAAGTGTATAAAAGGAAAAACAACATTAGTGAGTGAGAAGTAACAATCCAACCTCACTCAATAACAAAAAAAGTACATAAAATTAAAAGGAGACGCAATTGTCTAAAAAAATAAGTATAAAAACAATATAGAAATGAATGAAATTATTTGAAAAAATGGAATGATAACAAAAAACAATATAGAAACAAATGCAGTTGTCCAAAAAAAGTAATGATTAAAAAAAACAATATAGAAATAGATGTAGTTGTCTGAAATTAAAGAGTAATAACAAAATATTTTCAAATAAACCAAGGTAATTCTATAAATGGAAAAAAATGGTATAAAGAATATAATCCATAGTAACTCAAGAATATTTTTTAATTTTAAAAGTAGATAAAACTAAAACAAAGAATACTAGCATGTTTGTAAGATGTGAAGAAAAGGGAATATTGAAGTGGGGAAAAACATTTAGAATCAAAATTTCTTGTCAAGGGGGAAATGAAATGGGTGGTGGAGGAAATGGAGGAAAATGAAAGGTAGAGAAATTATTTATCGAATTTAAGACACTAAGAATTAAGTTTTTCAAAATAAGAGGAATTTCAATATTAAGGACTCTGAATAAATTCTCCTAACCAATAAATTTTGGATCATCAAATGAAGTATGAATATCATCTCATGAATTCTATATGCATGAAAATTAAAATGTACTTACCTTCCCACAACATGTTTCCCATTCCTCAGAACCTCTTATAGAGCTATCAATCTACTACAAAGATTGGATACTTACATGAGAAATTAGGTAGAATTATAGATTTTTTAAAGTCTTTTAACCTAATCTACTAGCCTACCACACCCCAATGGACCTCAGCTCTATCATGAGACAAACTATGGAGTTTGATCTTCAATTGAAGATAGGAGATGTGCTATAAATCATGTCTTTTGATGTGATGTTAACTTTTTGATTTTTAATTTACCTTTTGAATCATTGCCTTTTATTTTAAATGATTTGGATTTTAAATTTTGATGGATTTTTTTATTCCTTGTCCATACATATGTAAAGAACAAAATACGGGTGCTAAAAATGACTATTATTTTAAAATTTTAGACTGGTAGCTAAGAAAGAGAATTTAGAGAGTATGGTGTCTGTCTTGTTTATTCATGTGAAATAAAAGTGTTATCTTGAATTTAACCTTGTTTTATCTAAAGTGGAATGAAAGATAAGGAAATTAAGGGGAATAATCATGAAACAATTTGAATTACTTCAAATCATAAAAAATGTGACAAAGTGAAAAGGGATACAATGATAGGTAAGTGTGATTCCTTATCATAATAATGAATGTAAGTGTAGAAAAACATGCTAATATAGTTTCTTATATAAGTTTTATCTACAAAATAAAAAAAAATTGAAAATGAGAATATGGGATCACAAACTTGCAATAATTTATTAACATTATAGAAAAGGAACACTTTATTTAACAAAGGTATTTTAAAATAATGTGATTTTATGAGGAGAGCCTAGTCCTAGTTGTGGTATTACATTACAACTCATAAAAGATAAAATAAAATGGGTGAAATAAAGGAAAAAATGGTATTTTTTAGGAAGGCCTGTTCCAATCCATGGTCTTACACTATAACTCACCAAAAAAAAACCCAAGAGAGTAAACAAAACATGGAAAAATTAGTAAAAATGGTATTTGTGAGGAGGGCCTGGTCCTATTCATGGTCTTACATTGTAACTCACAAAATATAAACCAAAGAGGGTATAAAATACATTGTAAAATAAAAAATTTGATATGAAAAATCAATATATGAAAGTGAAAGGAATTCATGAAGAAAATTGGGTCCTATCCATAGTATTATAATACAACTCATGAGAGAAAGAAACTGAAGGACCAAGGGAAGGAACTAATGTTTATGTAAAAAGAGATTTATATATAGGGTGATATCCATGTAGATATTATAAAAAAAAGTGTTAGTAGGATATTATATATAAATATAATAAGAAGGGAAATATCTAAGCAAAGTATTTCTTCAAAAAATATGCATTAGTGGGCTCTTTAAAAACATGGCCTTCATTAGTTTGGAGGTGATAGGTGCTAATACCAAGAATGTCTTTTACTAAATAAGTAACTCACCATTTTGGGTGTATTTTCCTTATTTATCATGGGTATAGTATAATTTAAATACAAGGTCAACAACATTTAAAGTACAAACTTCAACCTTTTTATTATGTTGTTTGGTGATAAGAATCTTGTATTAGTAGTATAGTTGAAAAGTGACTAGATAGTGTTCATAAAGAAGAATGAGGGAGTGAAAGTGATATTCATGTAATTATTCATTTGGAATGATAATATGAAGAGATATAGTAATGAGGTAAGTTCAAATTATAATGGTAAGATAGATTCGTAACTATAGACTAGTTATAACAACATTGCCCTAGTGGTAGTACACATGCTAGTATGATAGGCCCAAAGTACAAGATATAAGTGAAGATGTAAATCAATGTGGGTTTTTTGGATGGTTTTTTTAATAATTATGTTGAGAATTTTATTAGTGGCCTCAACTTGGTCATTGCATTTTAGATGGTAAGATATGGAAAATTTGTGGGATATTTTAAATTTAGCATATAATTGTTTCATGCCCTTGTCCTTGAAATTGCCACCATTATAAAAAATTAAGTATGGGTAACTCCAAAGTGAAAAATGATTTGGTTAAGGATAAATTTATAAATAGTGATTCTTGTGATGTTAACAATAGGCATTGCATGCTCAAATTTTGAAATCGGCTGCTGGGATTCTGGCCAGTATGGTTGAGGCAATTGCTACAGGTGAAGACTATTCTGCTAGCAAAGGGAGGGTTCTAAATGCTCCTAAAGCGACTTCCTCTATGGGGGGAGGTGAAAATACGAAAGTGCATTCAGCCTTTGTTCTGAGATCAGGGCTTAGATTTGGGAAAAGAACTTTTGCGGATGTGGCGGCCTACA
The DNA here is from genome assembly GCA_037957365.1 of Torreya grandis. NCBI lineage: Eukaryota > Viridiplantae > Streptophyta > Pinopsida > Cupressales > Taxaceae > Torreya > Torreya grandis. The sequence goes on along the minus strand of JARHVA010003700.1, from coordinate 126,951 downwards.
AAGTGGAAATACACGAAGCTTTGCCTTATGCAGCATCTAGGCCAAAGCACGTTTCACCTGTAACTACCTTAAAACCTGTTAGGGTTTCTCTTGAACTTGATCTAGTGGAAAGTATTTTTCAAGCGAAAGAACGGTTCTCCACTAGTGCTGCCATTTTTTGCTTCCGTGGTTACTGGCCCTTTCTTGCAGACCTAAGGTACTGGATTCTCAAGAACTGGCCGGATATTAGGGATGCTCAAATCCATCCCTATGCTAGGGGTTTCTTTATTATAGTTTTTCAAAGCCCTGAAGATAGGAAGTCTATATTGTGTAACAAAAATTTTTCTTGGCAAGGCAGATTTCCTCTAATGGCTAAACCTTGGCACAAGGATTTTAATCCTCTCTCGAAATCCTTTAACAAGATCCCTATATGGGTGTGGCTTCCTTATTTTCTGATACACCTATGGCAAGATGAGGTTATTAAAACCATTGGAAATGTAATAGGGGATTTTTTATATATCAAAGATAGTGAGACTCCTTTCCACTCAATGTGTGTATAATTTCTGGTTGATCTGGATGTCTCTAAGGGCCTCCCTGAGGTGATTTGCCTTGACTCCCCAAGAGGCACTTGGACACAAACTTTAGATTATGGAGGGGTCCCTTTTCGGTGCAGGTTATGCCACCAGACGGGACATATTACTGCTCATTGTGTTGTTGGGAAACACTATCCCAAGCGTTCACCTTCTTGGTGGTCTAAGGTCTCCTCTGAACTTAATAGTGACAAATAATATTTCGAAGCGACTTCTGATTCAGAGTCTGAGAATGAGGTTAGCTTGTAGTCAAAATTGGAAGTTGAAAAGGAAGCCTTGGCGAAGCCTTTTAATGATACCCCTATGGAGGTTGTGGTAAGTGACATTGCTGATCTGGAGAAGGAGATGGTGGGCTCTCTCCCTGCTTCGGAGGATCTTTCTAAAAGCCAGAATGTGTTTGACTTTCAAAAGGATTTAAAGCCCATTGGAACCCAAAGTTCTATTTCTTCTGAGGTATGGGTTGCTAAGGCGGCAAAGGTAGAGGACGATTGGACAGAAGTAAGAAGGAAGAAGTCTAAGCCCTTAGTCCCTCCCCTAGATATGAACCTTTAGTCAGGAAAAAAAAACTAAAAACCTTTATCTTCCAAAGCTCCCTGTTGCTGGCTGGTTTTTTGGGGCTAGTAAACTAGTTGCTCTCCTGGTTTACTGGTTACTGGTCTGGGAGGTTGACTAGCTTGCTGGTTCTATTAGTTAACTTCTAGTTTAGTGTTTTGACAGCTGAGTTTTCTGGTTATTTTTGTTGGTAATAGGTCCCAGTAAAACTTGGTTTTGGTTCTTTTCTATTTTCTGGTTCTTTTGTCAACTTGGTTGTGCCTCATGGTTTATCTTTTACCTTGTTGTATAGGGTTTTGGGACCCCTTCAAAACCTGCTTTTACCTTAAATCTAAAACAATAGGCATGGATTCTACCCATTTGGTAAAATATTTAGTAGTAGTAATGATCAAGACATGACCATATTGTAACTAAGGTAATTTGATAATGAAATATAATCCCCACATAGAAAATGGCCAAGGAGATTCCATAGTTTGGATCTCATCTAGTAGAAAATGGATTATATTATGATGAATTTGGAAAGGATTACACTTTTTATCAAAATAAATAGTGTATTTTTATAATGTAGGCTAAAAGTATCCTATATGTAAGCATTTACATGATTTAGCATGTCTACTATAGTGACCACCAAAAATGCCCCCATGTACTTGTTTAAAGAGAGGAAGGACATCTTATTTTATTACACAATGGAGCAAGGTAACTTTTGAATTATTATAATAAAGGTTGTTTCATTGAAAAACATATTTAAAATCTTGTTTATAAATTTTAGTCTTTTCACGAGAATCTGTGTCTAGAGGATAGGTTTGATGTTCAAGGAATTGGATGATATTTTTGTACCATGGACTCTATCAAATAGTGACAGCCTCAATGTGATAGATGAGTGAATATTTTTATTGGATAGAAGATAGGGACTTTCTTATTTAAATAAGAAATTATAAATCATTAAGTACTTGATAAGGATCAAATAGGGATGCCGAAGAAGCAAGATAGTTGGTGATAGAGTTTTGATCTCTTAAAATTAGCTCAATGGTAAAAGAGGCAAACTCTTTGATGAGTGTTGTATCCATTTGATGATTAGTGATAATATTTTCAATTTTACACTGGTAATCACCATTAACTTAGTGGAAGATAAATTGGGAGTCACCCAAAACATGTAAATATGGGATATCTAAGTCAAGTTCCACTTTCATACCTAAGATGATAGATTCATATTCTACCATGTTATTAGTGACATCAAAGTGTAGCCAAAATGTGAGAGGGATGATTTTACCAAGAGGTTTAATAAGAATACAACCTACCCTAATTCCTTGGATAAATTTGGAACCATCAAAGTGGAGGGTCTAGGTGTTTTCATAAAAAATGATGGTGACTTTAGGAAGCTCTTAGATAACTAATTTGGATTTAATATTATCAGGAATGATATAGGCATATTATTAATCATTTACCTCTAAATCAGTAGTGAAATTATGGAAATAATCTTTAAGATAGATAGCCTAATTAAGACCTTCAATATAAAAAATGTTATCATCAGGGAGACTATCTTGAAGGTGATTTGTAGTAGGTATGGGTGCTACTACAAGTTGGTCAGAAATGACTTTCCCTTTGACAAATTTTTGTGTTATGATTCAAAGGTTAAATTATATTAAGAGAACCATCCACTTACCAATTTTATCTCTAGGTATAAATGTGGCAGATAAAAAATAACAAAGTGGGTAAGAATGGACAATGATATAGGTTATTTGATAGAGCATGTAGTGACGAAGCTTTTTAGTTTCAAAGTAGATAATGAGGTAATCATCTTCTATTTTAATATAACATATTTCATAATCAATGAGGCCTCGACTAATATAGTAAATAGTGTATTCTATTATGGTATCATATTTTTGGATGAGCATTTCCTCAAGTGATATAGGAGTAGAAGAGGTTTATAAAATCAAAGGATGATCATTGGAAGGTAGACAAAGCATGGATGGATGAAGCAAGGATTATTTCATGTTGTAAATTTTTTTTGATAGGGATCATTCCTTATAGAGAATTACCCTTTTTAAGAATGGAATATATGTGATAAATCATTTTGGGGATGAATCATTGAATTAACCCTAACTTGTCGAGGTAAGTGCGAATGTCTAAAATGGAGTGAGAAATGGTCATGCTAACTATAATGTTAATTTTAGTGATATAGACATAAATACCATGAAGAGAGACTATGAACCCTAGTATTTTACTAGATGTAACACTAAAGACACATTTTTAGGGGTTAAGTATAACTTTTTTCTTTATTAATCAATCAAAGATGATGGTGAGATTAGAAATATGGGTTGTGAAACTTTTTAGTTTGCCAATGAGGTCACCCACATAAGTTTTCACAATCTTGTGTATAAGATCATGGAATATGTGAGTAATGACATGTTAATAGGTAGATCTGATGTTTTGTAGGCTAAAAAACATTTTAACATAACAATAAATGCCCCATTTCATAGTGAATGTTGTTTTATGTTGATCTTTGTAGGCTATGTGAATTTTATTGTGTATGCACTAAATTATGCTCACCCTACTAATTATTCTAATTTCCCTTGATTTGGCCTACAGTCCCACTTTTCCTAACTAAATTAACTATTAGCTTAATAAAACCCATCTCATTCCTAAATCCTACATAACCTTTATCCCATCCCAAAACTAATTAATCCTATCATTAATCCCTAAACAAAACTTATTACCTATTAAACCTACCCCTAATCCCACTTGCCAATTAAAATTTTAAGAAAATCCTAGCTACCCACCCACCTCCTTACAATAGCCTTTCCTAAACCCATAAAACCCTATGAGGAGATGTATATAATTATATAATTCTATAAATCTCTCCATTCTAGCCTTCTTCCTCTAGAATTTTCTATTCTAGAGGATTCCATGGAATTAAAAATTCCATAGAAAATCCTCCACCCCAGATCTTAATGGCCCAAAATTCAAATTTGGACCATAGGATCTCCCTCCATGAATCTATAAAACCAAAACAATCTCACTTGCTCAAGATAATGAAGAATTGAATGAATTCATGAAGGAATAACACAAGAAAGGAAACAAGCCATTGTCAAGCATATCCAAGCCATTATCAAGCATTTATAAGCAATCCAAAAATCAAGTTAAAACATACAAATATTTGATCAGAGCTATCAGAAGGTAAAAATAATGGTAAGCATGAGCTTTGAATTTTTATTTGCCTTTTCCATCCCTTCTTATTGGTGTCATTATCTTTGGGTTTCCATCATCTCTTTGATAATATTTTGTTTGAATCCTGAATTTGGTGCACATTTTTGGCAACCACGGTGGGACCAACCTCACTTATTTAAGTTAACACTATTACTGGAAGCATTTTAGATCATTATAGGGCTAACTAGAAGAGAAAACAAGCACATAATTTGAATTTTCACATGTTTTTGATAGTCATGGTATTACTTTGTAAGTCATGGTATTGCACCAGTGATATTGTTGACAACAATCATAGTATTGTAAGCCAAAACATTAGTGGTCAAGGGTCTTTAGGGTTCATTAGGTTGTAACAAAACCTCTACTTTTAAATTTATGATATTGTCTTTCTATTAGTGGTATCATCATTCCCAGTAGTAGTATTACAACTTGAAGTTTTTCACATTTAGATAGCTAACAGATTAACCCTATATTTTTGTCAGGTGTGTTGTCTATGGTGTGTAGGGAGGACATTGTTTTATGAGGAACCACCAGTGGATCACTTGAGTATATTTAAACAATCTTTCTACTAGAAAATTCATGGTATCATCTTGCAAGTAGTGGTATTGTATATCATAGTTGTGGTATTGCAAATAATAGAGATAACCCCTATATTATTGGATATTTTGGATTGCTTACTAATTTTGTAGCCTCCTTGTGTTTGGTTGTCTAAACTATTTGTAGGAGGGGATCAATTGATAATCATCATTAGGGTAGTAAGAAGTTTTTTTCTAGCTTTGACAATATTTCCACTTTAATATTAGCGATATTGGACTGTAAGTAGTGGTATTGTTATTTGCAATAGTGGTATTGTTTATTTGACATAAATAGGTTACAACCCTTCCCTATTGGTCTTTTTTATAATCTAACATCTTGTTTAGGTTATGTATTTATAGATAAAAGAGGATATTAGGGGATGTGAAGTTTTTGTAACATCATTTTAATCAAGAATCACTCTTTTTACCATTTGATCATCTTGGCAAATTTTTTATCCTTACCGATAGATATTTAAATATACAAACTGATTGAGGGTGATTCTATCCTATAGGGTTTATAACATCCAAGGGAAGACTATTGGAGTTTTCCCAAATTCAACAATACCACTACTTTTAAAATTATGGGATTGTCCTACAAGTAGTGGGATTGTTTTCTAGAGTAGCGATATTGAACATTAGTAGTTTAGTAACTAATTTTGGATTTTGGACAATTTTGATATTATTAATTGTATTAAAAATAAAGCCCTGTAATTATTTTCAACCTATGAAAATTTTATAATTTTATCTATTACTTTTTATCTTGATTTAGGATAGAAATAGTGGATAAATTAATATTTACAATATCGTGACTTTCTTAGTAGTGGTATTGTTTTATGAGTAGTGATATTGATTTATGTAGTAGCGGTATTATAGTTTTAGGATTTCTAACATTTATGTTGCAGGAATGGGGGTGCCCATTTTTTATTAATATTAATTAAGTACTTTTATAATTGATTGATTTTTAAGTAGATAATTAATTGGTGATTTGTGTTTGATCTTTGTGTGTACCTTGTTTGATTGTACATAATTTGTCTTATCATGTAAAGCTCACATAGGTAATTATAATGGTTAATTAATTATATCATGAGTTTTCCTACTTGTATAAGCCTTCCCTAGGATAACACATGACATGGATTTCATCACCATTCATACAAATTAGTATTTAAGGGTTAGTATCATGAATTTAACCACCATATACTAACCACACTCCATGTTCTAGTGGAGTATAAAAATTAGGAGATCATTTTTATTATGACCTAAGAAGAATTCCCCATAAAGGGTTCCATGGAGTGAGGATGATTAAGTCCATATACCCAAGGTAATTAGATAACCTCCTATATGGACTTGGGCCCCAACATACCTTTACTTATATAGGGGACTCCCTTAGATACATATGTAAACCTTAGAATAAGATCCCACAACTATAATAGGTGTTCTACTATCAACATCAGTATTAGTTCCCAAGTTACCATCAGGAGCAAGCAAGGTTGAGAGGGTTCTATTAATTCTATAATGGGTCACCAGCCTATAGCCTCACTTGTGTAGCCATTAGATGGTGTGAAATTGAGTTACACTCCCACATGGTTTGATAATTAGGGATGTATATGTGCATGATTTATTTTTATGTTGTGATAAGGCTCATTTTGTTTGCTAGCCTAGTCAACCACACCCATACTTTTTATGTGCATACCTTAGAAAACCTATAGGATCACTTTTGTTATCCCATCATCATATTGTCTTAGCTATCCATATCACATCATTTCCCCTTTCCATTTTATAACATTTCCCTTAGTCCACATCCTTTTCATTCTCTATTAGTTTCCATACTCATCTTAATATTACCATTCTTCCTTAAGTAATTTGCATATTTTGACCAATCTTTTGACCTTCACCACTCCCATCACCACATCATACCACTCCCTCATCTTACACTTAGTCAATAGTTCCTCTTGGTTCCATACCCTACCCATAACACGTAGCATCCACTATTTTATTTGTCAAATCCCCTTTTGATCATCATATTCACCCATCTATATCATTTTCTTATCCTATCCACACCTCATTAGATCCACCTCACTTAACACCATCATCTTTTCACATCCTTCCACATTTTGATTAAATCCATATCATACTTCATATCCCCTAATCATTCTCTTATATACATCCATCCCATAAACATCTAGTGTTTGATTCCATCCCACATGATTGTATATTTGACCATATCTCATTTATTACATAACACATTCCTTCCCCTTTTTGCCTTGTGTTGACCATTATTGCATCCGACATATAGTGATTATCCATTTTTCTATCCACTCTATCCATCATCTATTACCCATACCCACCTAGTGTTTACCTCCATCCATAATCTCATTATTGTCTTTCCTATTTTTTATAGAGTAGTTTATAAGATCCTCCTTTATGTCATTATCCATATTTTCAATCCATCTCATCCTCATAATAAATCCTTTACACCAATCATCCACTCATCCCATCTCATATGTGTATCATCGCATCCCATCACTTATTTTATCCATGTAGTACAATCCTCACATCTATATCCATCAATCTGCCCATTGTATCCTTAGGATACCATATTTAAACATCTATTATTCATCTTGCCATTCATATTATTCATATACCACCATATCCACCCTTAGATTTATTATCCACTTATCCCACTATGCACATCTATTATGACATCCCATTGTAATTATTTTTTCCACATAATCCATACTTCATAAAAATCATCCATTATGCACTTATATTATCCTCATCCCCTTATACATATCACCATCATCATACTAATATCTTTGTCACACCATAGTCTTGATCATTCCCATAGACACCTACATCCCCCATATAGTCACCATCAATATCTTGACCTATTCCATATCCTAGTACCACTTGGTTATCACTCACAAATATCCATTCCCCTACTTATGATCCAATAAAGTGTCCTTCATCACCCATCCTTAATACCTAGTCCATAGTCCATATCCCCCATATTACCCTCCACTTCCATCACCCTCATTCATCTTAAGTTATCCATTTTTTGAGAATCACTTGGGTCCACATATTACTCTTATAATTCCCTAATCACATCCACATTATCCATATCCATTCATCTTGGTTAGTAGTCCTTGCTCATACACCTTCTTAATCACACCCAATTATCACCCTTACTCAACCTCATCTCTCTTTTGAATACTAGTTGAAGATAAAATATCAAACTATTGGTGGTCATTTCCTTTCTACACCATCATCATCCTATCTTGAGTTTAAATTATTGTTGAACATAATCTTATAAGAAATCAAACAAGAACCCATCATTTTACTCAATTGTCTTTTTTCTCTATCACCAATCACTTTGTCTACTTTCTAGTTGAAAAAATTATTTAAACCTATCACCCATTTTCCTTGCTAGTTTGATCACTTAAAAGAATTATTATTCTCTTGATAATTTCTAGTTATCCTATGCATCAAAATTTTCTCTTGACCACTAGTAGTCTCATCTTTTGGACTACAATTTAATAGTCAAAATACCTTCCTAAACACCTCATTCCACCTCACTTTCCTTTCATCATGGTCATTCAAACCTGAGCCCAATTGTGTGAAGGAAAAGGTTCAAATCAAGAAGACTATACTAGGGGGAAACTCATGGACCCAAATCAAGAATATGAAGACTTCCATAATGATATTCCTACACTGTAGGGAGAAAATGACAACATCAACCCTCTTAATAGCCTCCGTAATAATGAATGTCTCTATCAACTCCCAAAATAATATGTATAATAGAATGAAAATATGGAAATTAGGGGCACCCACCTAAATAACATAGACCATCCATTAACCCCATGACACAATGATCACCAGGAACTAGATCATGGATTCCTAGATGAAGGTGATTAATAACCACTCCTTATTAATTGACATGCTGAGGCTAATAGGAGATAAGCTACCATTGAGGATCGCTTAGACCAACTCACATATGAACTTAACCTTCTCCTCCAAGCTCAATGTAATAATAACAATAATGTCCATAATAACAGTCACACCAATCATGCCCCTAATAGAAATCATCATACCCATATCCCACAAGGAAGTCAAAACCAAATTGTCAATCCTCTTGGGGATCCTACCTTCACCCAAAAATGGAAGATGATGAAAGAAAACCTCCAATAGGTGGACCCTAGGTCATAAGCCCTCAAATATAAATATGAATATTTTTGTTCATCACCTTTGGACAACAATGTACTATAGGTTCCTTTCCATGCACACTTTGTAATTACAAAAATTGAGAAATATAGGGGAAAGGGAGACCTGAGGGATCACATGTAAGAATTCTTCATTTCTTGCCATGAAATATCACAAGAATATGCCCACTTACCAAGGCTTTTACCTAAAAGTATGATAGGACAAACATTTGAGTGGTTCATGCATATTCCTAAAGGGTCAATATCTAACTTTGGGGAATTGATAGAGCAATTTGTCAAACATTTCTCCTTCAAGATAGAGTATGATGTGTCTATTATTGACCACTATAACAAAAAACAAAGAGATGGTGAAAATATGGTTTATTTCTTACAATAGTGGCATGGATTGGAAAGTTGATTGAGATACACCATACCCAAAAAGGAGATGGTAAAAATATTTATGGATAATCTCAATATAGAATTGAAATATCAGTTAAATTTATAATGTGTAAAAACTTTTGATGAGATTATAAAAAAGGGGATTAAAATTGAAAAATCCCTCATAGAAAAAGGAACCATGAAGATATTCTCTCATAGTGAGAATGGTGCAAATTTAGGAACTTCATTATCAAATAAGCCAAAGGTATTTAACAAAAAAAAGAATGTTGTTAGAGATGGAGTGATAGATTCTAAATGACAAGTGTAACATGTCCAAAATATTTAGAGAAAAGGGCCTCCACCACAACCACATGTCACTTCTATCAAGGTTCCTAAGGGAAAGACAAGACCCCATACAAGAAGGCATCCTCTTAAAAGTCTAGGTATCCTTTTATCAACTATATTAGAGTAGTTGATTATGACTAACATGATTAATTTACCAGAGATTAAACCTATCAATGATCTCCAACCAAATCTAGATTGGTATCATGATAGTGAATACTATAAATTCCATAGAGTAAAAGGCCCTGATATTGAGAATTGCATTCAATTCAAACACTATGTACAAGATTTGATTGAAAGAGGTAACATCAAGTTGGAAGGAGAGCCAACTCTTACTCAATCAAGAAATGGATAGTTGGGAATATACAAGGACCCTCTCCCCAAACATGAACAAAATAACTAGAGACTCCCAAGGGACTAAGGTCAGGTATCTTATTCTAATTGTATCAATTATCATAATGTGCCATATCATTATATTAATACTATAAAGGAAAAGGACTAGGCAGGTAGGATCAAGGTCAGATAGAGCCTATTGATGTTCAAGATAACTCATCATATTATGGTTTAGGGTAAAAAACATATGGTGATGACACTCTTGATGCCATTTTGGATTCTATCCTGACTAAAGAGCAAACTCTCCCCAATGAGGATACTAAAATAGGGTCTATTTATAGTCAATTTGAAGAGCTAGATACCACTAACCTCTTTTCTAAAACCTCCATCTTCACCATTGAAATATCCCTCTATTATCCCTCCCTCATATATTAGGATTTAAAACAAGATCCCACCTTTGCCACATTTCAAAATGATGAGGCTATTCTTGAGTACCTAGGGGCAAGGACTTTCATGCCATCTAGATACCACAAGAAAGGATTCTCAATAAATCTATGTGAATTAGAATATTTTGGAGAAAAAGAGTCAATAAGTGCCCAAAGTGATGATGAAACATCTAAATTATAAGGGGAACCTTCTTCAAAACTTGATAACATTCTAGAAATTCCCATTCAATCATAAGATTGTCTAGACATTAATACTAAGCTACTAGGAATTATCACCTCTGACATGCTAGAAATCAAATACCCATTATATATTAGAAAAATATCCATCACTCATTGAGGAATTCATTGAAATAAATATTAGAACTAAATAAAAACTCAAGATCATGAAATTGGGGGCATCTCTTATGCAATCATAGTGTGAAAATCTCACTGACTTGCTCATAGAATTTATTGATGTCTTTGCCTGAAGTTATGAAGATATGCCTAGTTTGGATCCTTAATTAGTAGTTTATCATCTTGATGTCCATCCTAATGCTAAACTAGTCAAAAAAAATTATTAAAGATGCATCCAAAGGTGGCATTGCTAGTTAAAGAGGAAATATAAAAATTCTTAGATGCAAGATTCATTCATTTTATTGACTACTATAATTGGATATCTAATATAGTCCCTATCATGAAACCACATCATGGGATTCAAATACGTACTGATTTCCATGAAATCAATAATGTGTGCCTGAAAGATGATTTTCCACTTCCTAATATTTATATGATTATAGATTCAACTACTGGTTATGAGATGTTATCTCTCATGAATGGCTTTTTAGGATATAACCAAATCAAAAGCACTCCTGAAAACCAACACAAAAAACATGTATCACCCCATGGGGCATGTTTTACTATCAAGTCATGCCTTTTGGCCTAAAGAATGAAAGGGAAACATATCAATGTGTGATGACTGTTATCTTCCATGACATGATGCATGATATTATGGAAGATTATGTTTATGATATCTTGGGAAAGTCTCACTCATGATTTGAGCATCTTGTAATCCTTCATAAGATATTTGAAAGACTATGAGAATACAAGGTGTGATTGAATCCCAAAACATGTGTCTTTGGCATAATATCATGAAATTTTCTAGAGTTCATTATCTCCAAGAGAGGTATTGAGGTAGATCTAGTAAAATTTAAAGAAATCATTGAGATGCCACCTCCCTGAACAGTTAAACAACTTTGTAGTCTTTAAGGTAATCTCTAGGCTATTAGGTGTTTTATCTCATAGCTCACTACTAATTATCATCCGTCCAATCACTTGATTAAGAAAGGAGCAACCTTTCAATGGGATGAAAATTATTATAAGGCTTTTGATAATCTTAAGTAATACTTGGCAAATCCCCTTGTCTTATCTCCATCAATTTCAGACAAACCATTATTGCTATATATATCCACCACTCCCTATGCCATTAGAGACTTACTCATGTATCATAATGATTAGGGAAAGGAGTGATCCATTTATTATCTCAAGCATACATTAATATCATATTAGTTAAACAATACACCATTTGAATTGGCATGTTTAGCTATGGTCTTTGCCTCCTAAAAACTCTATCATTATATTCTCAATAATTAGGTACATTTGATTACAAAAATAGATCCTTTAAAGTATCTCCTATATAAAGTAGCATTCATAGGTCATGTGGCCAAGTGGATCATGTTTCTTAGTGAGTTTGATATTGAATATGTTCATAAAAAACAATCAAAGGATAGGTCATAGTAGATCAACTAGTAGAAGCTCCACTAGAATTGGTTGAGCCACTTACATCTCCCTTTCTAGATGAATCTATCATGAGCACCTCATAGGCAAAAAGATGGAAGTTATATTTTGATGGTTCTTTCACCACTCAAGGATTAGGGGTAAGAATCCTAATAGTCACCCTGTAGGGTGATCTCATTCCTAAAGCTTTTCTTCTCACATTCCCTTGTACCAACAATATCTTAGAATATGAGGCCCTCATAGCAAGACTTCATCTTGCCATACATTATAACATCAAAAAATTTCAAGTATTTTGGGACTCTTAATTAATCATACAATAGGTAAATGAAGAGTTCCAAATTAAAAAAATGAGAATTTGCTCCCTTACAAGTAACTGGTTGATCAATTGAAAACTAATTTTCAATGTATCACATTCGAGCAAGTGTCATGAGCTAATAACAAGGCAACTGACTCTATGTCTACTCTAGGATCCCTCATTGATGTTCCTAAAGGACTCTTATAGGGAAATTTTTGATTGAATAATTGATCACCCTAACTCATCATTCTTTGGCTCTTGTACACATTTGTGCCATTAAAAATCCCAGTGTCCCTAGGTATCACACCATCTACCAATACCTCCATGACAATATCTTACCCCCTAATCTCACTCACCATCATGGGAAATACTTTCTCCATCAATATACCCATTATACCATTCTAAGAAGCACACTCTATTGAATGGGGTATGATAGAACCTTGTTAAGGTGTCTGACCTTGAATGAGGTAAATCAAGTGGTCATGAAAGTCCACATTGGCATTTATGGAGGGCACATTAGTGGGATGGCCTTAGCAAAGAATCTCCTTTAAATTAGATACTATTGGCCAACCATGGAACATGATGCTTATCAATATGTGTGGTAATGTGAATCCTATCAAAGACATGGAAACCTTATTCATGTACTGACATAAGAATTGCATCCTATCATGAGCCCATGGCCATTTTCTATATGGGGCCTTAACCTAATCGATAAAATTAATCCTACTTCCTCAGATGGGAACAAATTTATTATCATAGATACATAATATTTCACAAAATGGGTTGAGGCAATGCCACTAACTTACATAACTGGCCTCCAAATATCTAAATTCATCCTCAATCAAATCATTTTCTACTTTGGAATCCCTACCAATATTATCTCAGACAATGGCAAGTCTTTTAAGAATTAGGATGTTGAGGCCTTTTGTCAAAATTAGCTCATCACACAACATTTCTCTTCCCCATATTATCCCCAAGGCAATGGATAAGTAGAAGTAACCAATAAGACCCTAATCAAAATCCTGAAGAAGATAGTCAATCAAGATGGGTGTGATTGGCACCTTCAATTATATCTAACATTATGGGCCTATCATACTAATGTATACACACCCATAGGGGCCACCCTATATTCCTTGGTATATGGAGTTGAAGCAATATTACCCATGGAAGTAGAGCTCCCTTCTCTTCATCTCTCATTATGAGGCATAATTACCGACCACAATTTCCAATAAGAGTGCCTACAAGAGTTAGAATTCCTTAATGAAAAATGATAGCAGGCCCTAAATAATTTGAGGGCATATCAAAATAATATCAAGAATCAATATCTTAAGAAGATTTAGGGTTTGGATTTTGAATTAGGTGACTTGGTCCTTAAATAAAATCAGAAGAACATTAATACAAAAAGAGATAAGAAGGGAAAATTTGAAGCTAATTGGTTGGGCCCATACTATTATTGCCAAATTTAGCTTAGGGGCATACAAATTGGACATGATTGAGGGAGAATAATTAGATGATCCTATGAACATCATGCATCTCAAGTAGTTTTATGCCTAGTCCCTGTATCCTCTATCTATAACACTGATCCATCCCATCCCATCTATAAAAAAAATCCTTTTAATGGTGAAAACTAGCTTGTTGGCACCTTGGGAAAGTACCACGTTGAAAACTAGTTCCCAATGCCATGGTAAGGATAACCTGGCCTTGGCCTTAATAAGTGGAAATATATAACAAATAATCATGCATCTTTTATCACAAAAGCAATAAAGGCTACCTCTGGGGCATTTATTGGAGGAATCTTCTCAAATCATCTACCCATCCTTGGAGACATTATTCATATCCCCAAGATCCTTTATCACTCCATATATCTCTACCCACTCTTTTAGATAAGATTATTATGATAGATATGTCTCCTCTTAGCCCCAGCCACATCATGTTTAATCTTCACTGCCCATGTAACCATACACTCCCACTATCACTACCAAAGGCCAACATAACAATAGGGTTACTATGACTCTGATTCTTGATAAAATAGTCCACACCCCTTTATTTTTGGTTTTATGATTTAAACCTTATCCATATGTCATATATTCCCATATCACCTACATTCAGTTAACTATCACTACACCACCATCATCATTGTTATCCTCATTTTCTATCCATCAATTCCCATCATCATCATCATAATCCATTAGCCAAAACTACATTGTCCTGAGGTCTTTAAGACTATGTAGGTAGAGCTTGGTCACATTTTTTTGGCCAAAGATAGCTTAGCCACTATCACTCCCATCTCTTCATCATCCCCACCTCTAGTTTCCATCCTCATTTCATAACCATTTAGAAGATTGTGAATGTATTCTGCTTGAGCATGTGTGTGTTTTGTGTGATCATTATATTGTTGTGAATGTAATGAAGTTTTGTTTTTTTGAATAGTTTACTTTTCATATGCTTGTATATTTGTGAACAAGTATGGAAAGGGTTTACCATCAAATTAAACACTTATGGATGGCTCATCCAATTTTAAATGGAGTTCCTGCTACACATCTTTAATATAAATGTCATGGCCCTATCAAGACCATTGAAATATCTCATAAATATGTGACATTAACATGGGTTGCATAAATTCTTGACAATATTCCCAAGACCCAAACCCTACCCTCATAACCAATCCCAATGCATATCCTCCTAACCATCCCCAAGCACCTTAAACCAAAAATTTCATACCCACCCTCATCCCATAATCCTTTACCTCAATGATGTAAGAGCACCAAACCATAAAGGACAATCATGAAATAGGGGCCATATCCATTTTACATGCATAAATTAACAAGATCACATCATATATACCCATCACAATCATATGCATGCTAATAATATTCTACCACAAAAATATGCGCATCACTCATCACATGATTCATATCCATAAGTACAACAAAATAACATTATAAATAAAATTAAGTAAATAATCATATTCATCATCATAATCGATAAGACATCCATTCAAAAATCACAATAAAACATCATAGCCAATATATCCCATCTCATATGTATCATAACAAGAACTAATAAAAACTCAATATCATCATATCAATATGCCATCATCATAAGTATGATAACAACAAATATATCACAAACATAAGATCACATCATAATCACATTACATTTGCCACAAGCTAACATAAAACATCACAAAATAATCATGAGATCATAATATACATCACCATAAATAATTAAAAGCATGAGACCATAATCATAAATATATAAACATGAATAACATAATCATCATAGTACATGAATCTAAAAATAATGAATCAATATATATATATATATATATTGATTCATTATTTTTAGATTCATGTACTATGATGATTATGTATATTATTTTGATGTGATGGCATGTGGATATATGATGACTTATGATGATTATGTTATTCATGTTTATATATTTATGATTATGGTCTCATGCTTTTAATTATTTATGGTGATGTATATTATGATCTCATGATTATTTTTTGATGTTTTATGTTAGCTTGTGGCAAATGTAATGTGATTATAATGTGATCTTATGTTTGTGATATATTTGTTGTTATCGTACTTATGATGATGGCATATTGATATGATGATATTTATCATAATATACATCACCATAAATAATTAAAAGCATGAGACCATAATCATAAATATATAAACATGAATAACATAATCATCATAAGTCATCATATATCCACATGCCATCACATCAAAATAATATACATAATCATCATAGTACATAAATCTAAAAATAATGAATCAATATATATATATATATATATATATATATATATATATATATATATATATATATATATATATAAGGGTCCTCTATACAATATATAAAATAATTTCTTAATATGAACATAAAAAATCTATCTATCATGGCAGTGGCGACGAGTGTGGCCTCGACCCTCTACTCTGTGAAGGCTATCTCACTAAAGACTGTCTAGCTCTAAATGACTCTACCCTATGCTCTAATAGTATAGATGCCTCATAAAGAGTCCAATAATACTAAGCCTCCCGTGTAAATAACATGATATGGCCCATCATCCCCATCATCCCCTATCCCTAAAGGCCTACACCTATAACATCTCAAGCCCTATCATCACTAGCCAAATCCCTTTGTAAAGCTTGAATCTATGCATGAAGTAGTTCTAACTATCTAGGAAATTCATCCACCTATCCCTATAAAGTCATAATCTATGACTATGCTTGCTCAAGTTAGATATCCCACTGGTTAACTTATGCCTCCAAGATAGCAATCTATACATCTTACTACTGTACCTAACCTTGGAGAGCTACCACCTCTACCTAAAGCTAAGATAATTTTCTCTTTAACTGAGTTATATGTACCTATAGCTCCATAAATTTCCCTTATCTATCATCTCCCTAAACCCTCAATGTTTGTAACTATGTATGGAGATGGTCTCACTCCCTTATGATCCCCTTTATCTCTATAACTCATGCCTAGATATCTCTCTATAATCTAGAAATTAGTGCCTCATCATCAATAGATTGACTAGGTTGAGATGGTCCTTCTCCTCTAGATGGCTACCTAGGAATCTATGGCATAGATGCCTTTACCACTAACTGATCCAGACCCTAATCATCACTAGGTCCTTATCCCTACCCATCATCCCCTACATCAATATCCATCACATCTTAGGCTGGTCCCTATCTCTATTATCATATCGACTCCTAAATGTGAGATCATGCTGATAATACCCTCTACACTAATCTCTTTATCATCACATGAGGTTAGGTTAACCACCTCGATACCCATCCCTACTACCATGCCTAATACTCAATTATGACCCCTAGCTTTGTTATAACTATCATAAAATCCCACTAAAATGGCACCAAATCTTGATAGTCAAAGAGAGCATCTAACTTCACCATTGACCTCCCCCAATGTGGCCTCTCTTGCACACTCCATGCAAAAATATGCTCAAGATTTAGGATATCCTGAATAAACCCAAACTAGAGATGGTCCTGATCTGATCTATGTCTCTTAATGATATAATCTTGCCTCCTAGTAATATAGCATGGGGTCAGCATAAAATGAGTACATGCCTCATTTCCCAACCTAAAAATGATTCCTTAGTATGACATCCAAGTAATCTACTTAGGATGCAAGGTGTCAAATGCCTCTTTGTAAAATAATAAATCCCCTATATGCCCCTATACCATGCCTATAACCACACACCATCAAAATACCATAGCATATCTTGGCTCTAGATAGGTAAGAGCCCCTAATAGACACTATATCACAATATGATCCTAGCTCCATATCTAAAATATTAAGGAGGGCCCAAAGCTTTGTGCATCCTTGTAAGTGCCAAGATGTATCTACTTGTATAAGTGAGCCAACATGATAGGTACCTATGTAAAAACTCACTGATCATGAACCATATTGGACACTACCTCTCTTAAGCTAAATGGAACCATCTCCAACTCTTATCCAGTAGTAGAATGATAGATATAAGAGCCATAACTAATAGTGTTAATTGGTCTAAATACCCCTCCCACCAACATCAATCTAGTTTAATCGATCTATCATGCATACCAATTTGTAAACTACCACCTAACTACTACAACATTTGGATTAGCATCCATGATCTCTAGTAAATCCTCACACCAGTCATAAAAAAATGGAAAATCCTATAGACATCCTCTAAATTAACAATCATCTCTCTAATCACAAAATGGAATGAGCTAATCTCTAAGTGCCACCATTCCACCAAAGCCATGATTAATGCTCAATCAATCTGAATCAACAATATGATCACTACATCGTGTAGTCCTATCAGCTCTAAGACCCCATACTCTTCATTTGTCACCCACCATATCTCATACAACACCTATAAATGTCTTAATCAAGATGCCAATATCCTTAAGCACTCTTATATCATGAACACATAATAAACCCACTCATCTCCCCATTTTCCCTATTTATCTCATATTGCCATTACCCTACCAAATTAGCCTATCTATTTGACGGAAGACACCTACTCCCTAACTAGTCCCCAATCCATTTGCCTACCTATCCCTCATCACAATCCCACTAATCTTTCTAGCAGCCCCAATAGTAGTATTTTAATACTACTACTTCTTAGTCATGGTATTACAATACCATGATTCTCCTCTCATGGGATTGCAATCCCATGATTCCTAAGTAGTGGAATTACAATATTTCTACTTCCCTAGTAGTAGGATTACAATCCCACTACTTACTTAGTAGTGAGATTATAATCCTGATACTCTCCCTATGAGGGATTACAATCCTACTATTTTCCCTTTATAATCCCACCACTCATGTCTATAATACCATGATTATGGGCACAATTTGTAATTATTGGATTGTAAGTTTTTGGCACTCCATTTGTTTTCTACCCTAAAAAAACTTACTAAAAACACCAAAATGATCAAAAAATGAAGAATGTGAGAGATACTTACTAATGGTCCTACCTTGGGCTCCCTCTGGTACATCTGGACTGACTTACCATGATGTGAAGATCAAGGAATATGATCCATGATTCTCATCTAGAGCTCTAGATTTATATAAACAAAGACTAAATTTAACCTCCCAAACTCACCATTGGCCTATATCACCCCCCCTCTCCCCCCTCCCAGCCAGTCTTCCTATCTACCTAATCCAACCTAGATTCTTATCCTCTCCAATCCTCATTCCTATCCTAACAGACCCCATATCAACCTGAGCTCCCATCCAGAACCCTATCTCCTTTCTCACTCCCTTATATGTTCCTTTGCTTAGGTCATCATCTTTATCCTTTTGGTCACTTGATCATATCAATTTTTCTCTATCATCCACAATACTATCTTGATCATTTTTGCTTTGAGTTATACCTATCATTAATCTTATTAAATCATCTATTTATCCAAGTTAATAGATCTCCCTTACATGCATCCTTACTTTGGATATGACTATAAATTGTAGCCCTTCAATCCTATCATCAACTTTATCTTGGTCAATAGTTATCCCTTGTATGCATCTTTGCTCAAGATACTTCTAAAGTTGGTAACCTTTTTAATCCTATCATCATCATGTTATGGTTTATTCCCATGCACATGTCCTTGCTTGAGGAATGTCTATCACCATCGATACCCATCATCAATACCCCTATGCATGCATCCATTTTAGGGGCATAATCATCAATTTTTGGCTCATTAATTATGTCAACCTCATTTTCTTCCTCTTCTGTACCATATCTCACATTCCATCCCCTTGTCTAGCCATCTCATCCCACCCATCATTTCTCCTTTTCAAGTGGCCATCTGGTTCATTCCTCCCTACATGTCCCCTCAAGGGGGCATCATATCCCCTAATATCATCTACTAAAAATCACCCATGATAAGGTTTTTATTTAAAATACCAATACTCCTTATGCTTTGTCTACTTGTAATACCCTTTTAAAGAGGGGAAAAATGTATGCACTAAATTATGCTTGCCCTGCTAATTATTCTAATTTTCATTGATTTGGCCTAAAGTCCCACTTTTCCTAACTAAATTAACTATTAGATTAATAACCCCCATCTCATTCCTACATCTTACATAACCTTTATCCCATCCCAAAACTAATTAATCATATCATTAATCACTAAACAAAACCTATTACCTATTAAACCTACCCCTAATCCCACTTGCCAAATAAAAATTTAAGAAAATCCTAGCTACCCAGCCAACACCCTACACTAGCCTTTCGTAAACCCCTAAAACCCTATGAGGATATCTCTAGAATTAGATAATTCTAGAAATCTCTCCATTCTATGACTCTTCTTCTAGAATTCTCTATTCTAGAGGATTCCATAGAATTAAAAATTCCATGGAAAATCCTCCACCCTAAATTTTGATTGCCTAAAATTCAAATTTGTACCATAGGATCTCCCTCCATGAATTTATAAAACCAACACACCCTCACTTGCTCAAGCTAATGAAGAAGTGAATGAATGCATGAAGGAATAACACAAGCAAGGAATAAAGCCATTGTCAAGCCTATCCAAGCCATTTTCAAACATCTACAAGCAATCCAACAATCAAGTTTAAGCATAAAAATCTTGGATCAGAGCTATGAGAAGGTAAAACTGATGGTAAACATGAGCATTGCATTATGATTTGCCTTTTCCATCCCTTCTTATTGGTGTCATTATATTTGGGTTTCCATTATCTCTTTTATAATATTTTATTTGAATCCTAAATTTGGTACATAAATTTCAGCCTAAAAAACATCAATGAGTGACAACATTTCATATCCAATAGTGGAATCTATGATGACATCTATTGAAGGTAATGGAAAATTATATTTGGGACAAATGAGGTTAATATTATGGAATTTGATTCATATATGAATAACTATGATTACTTTTTTATGAATGGGAATAATTTTTAACACCCATTCATAATAGTCCATAGGTTTAATAAATTTGGCATCTAATAGTTTGATAATTTCTTTATAGCATAGGGTGGAAACATCAGGTGGAAATTGATATTATTTTTTCTAGATGGGTTTAGCATCTGGGTATGTGATTATGTTACACATAATGATACTAGGGTTGATACCTAGCATGCCATCATATGACCAAGTGAAATTATCACTATATTTATCAAAAAATAGGCTAAAGTTATAGTGCTCAGTTGTTGTGAGTTCTCTAAAAATTGTTATAGGTTAAAGACATGAGGGTTTGCTATATTTTATTCTCATGATTTGTTAATTGAGAATATTATTTCCATATTTAAAATGCAATGGAACATTGGGAAGAGAACAAAGTGGATTTGTTTTTGGATTTATGCTAGCAATGAAGTTATTAAAATGATGAGCCTTTCATTTGAAATTCCCAAGTTTATGATGTTGCTGAAGAAGTTGAGGTTATCTAACATGGAGTAACTCAAATATGGATTCATTGCTAGGTAGCATGGGTAAAGTTCCATAGTATTCCACATATACTTTGAGATCAATGATTTTTTTACCATGGAGGTCATATTTAGAATGTATCTAGCATAAATATATTGACTTAGCATCTAAGGTAATCTCAAGTGTAGGTGGAATTGTGGATGAAGGCTAATTATATTTAATTGGATTGATAATAATTGTATATTTATAATCATTGGTAGGGAGGGGATTTAGTAGAGTGATAGGTGAGATAAGAGGTATATAAGGTTCAAAAAGTTCTAAATTTATGAGAGGTAATATTTTTTCAATAACCTAAGAAGTATCGATAGGTGGAGAATTAACTAGAGGTGCATGACCTTTAGGTTATAACTTAATATCCATAAAAATGGTATGAACATATTGGTTGAAAACATGTATTTCAGCTAAAGTTTGCTGATAGTATTGAACATGTAAGTCTTATGATTGAGCTTGGCCATGATGTAGTTATCATCATAAGTGGGAGAGATAGTACTTGTGTCTCTAGAGGAACATCAGAAGGAGATACACCTAGATCACTAAATTTGTGAGGTGACATGGTTAATGGGTATTAAAATAAATTGGCCACTCCATATTCATTATAGGTGAAATCATCTTCTATGTAATATGTTTCATGTGCATTACATAGAGGGCAAAGTTAGTGATATCATCAATGAGAGGGATGATACAATCATGAGGGAGTAAGGAAGGAGGGAGCCAATATAAAATATAAGGATGGAGATTGGTATTATTACAAGTATTTTGTAAATTGTTTAGATCATCATCATTATAATAGGCAAGGGTGCCCTAAAAATATGGATTCATGTTGACAAATTCAAGAAAAGGTGCACTATTAATTCTTGGAATAGTTGGAATATAATATTGATATTTGGGGTTTTGAAGCTAACTACACCATGGATTAGGATCAGCCTCATGTTTATACCATTTAAAATTATGAATAAACTTTATACATTGTCTACTAAAAGAGGCAATATCCATCCCATGAGCTTGGTATGTATAGTTTTGGGTCAAATAGTGAAAGGAAGCCAAATACAACCAAGAGATTTTTGATTAGTCTTGTCAAATACATGAAATGTTAGATGAGTTTGATTGAGATTATATTTATTATACCTAAATTATTTAATTATCCAAAGAGATTTCACATTAATTCTTGACCCTTCATCTACTAAGACTTTTCAAATAAGGGTGGTATTATTAGTGATTTTAATGAAGAAAGGTGGGTCATCAGATATAAAGATAATTTCATCATTGACTATGTCTTCTTCAAGGATATCAATGGAAGGTTTATAAGAAGGACAAAAAATTTCAATGGTATGAGCTTCTATCGATAAAGGCTCATGAAAAGGTTGTTCCACGTCTAAGGAAGATGGTTTTTCAATTTCTTGTAGTTGTTTCATTAGGAATTTATGATGATAAGGATAAGTGAAAACTAACTCAATGAGAAGTATTTTTCAATGCATAGAGTTAAGATCCTATAAGAAATTCCAATGATTTTTTGAAGATGAAAACCTAGCATGAGGCTTGGAAGGTAAAATATTTTTGGTAGGAAGAGAGGTAGGTCGAGGCTCAGATTGAGGAAGTGTTTGCTCATCAATTTCCAAAGGTAGGTTAGCGGTAGTGGTATATTTTATAATTTTCTTTTCAAGTGATGGTTTATTTGGCTTTATGATGGGATAATTATGGGTGGGTTTCCATTGATAATTTAATTTATCTATATTTATGTATTAAGATTTGGTATAGTATTAATCATAGTAGATGTTAATCACACAAATATCCTTATTTGAATGTTGAGGTTTGGATGTTTAAAGTGTTTTTGGGATGTTAGAGGAAGAAGAATTTAAATCTTGTTTATTTTTAGAAGCACTAACATAATCATGATGATAAATTTTAATCATGGGATCATGATTAAATGTATCTCCTAACATTAAAGAAATGACAAATTTTGTAAGTGCATGACATGTTTTATGAGAATCATCTATATTAATATGAAACCAACAAAAAAATTTACGGTCATACCATATAGGTGGGTTATTATAATATGTGAATTATTTAGAATTATCTAAAATTTGTTTCATTTGTTGAACAATTAGCAACATATGGGAAACTTGGGGATTATCTATTTTGGCCACTCCTAGTTTTGGTTGAGGAAGATTGTTAGTGATTACATTGGTTGAGTGTTAGAAAGATCACTTGATGGTTTTAGTGTTGGGTTTGAAATATTTCATTATAAAGTCTTATCACTTAGCTTGATCAATAACATCATTTAAAGTTTGGGGAGCAAAATTTTTAATCTCGTATTGGAGGTAAGGTGTTAAGGTAGTTGTGAAGAGTTTGAACAAGTTATCATCAATCATGTTGTGATCAGATTTGTGGGCCAAATATTTCCAACATTTGATAAAATAATGATCTAATTTAGAATAATATTGTTTATTATTAATAAAATGACTAAGATAATTTTTAAGATCATTGTGTTGAAATTACTTAACTAGAGGATTGACTAAATCATCAAGTTGCTTTATAGAATGTTGGGTAAGTAGGTAATACCATTCTAATATGTCACATGTGAAGGTTTTAACTAAAATTTTGGTAGTGGCAAAGGTATTAGTTTGAATCCAATCTTTATAAAGATTATCGAATGCTTTGAGAAAAGATGTGGGGTCTTTAGTCCCATCATATTTAATAGTTGGAGATATATTAAAAATGTTAATACATATAATGAAATGGGTTAAAGGTTTATTTTGAATGTGTTGAAACATATTGTTAAGCATAACATATTATGGAATGATATTTATTGCAACATCTTTGGGAGGTGGAAGGATGAAATTTTGGTTATTTTAAAGAAGAAGAATGGGAGGCTGACTAACCATTTATCAAATGATGTTGTAGTTGCATCATTTGAGAGGTATTAGATGTTTGTATGATGTTCATTTATTTCAATATTTGTGAAAGAATTTGAGTAGTATTAATTTGTGGATTGGTGTTGAGAGGAGGGGGATTATTTGAATTGATATTAAGGGGAGGGTTACTAGGTGGTGGATTGTTAGGAGGTAGGTTGTTGGTGTTGATAAGGTTTCCTATGGGGTTATTTTTTAGGTTTGTGGCAATTTCCCCCATAGTTTAGTAAGGTGCCTTAAAATGAGAATTATCTTAAGAAGTATAAAATGGATCTGATCCATGAATCTCATTAATTGGAGTGATTTGAACCATATTGTAGTTTAAAGATGAGGGATGATAAAAAGTGATCCAAGAGTGAATATCCTCTTGGGTAGAAAAGGAAAGAAGAAAAGAACATCCCATATGAAATCTAAATGGATTTAGGTTTTCCAAAAATATTCTAATAGGGGATTTCATGATGCTTGAAGGTAGAATCTAAAATTAGAAAGAAAAGAGAAAAAAATAGGAATAGATTCAGCCAAATATAGAACAATATCGGCCAAGAGTATTGAGTTGACTAGGTCGATAGAGTCTATAGAAAAGACCAATAGAACAAGATGTAAAAGACATAGTCAAACTATTTGATTATGTTTTATAGATGGTAAAATTGAGGTAGGCTAAAAAGATACATAGGAAGATAGGTTAACTGTGTACTAAACATAATAACTAAGTAAATATAATTGAGCACACAAATAATTAAATTAGTGTGTTTGATCTAATTGTAGCACATAGCAAAAACCTTATACTAATGTTGACTAGTACACATTTTGAAATAAAAAATATAATGATCAAAGTGAAATAAATAAAACTTGAATTTAAATGCTAACATAAGTGGTCATTCCTAAATCTTGTTAAGTTATAATAATTTTTTAAATTAATGTGATAAGGAGTTGGCTATAAGAAGGAACCAAAAAATAATCCATGGATAGTTTAAAGTGTTTACACTAAAATGGATCTATATTGGTGATGATACTAGCTTCGTATTGGTTCCTACCCCCTCACTTCATAATTCTATAGGGATAAGCATGTCAGGGGCTTTGCCAATATATACCATCAACCATGTGTTTATACTGGGCTAGAAAACTAAGTTGGCTTCCCATTTAGTGATGAAATTCAAGTAGGTAGACCTTGGAAAAAAATATTTAAAACTTTTTAGTTTTAAGTTATTTATAAGTGTGTGAAAAATAGAATTATAGTGTGTTTAAATTAGTAAATTGAAAACCTCCTAATTAGTCTATGTTTTTTACTCTAAGCAACCAAATAACATAAATGAAAAGTGAATTAATTACTAGAAAAATAGGTTAATTATTTTATTTATGAAGGGTAGAGAGTCAATTTAAATGACATTATATGAAAATATTACAAAATAGAGTTGATAGGGTTGCTATTATCTATGGAATCAAGATCTAGAAGAACATAGTCAAACACATCAATTGCATCTTCTAGAGAGAAAGTAGGCTATAAAATTATGTCAAGCTAGTCGACCTAGTCCACTGTAGGGTTGTTTTATAGGCTATAAAATATGAAAAATAGGACTATAAATAGAAAATAAAAATTATAGATCAGGTAATAATGAACCTTGATAATGTTTAAGATGCTTAGTTTGTTGATTTTTATTTTATATTATTTAAATGGTAATTTTTATATTCTACAAATAGATGTGCTTAGGTCAATGAAGTCTGCAAATCTTGTGTGATAAAAATAATCTATGAATAGAGTCGAATGGGTCAAATAATTTTTCAAACTAGTGTGATAAAAAAGATAATTGTGTTGAGCTGATCAATCTAGCTACCTATTGTTGGATAATAATTACACAAAGAAAATAGAGTTGATTTGGAGAAATTATGTGTTAAACTTGTACATAAAATGTTAGACTATATTAATAGGTTCAATATAGTAGTATAAAAATAAAAATATATAATATGATAATAAATAAATGCATGAAATAAAATATACAAGGGTTAGATTCACATTGGGTTCACTAGAATTTATACAAAGGAAAGTAAAGATGATCTATAAATCAATCCTACCTCAGAGAAGATAAATCACACTTACCCTTCACTTGTTGGTACATTTAAATAATTAGGGTTATGACCAAGATGGATCTGCTATACCTAACCAAGGAGTACCTTACCATAATAATATAAATAGATAGGATTCAAAAGCCTCTAGTCTAGAAACACCATGAGATAACCCTACCTAGGTCCAATATTTTTTATATTCACAAAGTAAATACAAATTAAAGTAAAATCTAACCCAGTGCTCACCAAAGCTTGTAGCACAAAATGGGGGTAATAAACATAAAATTAAACATGCATAAAATATTTTTAATTAAGATATATATAGATATAGCACTAATGCATGGAGAGAGAAATACATTCAAAATCCATTACTTATGCTACTTCTATATACTAAAATAGAGGAGTAAGGGTTAGAGATATTTACCTTGAAGACAAACTTGTCAAGACTCAATCTCTCCCTTGGTCAAAGGTACTTCACAAGTGAATATTGTGGTTTATAAGGATCACTAAGATAAGCCAAATCATCCAATACTTTTCACAAGATAAGATTATTCTCCAAGTATAAACCTTAATCAATGACTACTTAATTAGAATGGTGGAAGAACAAATTGAAAAGAAGTGCAAATGAATGATTAAATCTATCTCTCTCCAAGAAATGGATAAAATAATGTGTATATAGATTAATCTAACCCTGAAAATTTCTAAATTTAGTTTAAATTATTTAACCTAATCAAATTTGTATTGTTAATTGATAAAATCAAGTTAGGTCTTAGACAAGGTTGGCCAAGGCTGACCTAGATTGATAATTTGCTAATATAATTTAAGTACAAAGTCAACCCAGTCTGATTTTGTTTGTTAAATGTTAAAAAGATTTTTTATCTTAGATAGGTATTATTTAAGGTGGTGATATACTTGAGTGTGCAAGGGAGGAGACAAATCTTAGGGAAGTGTATAAGAGATATTTATATTGATTACAAGTGGTAGTATAGGGGACAACAATCTTATAAAACACCAATGGTCTACCCACCAATTTTTCAGTGAACCATTTAAGGCATGAATTTAAAAATATTGAGACTTGATGGGTTTATACAAGAGATAAAACATTATTAATTGATAAAGGTTAAAAATATTATGTATATACAGATACCACCTAATCAAGCTATCTATCCTAGTAGCTATATAGTTCTGGGCCCATGCTATATCTAGAGTAGTTATTAGGTTTAGGTGATCATAAGCCTTGTTATTATATGCTTGGATTAAGAAATAGAATTTGGATTCTATTTTCTTCATCTTATCAACAAGTGGGTATATATCTCCCCACTTGGGTTGTGATTCCCTCTTTATGTTCCTTAAACATTGTATATGATGTCTATCAGAGGTTGTATATTAGTCCTTTCTTATAGTGTCTCCATGACCCAATCATATCTATATAAAATTTATTTTATTACTCACCCTATAGAGTCTATAAAAGTGTAAGGGTCTTCTCTATAATTCCCTATATTGGAGGAGAGCATGAATCTTATCTTAGTTAAAGAGAACACATCTTATTTTTACTCCAATTCTACATTTTGTCCTTTAGCCATTATGATTTTCCTTTTGACTTTCCTCATAGTCTTATTTTCTTTGTCTAAATGAAAATTTACTATTGGTTACTCAACAATGACTAAGTCTTGCCTACCTTATTCTATTCATTGCATTTTTTGGATCCATTCAGGAACATTCAAGGCAAACAGTTATTGTGAAGGTTTTAACTATTCTGTAGGAATGGAAGATGGGGATTTCCCTAGGAGAAGCATGGGATTGGGAGAAGATGTTTCCATTTAAGAAAAATGGGGAATAAATATCCTCCATCTAGTGACCTTTTTAAGGGCCATTATGCCAATTATTAGCTTATGTTTCTCTGACCCCTTCTATGTTGTAATGGTGATAGACTCTGTTTGGGTTGAACAACCAAATAATAGGCCCAATTGAGTGGATGGTTAGTGGGAATAACTAGGGAAGATAAAATGGTGGTGGAAACCAAATTTTCAAAATGCACTTGTTTATTAAGCTTAGAGGACTAAGGGCTTGAGGAAGCAAAGAATGAATAAGTAAGATGGGTATTGAGCAAGTTTTTCAAATAATGCACTAATGATGTATAAACAACCCTAATAGATCCATTTTAAGGTTGGTTGGGGGGAATTAAAATCTTGATTACATGGGGTAGGATTGGGGCTTGTAAAATTACTTGGCCTGAAGAGTCTAAAGCATGAGAAATGAATGTTACAGTACTAACTAGAATAGTCAGATAATGTAGAAGTAGGTGAGGAATAAGGAACTTATGCACTTACCCTTTATGTAATATGAATTAAGGGGAATATTTATATAGATATAATTTTTATTTTAGGAGGTTCCAAGGTTGGAGATACATTCATTGATTACCCCTATGTTGAAGCTATAGGATTTGACTCTGCTTCATCTCCATTATTTCCATATAAGTCATGATGTAATTCAATTAAGACTTAAATAGTATTTAAAATCTCATTGTCACCTAATTAAGCCTCTTTTATTATCCATTCATCATCTAGGTCAATTTCTATGGTCTCAATAATGGTCTCTGATAATGATGTCTTTGTTTTATCTTCCCATTCCTCTTCAGTAAACCACTCCTCATCAATGTCTAACACTTCTAGGGGTTCTAATTTCTCACAACCTTTTATTTTATTCAATCCTTCCACTAACTTTTCATTTAAGGTTTCCTTCATTAGATTACCTTGAGGAGAAACTAAAGGTGTTTTTTCCTTCCTCTTGTATACAAGGGGGAGACTGGTGGGAGTAGAACTTAGTGTTGGAAGGGGTGAGATAGAAGTAGGTGAATTTGATGGATTAATAGGTGGTGATGAAGTGAGATTAGTAGTGGATATTAGGGGTGAACCTAAAGAAGTGGAAAATTATCTAAGAAAAGGAGATATTAATGGAGGTGGTGGTCTAATGGTTTGGGCTAGGGATATGACTAGAGATAAACTAGAAATAGGGGAAATAAATATGGGAGACTAACCTGCTATGTGATTGTGAGTGGAAGAAAGGGTAACATAGAGATTGGTTTACCAAACTAAGTTACACTTGTAGGGCACTATGTAGTGGAATTTGACTAGGGAGGGGTGGAGATTATAATGGTTTATGCAATGGTAACCATTGGGATGGGATGTTGAAGAGGCCCATGGTTGATTCCCTTTCCACTTTCCATAAGTGTTTTCCTGGATGGACTAGCATGTTTTTTTCCTTGTGCTTTAGCATGTGGGAGGGATCCTTAAGGATCTTTTGAAACCCAATGATCTTTATCAATTCTCTTATCATCTTCTTTGGTGGTCTCTAGATGATATTGTATATGCATGGATACCACCATGGACATATTCACCATATTCATTATTGTATGAAATTATATATTATTTAAAGCATTCATGAATACTTCATCATATGGATATGATACATGACCATATTCAATTTTAAACTTTCATCTAACTCTATTTAGGTGTTTTCCCTTTTTCTTAGATCTCATTTCCTATAAGATGCCCACTTGAAATCATAGTGTAATATGGTTTTGCCCACTAGCTAAAAATATTGTCATTGGGTTTATTAGATTCTACCAATGCTAATGGGAGGTGGATGGACATCATGTATATAATTTATTAATGCAACATCTATAGAATATAGTAATTGAGTTGAAATTTCCTATTTTACCACTTTAACTAGGACCAATAGGGGTAGATACATAGTGGATCCCTAATACCCTCTATTCTGATGATTATGAAATCTAGATAGGGCCAATAGTCACCAATCTTTTCAATGTTTCTTTAGATTTGATTATATAATATGGGAATGTCCTTGCCATAAATGGATTGATATGTCATTAGGTATAAGGTCTCAATTAGTGTGGTCATATCCTTAATAAATTTGTTTATATGGATAACATTGAATTCATCATAAATTTAGTTCTTGGGATACTCAATTGATGGCTCCCAGGGTTCCTTGAAAGTTGAGTGAACAGTACTTGTTATGGTGTTTATCAAATAAAACATCATATATAAGTTGTCATATGTTTTATTTTTTAAAATAAGATTTTGGTTGATCAAATTGGTACTAATGATATCACCTATAGCTATGATCTTGATGAAAATGAGGATGGTGTCCAATAGGGGAATATAAACATCATTGACGTAAGTTATGCTGGGAAAACCATAAATTTAGTTTAATAAGGCCATATAAATCATAATTTCCATCCTAAAGACTATAATGGGGATAATATTAATAAGGACTTTGATTACAAATGTACTTGGCTTACTCATCCATTCCTTTAACTTATTGGCTACATTATTTTCATAGATCCATGAATTGTGTAGGGCTTTATTTAGGCCATTTTAGGGATAGGGAGTCTATAGTATTTTTTAAAGGCACACCCACTAATATATTCCATTTGGGTGATATGTTGGTAGAAGATGATATTTTTTTTAGATATTTGGCTATTTATAAATAAATCAAATACTAGGTTAATGCAGGGTATTACCTTAGGTTTTATCATAGCATTATGTAGGCCCACTATTTTGATTGACAATAGGTATTCCCTATATCTCCATGTAAGGGACATGATTTTATCATCAAGACCATAAGGTTTTTCTACTTTAACTTCCTCCCATATAGTAAAATAATTCTTGAATTCATGGTTAAGGGGAACTTCATCAAACCTTATATATATGTATTTCTCAGGTCCTGTAATGAAATATGTAGAGGGGGGAGGCAAAAAAAATGAAACATAAGCCATAGTTAAGCACCTAAGAGTTGTGGTTTTTTAAAATTTTATAATTACTTGGTCATAATAGAGCTTGAATTCACACTTGTAACTATTATTTAGATGGCAATATAATTGTAATTGACTTCATCAATTGCATATATTGCCTTTAGATTTATTAGCTTTACTAAATTTAATGCATTTGTTAACCAATTTGTGTGGATTAATGGCATAAATGGACTTGGATTCTTTTTATTTTTTTAATTTTCATATTTTTAATTTAACTTATGAAATGTCAACCCTTTTGTGATCCCCATTACCAGGTGGGTTTTATTTCTTTTACTTCAAGTGCCTTGTCATCTCTATTTGAAATTTGTAAATTTCTTGCTTATTCTAAAAGAGTTACCTTTTTTTTATCCATCCCCCATGTCATTTTAAGGACATGCAGTATAATTTCACTATTTTGTTATTTATCAGGTTCTTTTGTTACTACTTCTTGCTTCTTTACTACCTTGAGCTCACAATATCATGACACTTGGTAGAATCTCACAATTCTACTTTCTCAAGAGTGTCATACCCTTTTTTCTATTATGCAAGCTCCAGGTGAGTGGGATGATGACACATGTTAACATCTTAGTTCTCCACTTGCTTGGGAGACTTAGAAACTTCTTAGGAAGCTTTAATAACAACAAGCTTGTGGGATTGTGACACTGAATGGTTGTCATCTCTTCAATAGCCTAAAATTATCCTACATTGAAACTTTAATTTTCCAATGATTCGGTGAATGATATTTGACACATGGAAACATCTCATAATTCTACTCGCTTGAGAGTATTTTAGAAATTTATAAGTGCCAAAAAAGCTATAAGTTAGAAAGCTATCACTATATGGCATAATTTTTTTGAACACTAAAGTATAATGCATATTTTATATGATCTTAGGTCTCTGGGAGAGTGAGTGAATGCCACATAGTAGGCTTTGGTGACTTGGTAGGTGTCTAGGTGAAAAATAAGGAAAAAAATCTAAAGAATAAGCTACATAGGATAGAACACAAAACAATAACACTTTAGAAAACACATAAGTTAGTCATTTTGAAAGAGGGAAAACCTAACATGTGTTTAGATAATAAAGCATACTTCATGAATTGTTAAAATCTAAAAACCTTGACAAACATGTGTGAAGCAAACCAAAGATGAGATATAACTTGAGACAAGACCAAGTGTAACTTTGGTTTGTAATAATAAAAGTGTTGACATGCAAGTCTAATATTTAAGAAATAAGCTTAGGCTACCCCAATGATCTTTAAAAATAAAGGTTACTTGGTAAAGTGGGTCCCTATTTACCAAAATTAAATGGGGGTGTGTTTGGGTACAAAAAAATTGTTTCATAAGAAAATATTTTCATTTAGCTTGATCAAGTTTGTCACTTAGGTTTTGTAGAGATAAATTTTGAATGTTATATTTAAGTGAGGGTTTTAAGACAATTATAAAGATTTTAAATAGATTATCGTCATTCATGTTATTATCTTCTTTATGAGCCAAATATTTATATTATTTAATGAAGTTATAAGCTAATTTAGAGGGTGATTGTTTAGCATTGATAAAATGACTAAGATAATTTTTGGGAAGGTCATTCTATTAAAATTACTTGACAAAGACATTAACCAAATCTTATCATTGGCATATAGAGTGTTGAGGTAAGTGATTACACCATTTTATGTCATCTCCTATAAACTTTTTGACTATAAGTTTGGTGGTAGCAAATGTATTTTTTTGAATCCATTCTTTGTAGAGATTACCAAATGCCTTAAAAAAATATAGGGTCTTTAGTCCCATTATATTTAATAGTTGGAGAAATATTTTTAATATCAATAGAAATAATGAAAGGAGCTAAAGGTACATTTTGGATATTTTGAAGCATCTTGTTATGCACAAGGATATATAAAATTATATTTACATTGGAATGTCTAAGAGGAGGAGGGATAACATTTTTATTAGTTTGAGGTAAAAGAAGATAAGGTTGATTATTCATGTGTAATAATTTTTAATTCATTTTAATCATTTAAGATGTATTTTTTATTTGCATAACATTCATATTTTGGAATATTTATGCAAGGATTTGAGTAGTATCTATTTGTTCATTTGGATTATTAGGATTTAGAGGAGGAAGGTTAGGGTTGCTATTAAGAGGAATATTGGTGTTGTTAAGAGGAGGAATGTTATTATTTTTAAGAGGAACATTCCCATTGTTAAGGATTGGGTTGTTTCCTATTGAGGGACTTCCTATAGGAATATTTGTTAGGCATGTATTGATTTCTCCTATAGTGTAATAAGGTAGTTTGGATAGAGTAGCATCTTTATAAGTGTGAAAAGGATCTGATCCATCAATGTCATAATTTTGGGTAATTTGAACCATATTTCAATCCATAGAGGAAGGGTGAGAGAAGTTACACCAAGAGTGAGTATCTCTAGGTAATTAGGGTAGGAAAGAAAGAATAAACTATTTATTATCTAAATAGATTAAGATTATCCAAGAATATTCTAATAGGTTATTTCATGATGATTAAAATAAGAATATAAGAAGGATAAAAAGTAAGAAATTTGGGCAATGTTGGTTAGGTACTAGATGGGATCAACTAGATAGTAATTTAGAAAGAGGACTAAGTCAGACATAGGATACATAATCGGCTATATGGTATAGAGTTAAACTAATTAAATACATTCTATAAAAAGGTAAATAGAATAATGGGTAGAAAACATAGTCAAATGGGTCGAATGTGGTCTATGGGAGGATGAAAAAAATATCCTATGAGAGACTACGTTGAATGAAAATTGAGTATCTTGTAGGATACTGAGTCAACTATGTTATATGAGTTGGAAAATTTTGAAATGGTATAAATCTAGATGACTGAGTGGTAATTTATAGAGAAGTAATTGAAACACATAGACAACTAGGTTAATTAGGTTGATCTAATTACAACACACAATATAAAACTTGTACTAACACTAGCTAATACAAGTTTTGTAATACAAAATATAATTGGCAAATAGCGAGTAACAATACTAAAATGTAGATGCTAATCTATTGAGTGAACATTAATATATTTTTTAAATTATTATTTAAAATGTGATAGGTGTTTGTATTTTCAAAGGAACTAAGAAGAGGTAAACTAAATCTAGTTTTAGGTATGTTAAGGATGAAAGGAATATTTATTGGTGATGGTACTATCTTGGTATTGGGGCATACCCCTTCACTTCAAAATCCCATAATGATAATGGTGTTAGGTGATTTATCAATATATACCATAAACAAAATATTTATATTTGGGCAAAAAACCAAGTAAAATTTCCCCTTGGTGATGAAATCTAAGTAGGTAGAATTGGGTAGAATTGTTTGAATGCTTTATTGATATTTTATGATTTAGTAGTGTGTGAAGGAAGAAAGTGAATAATGTGGTAAATTAACATTCCTAATTATATTATGTGCACTACTCTGAGAAAGTAAGTAGATAGATGAAAAATTAAGTAATTATTATCAATGTGGGTTAATTTCCTTTGATTGAAAAAGACACAGTACTAAGTCAATTGGGTTGACTTAGTATACAAATAGTATAAAATATATTTGATCTAGTTGAATCTATATATTAAAATATAGCCTAGATAAATGTAGTTGAGAAATTTGAATTTCTTGAGTGAAAATCATTTAAAAAACTAAGTTAAGCTAGTAGAATTAGTTTACTATAAGCTTATAGTTTTATAGAACTGAAAAACTAAGAAAAATAGAACTAAAATTTGATTAAAAAATGAAATAACTAAGGTGGTTAGAATGAATATGATTATTAAGACAAATTCAATTTTAATTGGTATGATAATATATTAAATATATTGAATTAATATTTTTAAGTTATTTTGTTTAGACGAGGGTTTGAACCTATAAAATAGAATGTTAAAACAAAGTTGAACTAGTTGACCAAGTTTGCATAAAATTGAATAATTAAAACAACTAGAAGAACTATGTCAATAGAATTGATCTAGTATAGAATTGGGTTGATCAGGTTAATTAAGCTATCTATAAAATAAAATGACCTACACATAGAGCTAAATTAAGTTGATTAGATCAACTGAGTATTAATATCTACATATGCACTACTATATTGAGTTAACATAATCAATCTAGTAGTCTAAAAGTGAAAATTAATAATTTACAAGGGTTATTTATTGTTGGGTTCTCTATAATGTATGAAAATGAAAAATAAATATGATCTATAAATCAATCATAACTCAATTAATAAAATCATCTAAATATACTACTATCAATACTTATATAATTAAGGTCATGACCAATATGGATATGCTAAATCTAATTAAAGGATCTCTTATCATCTAATATGGATATAAAGGGTTTGAAAGCCTCTAATCAAGTAATACCAAATAATAAACCTAGCTAGGTATGATAATAATGAAATAGTAAAGTAAATATAATCTAGTGCTCACTAAATATTATGGCACAAATGGAGGATAAACATAAATAATAAACAATAAACATGCATAGTAAAAATCTGCTCAAGTTAATGTATATGTAATCCTAAGTAAGGAGAGAGAATAAATTCATTATCCATTATTCATGAAAATATATCTACTAAAATATAAGATTAAGAGTTAGGAATACTACCATTGAATATGAATCATTCGAGCCTCAACCTCTCCCTTGGCTAATGGTTCTTTGCCATAGGTCATGTATTTTTGAATCGAAAGACAGATAATGAACTATAGTCTAGACAAGGACCTCCTAGTGAATCTCAATCTTTCACAAGATAAAGGTTATTCTCCAAGAAGCATGAAACCCTAAGTAATGAATCCTCAAGTATAATGGTGTAAAAATATATAAATAAGCACAAATTAATGATTATTCATATTCAAAATGGGGTGAAATATGTGTATATATAGCTTGATTTGATCCCAAGTTCTTCTAAAATTTTATCAAAAATTGTTGGCCCAATTGACCTTATTAGGTGGAAAATAGAGTCATTAGGTCCTGGACTTAATCGGCCTAGGCCAACTTAGTCCCATAACATGTGTTATTCCCCAAAATAGGTCAACTCATTTGATTACATTTGGTAAATGGTAAAAAGAGATTTTGCTTAAGTAGGGCTATTTGAGGTGGTGAATTTCTTAAAGAAGCATGTGAGTGAGGTGTCAAATATTAGGGAAATATATAAGATGGGTTTGTATTAGTTTTAGATTGAGTTATAGAGAAAAACAATCTTGTAAAGCACCAAAGGTCCACTCACCCCTTTCCTTGTTTACCCTTTAAGGTATGCACTCAGAGAAATTGAGATTCAATGGGTTCTTACAAGAGATAAAACATTAATAATTGATAAAGTTCAAAAATATTATATGCATACAACTATCTATTTAGTTTAAAATAATGACACAATGCATATAAAAGTACAATTGTTTCATACATACATACATATATACATATACATACATACATACATACATATATCTCTGTGTGTGTGTGCGTGCGTGCGTGCGTGCGTGCGTGCGTGCGTGCGTGCGTGCGTGCGTGTGTGTGTGTGTGTGTGTGTGTGTGTGTGTGTGTGTGTGTGTGTGTGTGTGTGTGTGTGTGTGTGTGTGTGTGTGTGTGTGTGTGTGTGTGTGTGTGTGTGTAGGTATGTATGTATGTATGTATGTATGTATGCATGTATTTGCATCTACACATAAATTCTAAATTCTAAAATTTAAACTATAGAACCACATCTCATTATAGTAAATTTGCTTTCAAATTTCTAACCTATCATAATATTCAAGGTGGAAAATATAATGATAGTGATATTATTGAAAGTAACTTAAATTAGAGGTGAATATGACTATGCAAATTCCATATGAATCTATTTATCAATAATGAAATCCATTAAAAGCTTGAAAGTAAAATTAACCACATGACATATACTATGAGAAATATAATTTACAACCACAACATATTTCCATTATATAAGTTTCTAAAATCTAAACTAGAACAAGTATTTTTTAAAGTAGGTATTGGATATTAATGTCCCCAAGCATAAAAAAATTAAGTGAACCTTTTTATAAAATACTTTTCATTGAATAATAGATGATATATCTATGCTTACAACAAGCCCACCACTAAGGCCACAACATTCCCTACACTAATTATTATAACTAGAATTTTTAAACAATATACATGTGGGGTTGCTCACCTCTTAATGATTTGAAGTTGTCATGAAGTTATCATTCAACATTCCTCAAACCTAAGGGAGTTATCAAAAATAATAATTTAATATTTAAATATATATTTAACATTTTTAATTTGATAATGTTAAAGATAAGTTTTAAAGGGTCCTATTCCTATTAAAACACTAAAAGATATCCAATAGAAAAATAAGAAAAACATACATAGAATAAAGCTCCATGGGCTACCAAACAAAGAAGTCAGCTTTAGCTAAAAAGATAGTAAATTAATAGGAAACAAACACCAAGCTTTAATAATAAGTTTTTATAACCTATAAACTAATGCCTAGGATAATGGTAAAGTAGGGGATTAAGGATAAGACTCCTCTGAGTTTGAGTATTCAGCCAATGTAGTGGTATTTTCCTTCTATCTTTCATATTTCTAGAGATGGCCCTGATTTCTCTTACTAGGGCCTTGATCAGAGTCTTCCACTTCACTCTTATACTTACTAATAGGTTTTTCTTTTATGGTTTCTTTGTTATGTTTTTTATTCTCCAAACTATGTTGGTCTACCGTGATCTTATCCTTTTTCATTTTCTTGTTTGGGGTGACCTCCCCCACTTCCCCATTACTACATGTTTCCTTCACTTTCTCTTTTCCTAAGCTGTAAAATCTTGTTCCTTCATATTAGATGAGATTTAATTGGGACCTAAACTTCTTCATTTCTTCTACCATCTTATTTCATATAAATTATTGCATGGAGAGTTTTGTTTCTTATTTTTCCATGATCACTTCAAATTCCATATTTTTTTTGGTTTTGGGGGTAGGGGCTAAGGGATTTTCCTTTCCTTCATGACTCTCTTGTTCCTTCCTAGGGTGGTATTAAGGGTCTCATCTAACTCACTCAAGGCCCCCTTATTGAATTTTCCTTTGCTCTTATCATCTTTCTCAATATGGGTGGTGGACTTTTTAGATTAATTTACTTCCTGGCTAAAGAGTCTTCATCTTCCTGAGTTTCTTTTTCCTCCTTAGTGTTATCTTCTAACTCATCTTCATTATTTTTCACTTCAATTACATTTACCATGTTTTTGTCCCATAAGCCTCACCCCTCTTGATTATAAAAATATGAGGCCTTTTTGTAGTAAATAAGTGGAAGATTTCAACTTGTAAGAAGTCATAGTGGCCTTCAAGGACTTTAACAAGAAATAAGAAAGACTAATTTTGTGTCCTTTAAAATGATTCATAAGAAAGAAATGGAAAAATAAAATGATGGTGAAATTACCATCCAATGTAATGTATTTAATGATTTGGATGTAAATTTATTACCATTTACTTGATAGTTCCAATCTAGAGTAACCTTTTTACATAGGGACAATGGGTTTATCTATTTTTAAAAAAGTGTTTATTAGTTATTCCTTACACTCTTAGGTATTACCTTGAAAATCCATACTCATTACCTCTCTATGATTTCATTAGTGATGATTATTTGTAGGCATCTCATTTTAATGACTCCTTCCCAACCTCTAATAAAATCCTTGAAGATATTAGGATTGTGGCTAGTAATTATGATCATGAAATTAACTTGACCCCATTTTGTAAGTTTTATCCACATAACTAGGTATTATTTTCCTTGATATAATAAATATGTTTGATTCTATCATAGCCACCTCCCATGGCTGTAAATTTATTCCTTTTCAGGGGTTTGTGATAATTTAGATTTAACTTAAGTTCATCTCATTCTAAATATGACATGACTAGTGTTTTAGTGATGGTGATGATAGGTACTTTCATCCCACACTTTGATCTTGGTTTCCTCACCTTATAATGAATGATAAAATAATTGCATGAGGTTTCACATTCTATGAGATTTTTCATTAATTAGATGCCATCATTAGATTACCATCCTTATTGGGGTTGTGAATCTTATCACATCATTTGAAATGAATATGATTGCATGGCTTGGTAGGTCTTGTAGCTTCAACCATTGTTGAAAACAAGGGTTGAGAATAGAAATATTGGCCATATTATCCACCCCTTTGTTACCTTCTCTATAAATATGTGATATTGAGACTTTTTTGAATTTTTATAAGATCCTTTTAACATCCTTAATTTCTCTTTGGATATGCTAGGATGGTTTATTTTTTCTCTACAAGTAATTGAGGATGTTTAGAAAGTCCCATTTGATAGGTAGATAATAAATTTACATCCTAGTTACTAGATGAATACCCTAAAAAGCCATTTTGGCTTTGCATATGTGATTAGTTTTCACTCTTAGAGGTTTAGCATAGGATTTTATTAATATTCCATAAAAGTTTATAATGATCTCACCTCCAATAGCTGAGCTTGGGTTTATTTTAGATTCCTCATTGAATTTTATTTTAAGCCAAGGTCTAGGTCGTTTACTCCATTTGACCTATGATTTATCCACCTTCAAGGCTAGGTTATAAACAAGAGAGGTAGTTTTATAACTTTTGAAGATGGGGGAAACCAAGGTGGGAGGGGAAGACTTGGATTTGGGTGTGAACAACTCCCAATTTTCTTTGATGGTAAGAAAAATCCTATGATCCATGGATAAATAGTTAACATGAATGTTTTTGAAGATGAAGTTGTTCTTGCACATCCATATTCCCCCAAAAAATGGGGGAGGGATAAATTCCAAAATAATTCTTGAGAGGGGGGATTCCCAAGGAGGTTTACATTGTTAAATGAGATTGAGGATATAGTTCAATCTAACCTAGGAAAAGTTGAATTTTAAAAGGATAAACATAAGAGTTTTGGAGGTAAAAGGATATTTCAAAAATAGGTGGAGGATAGAATCTTCACTAAATTTTCACAAGATGCACCTATTGGTGATTGGGTGGCCTCTTTTAAAAAAATTATCAATAATGAGAACCTTACTCTAAATAGCTAACTAGAAAAAATATTAATCTTAGGGGTAAGGTTCTTGACTAACATGTCTATTAAAGTGGGTTTAATGCACACTTGAGGTAACCTATAACATTTTAAGATATAAATGGAGATGAAATCCACTCTAGGGAATTATTTTAAGGTATGGGTTGAACAACTAATGGTAGAATAATAAGATGAACATGTAGGTTGTTAACTGAGTGTATGTGTGGATGAATGAAACCTAGAAGAAAGTTAAAGCCTAGTTGAGTTGGATAAATCATCTCTATCCTATAGTGGGTATATATTGAGAAAAGAAACTTTAAAAGATAAAGGTAGATTAGAAAATAAGGTTTGTGATCTTTAGAATTATTACTTTCTAGCTAGTCTCTTTATGGTTAAGTATTTTAATACCAATGTTTGTAGCTAATAGGTATCGCATACTCACATGCAAACAAAATAATATGATATAGAGAATAACTAATATAGTAAACTATAGGATCTAAAATAAAGGTTTTTATTATTTATAGTTGTTGTTGCACACCCTTATTTAATATATTATATCTCATATTAGAGAGGTATCTAAGGTAGATATGGATTACACCTATAAAACTATATCAAAAGAAAACAATTGTGCATACTCAGAGAATTGAAATAGTTTACCTAATTGCATGAAATTAATAATACTTGATAATTGTATGGTAGCTATTACACATATTTAAACTAGCATACATTAATAATAATTTTTTTAATCTATATATTATTCACACTTCAAGTTATTGAATCAAATAACCAAGAAATTAAAACAAATCTAATTACATAAAATTGGAATGGAAAAGTATCGACATGGGTCATGATAATTAAATAAGACTTTTTCCTATATTGATATTTTTTTAAACTCCAAATACAAAAGGATTAAATGTATAAATAGATTTGGGGAGAGGTCACCTCATCCCTCAAATATCTAAAAAATTCAAAGTTACATGTTAATAATTATAACATGAGTTCTAATTGATGCAAATCATGCATGTACATTATAATTAATCACAACTATATTTTTCAAAAAATGATTTGATCTACCATGACAATGCAATGTGTGCATGATTAAAAAAGGTCTTAACTATTACATGTTTATTTTATATGTAAATATACTCTATTTATATCAATTAACTCTCCATGTAATATAAATATAAAATTAACCTTAGAAAACTAAGGTTTAGTTGAAGTTGATGGTAGCATAGTCAAAGCTAAAGTAGTATAAGGAACTAAATTAGTTAGTTGGGAACTAGATGGAATTTCCATATACATTTTAATGGAATCTAAATATTGGTGGTGATTATAACTCACTTCATGTTGTAGCCTAATGATTTCTATTTTTAAGAGATATAGCATGTATACTCTATTGACTTTCACTAAAAAGCGTGCATATTCAGATTTAATGGCCCTGAACTCCACCAAAAAAATTGAGTTCTATAACCTTCTTCCTCAAAAAATTGAGATATGATTCAATTTCCTCTAATGTGATCCATTTATGACTCTGGTTAATTTTAGTAGAATCATGTTTAATTAGTTGGTCAAAATTGGCTCTACTTAATTTTACTATATAGTCCCTTGGTTGGAGAGATTTAATTCATCTATAATTTCTAAGATCAACTTATCATGTTTTTAAAACTTTGGGTATTAAGGTAAATTTGCATGAACCCATTATTTAATCTCCTATGTCCATATGACCACCAAATTGTGATCATTCACTTCCCTAATGATGTCATCAAATCCAAATGACTATAAGCCTTATTATTTATATTAGTACCAAAAAAATTAATTTATTTTTGTCTTCATATAAATAATTGAATATTTTTATTATTTAAATGAAATGAAGAGCTATATAAGCTCTCATTAAACTAATGACATCCAAAATTTAATATAACCAAAGGGTTTCACTTTGAACATCATATTCAATTTCTCTATGAACATGAACAATTTGTTGTTATTCCCTAAACTATTCAATCTCTTATTCTAACTCTCACCTAGCCTATTCAATCCCATTATGGAGTTATATCAAATCCTTATTTTAATTCCTAAATTAGGACTTGAAATATTCATTGTTATGAGACTCACCTAGTCTCTTGTTCTTTCTCTTTGACAAAGAAAAAACATCCTGCCTCTCCTCCAAAACTAGACCTCTCCCTGTGCCATCCTTAGTTTTCCTCTTTTTAACTTTATTAGATGCTTCTTGTGGATTTTGAAAAGATAAAAATCAATTTGGGAAGCTATGTTATCATTATATTATTCCTTTGGGAAGCTTGGGACTCCAAATCAACTACTCATTGAAGAATCACCAATTAGGTAGAGTTAACTAGTTTAGTGTTCTGAGGAGTAGTCTCAGCTAGTAGGTCCTTTGAGGAAAAAATTAAAGAGTGTGATTTTAAGGGATATGGTAATGATGTCCAAATTATTTTGGACCAATAAATACCACTAAATTTGGGTATTAAATAAATAATAGATATAGGTTTCTTATTTCTAAATTTCTTCATTAAAACAACATAAGTGGACTAGGTAGAATTGGAAGAAGGCATTGGTTATATTAATTGGATGGATGAGAAATGTAATTGTGTATTTACCAAAAATCATTTGGTTTTATTAAATTTAAACTTTTTAGTCTTAGTAGTGGAAAGGGGAATGGTGATTGAGGTAACAATAGTGGAAGTAAAAATAGTAGAAACTATTAGACTTGTGGAAATAATAGAAGTTGTAATAATAGGATATAATGAAATAGAAGTGGTAGGATTAAAAATAAAAACCAAATGGAGTTTAGGAAAAATAGGGATTAAGTCAATTGAAGGAGATACATCCTTACCTAACTTGTCACCCTTAAGTGGTGCTTTCCCTTTACATCCTTGAAAGTTTAAGACCTTGGCCTTATGTATTTATTAGTCCTCTTCTTCATCCTTAGGTTCCCCCTTGATGGATGTATGTCCATGGTAAATTGGGCCCTCTTGAAATAGAGATTAAATAATTATATCTATAGGGGTTCCAAAGACTCTAGGTTTCCTTTTGTAATAAATTATAGTCTTACCATGTAAGGGGGAAGTCTATTGAGTGTAGGAAGAAGTAACATTCATAGTTGTGGAAATTAGAATAGATAAGGCAAAATGAATGCCTTCATCTTCTATATCTAAAGAATCTATACAAATTAGTTCCTATTATTCACTTGGACCACTAATAATAGCTAAAATTTCTTCCAAATATTTTTCTTGGTTCATATCCCTCATTTCAAGTGGTGTTGTTGTTGGCCATTTATTTTGGTCCACTTACCAAAATTTGGATTGATTTAAAGAACTATGGAATCCATCATAAATCTATGAACTCCATCAAAAAATATATGAACTCCATCATAAATCTATGAACTCTATTAGAGAACTAAAAATTCCATTAGAAAGTCTACAGACTTTGTTTGAAGAACTAAGGACTCCATCAGTAGAGATGCTTTACTTAAATTGCCTTACAAGTTGAAAACAATGGAAATTCCAAAGTAGTAAGTAGTGAGGTTTGAGAAGTCCAAAGTAGGCAAGTGTGAAAAAAAACTAATGA
Source organism: Torreya grandis (assembly GCA_037957365.1). Taxonomy (NCBI): domain Eukaryota; kingdom Viridiplantae; phylum Streptophyta; class Pinopsida; order Cupressales; family Taxaceae; genus Torreya; species Torreya grandis. Next base: position 82,921 of record JARHVA010003700.1, on the reverse strand, counting down.
AGCAAGAAGAAACATTGCCTTATAATTCTTTTGGGACTGTCGAGACTCTCCTTTTCTTCACCATGTGCTTTATTTTAGAGTTTTTGTTCAAGATAAGGAAAGGAATTTCTTCAGACATTTTTTCCAAAAGAAAAGTTTTGAAGGATGGGTGTTTGTTTAAAAAATCAAGAATTGTTTCGAACATTTTTCCTAAAACAATTTTTTGAAGGGTAATTTTCATTTTCCCTAAAGGAAATGGCCCAGTTTCAATTTTTTTGAAGGGTATGTTCCTTTCAAAAGGGTCCATTTCAAAGTTTTTAATGGAACATATAGAATTATAAAGGGCACTTGGAATAATATTAAGTAATTATGTCAAAATCTCTGAGGAGATATTGGTGTAGACAAATTCTCCAAAGGAAAGTGCCCAAGTTCAAAAGAAAGGGACCTTTTCAATTTTTATGAAGGGTATGTTCCTTTCAAAAAGGTCCATTTTCAAGAAGCCGAAGGGTACTTTCCCTTTGGAAAAGTGCCCCAACTAAAAATCTAAATGATTTTTATTTGAGAAAGTGCCCAAGTTTAAAAGTCCTGAAGAAGATGTTTGAAAGCAAAGACCTTGAGGGAATTGAGCCAAAAAAAAAGTCCAAAGGAATTCCTTCAGAAGGATTTCCTTTAGGAGAAAAGTCTAAAAAAAAAGGATCTTCAAGAAAAGCTGAGTAATGAGAACCTTGAAGGAATGAGTAAAATGGAAAGTTATGGAAGGAAAATTGTAGAAAAGAGTTTGAAGTGGAAAAATAAAATGACCTAAAGAAATAAGTAGGTAAGTAGTAAGTAGTAAGGAGAACACAAAATAAAGAGGTGACACTTATCAGGATCAAATAGACGTAGATCAATAGAGTGAAATAAGTTAAATGGTCAAGGGATTCTAGGATTTGACATGTGGCAAGAAATAGAATGTGTTGACAAGTTAGAATAAGGATCCAAGGGCTCATGATTAATCATGAATTCAGATCTAACAGAGTGAATACATAAGTGGGGTTAGTGAAACCAAGTAGATTAATGACATAAAGGACCAAATGACTAAGGAAAATGTAGCAAAAGTAAAGATGACTCAATTTGAACTAAGATGGTAACAAGAACTAGACCCCATCATTAAAGCTCTTAAAGGAAGCAAAAGAGTTATTCGCACCCACTTGTATAAAGTGGGTGAGTGACTTGAATGAAGACATAGAGCCATGCTTCCAGTCATACCATTGACAAACAATCACCCAGAAAAGGTCTAGTCATGATGATATACAAGCATGGAGTTTTTTTCCTCACAAAAGGGATAATTAACATAGTCAAGGGATCAAAAAGGAAAATGATTTTTAGTCATTAAGACCCCCCTCTCCATCCTTTCATAAAGTCCCTCTTCTTTCATCCCTTTCCTACTATATATATATATATATATATATATATATGATTTTGGGCCTTAATAGGCATCCCTCAACTGGTCATAGAGGCATTCTATCAATATTTACTTGTAACACTCTCTTGAATCAATACAAGACAACTTTATGATTTCCATTAAAGTCAAGTGTGCATTATTGAAGTTTAACTTGCAGAATGTATGTTTTTCTTCATCATCTATGATTTATCTATGCACCTCATTTCATTTTTCTTGGTTTATTTTAGGTCCTATGATGTGTTAGCCTTTGGTGCCTTTTTAAAGCATTACGATTCATATTGTCTCTTCTGCAGACCTATTTCTTCCTACCCTTCAAAGTGCATCTTCCCCTTTGACATCCACATAGCTACTCTACTTACAATCTAAAATAGGATTAGCTAGTCTTGTCTTTTTTAAGTCTAGTAGTAGTCACTAAGGTTCTTAGTCTAAATGTGGATCACTCTTTTTTGGTGCATCACCTCCCTTAGCTTAGATTTTCCTTTTTTATGTTATCCTCCTATCCCTTTTCCTTAGTAGTAGATTTTAGTGTGGGAAATGAGAGATAAAGTGAAGCATATGAGGAAATAGCCTCATTACAAATCCTAGAGGTTCAACCTCATGATAGGATACCCATAACCTGAGGTTATCCCAATGTTTTTATCTAGGAGTGAGAGAGCCTAATAAACTCTCTCTCAAGGGGTGCAATTCTAGCCTATAATAGTTTATGGCATGCCAAGTGAGACCACTTTTGAGGAAGATTGGTCAAGTTTGATGTTATTTTGATTAATTTACATCAGTTATAGCTTTCATCTTTTATTATCTGGTAACTTCAAAGAACACTTAGCAATCTGGTGATAGAATAGTAACTATTCTTCATGCCAAATGTGACTACAAGATCAATTTATATAGGTATTCCTTTTGAGTTTTTTTAATTACCCTTAAAATAATTAAGAAGGATATGGTTCACCAATACTCACCCATATGTAGGAAAATTTATTCTTAAATCAATCATAAGGTATACTTATGCAAGAAGATCTTTGTTAGCCCATCTTACTACCATGATTCCCCAAAGAACTTTCATAGGCTTCAGTGGCTAAAGTCCTTTAAATTTTCCACAATATGACATTATGATAATAGCATCCCTCAAAAGTGTCCCATATTTCATATGAGACCAAGTCATGACTCCTACAAAACACATCACAAATATAGACAATTCTTGTAATATCCATAATGTCATAGTAGAAAATGTAGCTATCAGACTATTAGTTGTATCCTTTAAGGGAAAGGCTTTAGATTGGTATAGAGGTTTAGCTCCTAACTCTTTTAAATCATGGGATCAACTGGGAATAGATTTATGTAAGAGATTTGTAGACAAGAGTGATCATCTGTCACTTGTAGAATAGTTGACCATGATTAAGAGAGATCCTCATGAAGTTATGCAAGAATTCAACACAAGATTTCAAAAGGCTTGGGACAAAATTCTAGCTGCTATTAGACCATCCCCTAACTTTGCATTTTTGTGTTATTTGAAGGCTTTAAATAGTGACATAGAATTAATGATCTAATCCATGGGAGGGGAAATATTTCTAAATGCTTATGAGGTGACTATTAAAGCAAAAAAATGCCTAGTTTAGGCTGGCAAGCTTACTCCTAGACCCTCAATTCCCCTTTTCACTAAGATCAGACCTCTTATTGAATTCATTCCCCTACTCAATGTTATTCTTCCAACTCCAATAATTATTTATATACCTTCACCTAAGTAGGAAAATGCCTCCACTAGTAGATCAAGTGATTCCTAAGAGAAAAAAAACAACCTAGAACTCAAGAGCATGATCTAATCCCTAACAAATGATGTAGTAAATGTAAAAAGGTAGGCTCAGTTAAATAAACCATACCAAGATCCATATCAATCTTAGTAGCAATCTTATTAGGGAAATAGACCACCCTTTAAGGGAAACTTCCAAGGTCAGAACAAAGAGCAAGGCTAAGGATATCCTAGCTATAATAAGTATAATAATTACAATCTAAACATTACAGGCTCTCCCAACACCTTGGTTCATGTTCAAAATAATATGGCTCAATAGGTTGAAGGGACAATGCTTTGAAATCAATCTTTTGGGAAATCCATTATCCCAACCAATGTTACTAACCAGACATTCAATGACCAATGGTAGCAGGTTGTTACTTATGGATATAACCAAGCCTTAATGTCTCAAAGAACAAAGACTCCCATGATACCAAGGCTAGGATAGTCTCCACAAGACCAAGGATCTAAGTAGGTACCAAACTAGATAGATGTTATAATGGTCATCAGTGAGTAAGAAGAGTGATATGCATCCAATTAGTAGCCCAAATCTAATCAAGCTCATGTCCCAGTGTCAACAAATATAATATTCAAAATAAGGAATATGGGTGACAACCTAGGAGCATTCAAGGAACCCCCTATCACCACTCCTTCATTTTCCAAGCCTAATGAGCCTACTGTCACTCTAAAGGTCTTGACATGTTCATAAGGCTCATAAATTCAATAAATAATAGTAGTGTCTCCCAAAGCACAAGAAAAATTTAGAAGTACACCAATCAACATTGTTGAAAAAATTTAGAAATCTAATGTGAGTGTACCAATATGGGACATGCTTTCCATGCCCAACCAACTGGATATCTTTCAAGAAGGTTTGTCCAAAATAGTTGTTACAAAAATTGCATGTAAACAACCAAGCAAAGAAGTGGAGGTCCTTGCTAATGAAAACAAGGGTTTTATGGGAGAATTTTCAATTAGTGTGTTCAAACCTTTGATTTTATATATTTTATTAATCATTGGTGATTCCTTGGTGCATAATTTATAGGTAAATAGTGGAGCTATCACTTCGATAATGCCAAAGTCCATAGCTGATCAACTAAACCTCAAATATGAGTCATATACCAAGGGAGTTTTATAAGTTGATGATTCTTCCATAAATCCATTTGGTATCATCAAGGATTTGAATATGACCCTAAATGATTTTCCTAGTCTTTTAGTGGCTTAAGATGTGTTGATCCTTGATGTAACTCCTCACTTTATGTTATGCCTCTCTAGAGAATTCACAGCTAAGATTAGGGGTTATCTAGAAATAAATTGGTCCTACATGGAATTTAGATTAAGGTATGGGACTAAGGTGTCAATAAAGGTGATCCCATGGCACAATTCCACATTAAGCTTCATCAACTAGATAGCATAAACATTAATTGTACCATCCTTGATGAGGATGAATTTACTACTAGTCAAGAGCTAAATACTTATCCTGAGGAGTTTCCAAATTTGTTTTAGATGAGCTATGGGGGATAACCAATTTCTCAACCCTTTGGATGGTGTTTAAGAAAGAGACATGGGTGTCTATTTACTACATGAAGAAAATCAGCTCACACTTTCCCTCATTGGACCTAAAGAAGACCCCAATGGTATATGGAAGTTGTTTTTTGATGGTTCAAGGAGAAAATATGGAGTAGGTACATGAGCAATATTAGTTTCCCCTTTAGGTAACAAGCATTTATCTTCCTATAGGTTCCATTTTAACTACTCTTATAATGTAACAAAATATGAAGGATTGATTGATGGTCTCCAATGGGCCAATAAAAGAGGAATCAAAATGTTGCAAGCATATAGAGAAAGTGATTTTATAGTGAACCAAGTTAGAGGCTTGAACATTACAAAGAATCCTTTGATGAGGTCTTACAAAAATAGATTGTGGGACCTAATTGAAGATTTTGAAACCTTCAACATCTAAGCTATACCAAGGAACCAAAACTAGCATGTTGATAGGTTGGTATCTATGGGAGCCCAATTTGATATTCAAAGTAAGATAAAAGAGGCCAAGGTTCAACCACATGTCAAGGTGGTGGTGAGGCCATTAGTGTTAGATAATGAAGTCCATTGGAAAGTTTTTGAAAATGATAGAAAAAATTCTTGTTTCTTGTAGTAAGAGGTAGAGTTTTCCTCAATAAGCCAAGGTAAATTTCAACATTAGTATGAGGATTAAATTGTTCAGATAAAGTCTAATAAACTTCCTAAAGGGTCAGTCACCCTTGAGGGTATTTCCCATGAGGGAGACCATATGAGGAAAGAAAAGTCATTAATGTCAACCAATGAAGAAAACTTTGAGAGAGATCTCATCTTCAAAGGCAAGATTCTCAATCTTGAGAAGGCTGAGAGGCATGCTTTCATAGCACTCTACTAGGAATACACAGATATCTTTGCTTGGGAATATAATGACCTGAGAGGTTTTGATCCAAAGTTAGCCCAACATACTATAGAACTAGAGGCCAATGCTAAGCTTGTAAGGAAAAAACAAAGTCCCATTAATCCCAAAATTAAAGGGATAATGAGGAGAGAGCTAACCAAGTTAATTGAATCCAAGATCATCTTCCCCATCAAGCACTCATCATGGGTAGCCAATTTGGTACTTGTAAGGAAAAAGAGTGGGGAGATTAGGCTATGTGTTGACTTTAGAGATTTGAACAAAGTCTCCTTAAAGGATCATTATCCTCTACCATCCATGGAGCAACTTATTTAAATAGTTTTAGATTCATAATGTTTTTCCATTTTGGATGGATATTCAGGTTACAACCAAGTATTGGTAAAAGAAGAATATCAGTATAAGACTACCTTCACCACCAAATGGGGCACATACGCATACCAAAATATGCCTTTTAGTTTTTCAAATACTGGTACAACTTTACAAAGAGCCATGAACATGGCTTTCCAAGGATTGTTGAATCAAATGGTGTTGGTCTACTTGGATGACATCATGTTTTTTTCCAAAAATGCCAAAAAACACATGGACCATCTAAGGCTAATCTTTGAAAGATTTAGGAAGTATGTGATCTCATTAAATCCCAAGAAGTGTGTGTTTGCCACACATGAAGGTAAGCTATTGGGCCACATCATTTCAAAAGAAGGGTTATCTATTGTTCTTGAAAGGGTAGATGACATCTTAACACTCTCTCTCCCCAAGCATAAGAAAGGAGTTCAGAGTTTCCTTGGTAAAATAAACTTTGTAAGAAGGTTCATACTAGATTTTGTAAGCTTGGTCAAGCCTATTACTTCCATGTTAAATAAGAGTCAAGTTTTTTCTTATCCAAGAGAAGGAAAAGATGCTTTTGAAGCCATCAAATAGTCCATTACCTAAGCACCTTTGCTCATAAATCCTAATTTCTCTAAGGATTTCATGTTATACGCCTTTGCCAATGTTGATAGCTTGTTAGTGTTTCTATGCAAAATTGCTTTCTACATTCAAAGAAGAAATAAGAAACTAAAAGAAATGGTCAAGGCTAGAAGATACCTAATAAAGTCATGCGCACCGAAATCAGACGTTGGAAGATTCTCCTCTTTGGTTGTGGAAGAATGACACCTACGAAGAAAAGAGACTAAAACACATAAAAACATTAGTCAAAGGATATGGTGGGTTGTCAGGCGAACGCTCGATCCCAGAAGTATGAAGACTTCCTAGAAGGATATCAACCCATTGATAAAAAAGTAGAATATTGGACTAAAGTAGATAAAATGGAAGATAAAATGATAGAAATAAAGGATAGAAAATAAAACGCGTACCTGATAATGAAGTAAAATGTTTTGTGCAGTCACTGATGTCGGTCTCTGTGGTGCCGGCGTCGATTAGAGAAAGTGCCGACGTCAGTTAAAGTGCCGGCGTCGGTCGGGGTAGTGACCGGCGTCGATCAGGGCAAGTTCTGGACAAAGTCTGGACGAGTTGCAGAAGGTCTGGGAAAGTCGAGATAGGGTCTGGTCAAGGTCTAGACAGGGTCTGAACAAGGTCTGGACAGGGTCTGAACAAGGTCTAATCAAGGTAATGTTGAGTCTGGACAGGGTCTGGGGGTTTTGGTCGAGTCTGGACGGATTTATAGACTGGGATAGTGGGCAGAGATGTAAGGAAGGGACTCAGGGCTTAGGTCTACAGTCTAAAGATCTGAGATGATAGAAATAGAAACAACAAACAAATAATAACCAGAAAGAAATAAAACAAATAGAGTAAATACTTACCTGCCAAAAGACATGATAAAAGCCATGATTGAAGTTGTTGAAGCATCGTCGTAAGTTAATCAAAGCGAATGCAGATTGGTTGAATGCTGGAGTTGATTGATCACCAGAGTTTTGTGAATGTCCCAGTTCGGGGGTCGATTGATTGATTGATTAAATTGATTAGCCTTCGAGATTGATCGACGGATGTTGATGAAGGGAAGGGGCGGTTCGAGAGACGGTTCGATAACCATTCGGGAAACCGATTGAGAACCAAATGATAACTGATAATGGATAACGGTAAGGTGACCAACATTGGCAGGATTGCCGATGTCGGCCGATAAGTGACCGACGTCGGTGACATCGGCCGGGTAACGACCGTCGTCGGCAGATGCATAATGGGGATAGAGTCTAGCTTTAGCTCTGTGCTCATTTTTACATGCTGCCAGGGTCAAGGCTGGTGGAAAAAGTGATCGACAAGGGTTAAATAGGCAAAGAAGAATAAGATGGGGGATGACTAGGGGAGTTGACATGATTTCGGTGTCTACATTTGCCCCTTTTTGTCTTGTTGGTTATTCTGGACGAATTGCAAGACAAAAATAGGAGTGATTGCCCCAGGTGAGGGATAAGGTTGATTTCATCTTGTTGGTTGTTCGAATGAACTACAAGACAAAAATAGGTAGTGGATTGCCCCGATTATGGATAAGGTATTCCCCCTCAAAGCAGGAAGCGAGGGAAGGGAACTGGGAATCGGGTGCTGATTTGACAAAGAGTGGATGGAAAAGGGGTGAGGGTGAATGCTGCAAAAGTCGTGATTGCATGCATACCACTGCACGAGATGGTCAGGTCAAAAGTGTCATAGGTCAAGGGTCGAGGAGTGCCAAAATTGAAATAACTGGGCCCTAGCATTTAGTCATCTGCTGATCGGGTTTTTCAATCTAAGCTGAAGCTCCAAATGGGTCATCGTGTTCTAGGTATCCCAGGCTCAGGAAGTGCTCCTAGAAACACGAAAAAGTCACAAGTAGTGTGGATCAACTGGCTTGCGATCCTATACTTGTGAGGGTCCAAAAAGGTCTGCGCACAATTCTGCTAACCAGGCATGAGGACGCATACATGCAAAAACAACCAAGGCAACAGTGTCTTGGAAGTGGTCGAGGTTGGAGGAGATAGGCATGATCTCCAATGGTTGGTGGTCGATGGATGGATGGATGAAAGGATGTGGCCGAACTAACCCTAGAAGACAGTCGTGTCATCTGAGTGCTGCCTACATAGCCCCGGTCATAGGGCTTCAGGCCAATGTAGTTCAGACAAAAGGTCTGAGTAATAGACAGGTGGTCAAAATGGTCGATAGATTGGTCGTGGTTATGATGAAATGATGAGGGGAAGAGATGTTGCAGCCTTTTCCAAATGGTGTATTCTGCAACATTGGTCGAGAGGTCTTTCATCCCTAGCAATATTCCATATTCGTGATGGATGTATGCTAAACATGAATTGAGGTCTATTTACGCTTCAGTAAGTATTGGTTTATGCTGAACATAAATTGTGGCGGGTCAATAGTTTCCATGTGTATTGGTGTCCATAGAAACTAGGGTGAATAGGTTATGGGGGTGGTCTGAAAAGAGAGTTGAGTTGATTGACAAGTGATGAAGGTGAATGTGACCAAAGTGCAGAAGAAGTGAAAAGCATATTGCTCTTTCATTGACAAGGACCAAAAAGATAGCATAGATAGGGGTTATGAGAACCAAGAGCCCCATTCATGCATGACGTCGTTGACCATAGTTATGTTAGAGCGGTAATCGAATCACTTTGACATTAAAGTGAGCTCGAAGTCCCTTGAGCAGGTGATAGGAGGAGGAAAAAGGGTAACCCATTTTTAAGAGCAGAGAGAACTTTGCCCCTTTTTATAGGAGACCCTGAGACAACTATAAGTCAAGTCCATGACTCATTTTTTTTTTTTTTTTTTGAGGTGCAGACTGATCAATGCGGGAAGCCTGCATAGAGATGTCATTTGCTTGGTGGTCAGTTGTGAAGTTGATCAATGCGGGAAGCTTCTAAAATAGTGTTGTTTATTGCCAGATTAGTCATAGCCATCCTTCAAGGGAGTGGTCTAGATTTTTGTTTAATATAAAGGCTTTTGAATAGTTGTCCTTCGAGGGAGCAGTCTATTAATTACAGCAATGATAGTACAGTTGTCCTTCGAGGGAGCAGTCTACTTTTTGATTTTGATATTGATATAGTGACCATGGATATTGTGACATCTTGATTTGTTTTTATAGAAATATGAGTCATGAACAAGATTATAGAAGGTCAAGGGTTCCCTTTTATTAGGACAAAGCATCCATACAACATAAAAGGGTTATAGGAATTGTTAAGAGGAATAGGGTTGAAAGGAATTAGGATGAAGAGGATGGGGATTGCTCAAGGGACGAGCTCAAGTTAAGTGTCAAGTGGACGAGTACTCGACTAGCAATAGAACGGTCGCAAATGCAACACATTAAGAGGCTCAGGTTCTAGGCGTCCATCAAGAGAAGATAGATGGTAAGTCCCTGATCCATACTTGTGCATGATAATAAAAGGTCCGAGCCAATTAGGAGCAAACTTACCTTGTTTACTGCGCTCCATATTGGTCACGTGTTGATGGTGGATGTGAAGTTGGTTGACATGGTCATTGATTGGTCGAGACTAGTTGAATGTGTGGATAAAAAGGTTGGTCAATGTTTGGTTGAGATTTGGTCATTTGATAGTTGGTCAATGGTTGGTCGAGGGTTGATTGGTTAGTATTTAGTCTTTGGTTGGGTTGAATGTTTGGTTGAGGTTGGATTAAATGTTTGGTTGCTAGTCTGGTTGAGGCTAAGTTGAAAGAGTGATTGATATGTGGTCGAGACTGTGTTGAAAAATTGGTCAAGGTTTGGATGAAGGTTGAATTCCCCCAGCGGCTAGGGAGAATGTTTGATGGATTGGTTAAGGTTGGTTGAGGTTTAGTGGTCAGATGGACTATGTTGAGTTGAATAAGGGGGTTAAAGGTGACAAAGGGACCAGAACCTGGCATGGAGATCCTGATTTAGGTGATGAGGTTGGAGAGGCATGGGTTAGTGTTGATGATTTGTCAGAGGGATGGTCCAGAGGATCCTTGATGAGAAGGGAATCCTTTCTCTGGTGTTGATGAATGACAGCTTTAAGAGCGCAACAACGCTCAATGTCATGTCCCAGAATTTGATGATAGTGATAGTATTTAGAGTTGTCGAACCAAGAGGGTCTTGATCCAAGAGTTGATGAGAGGGGCGGTGTTGAAGGCTTGATAACATGGTCAAGAAGAGAGGTGTCATTCCCCAGACATTGGCGAATGGCGACTTTGAGGGCACAACAATGTTCTGTGTCGTGTCTAGGTGTGCGATGATATGCACAAATACGAGTGTCATCGAACCAAGGTGGTTTAGGTCTGAGAGATTGACATGGTCTAAGAGGCGAGAGGTTGAGGCGAGATGACTGCAACAAGTGCTGTAATAGCAAGGTATAAGAACCTGCTAACGGGTCTGGATATTTTATTGCAGTGAGGGTTGATGACGTTGGTTTGAGAGGCGTAAGAGACGTTGGTCGATGATTTAGAGAAGATATATGTTTGACAGGTTGATAGAGTAATGGAGGCAACGTGCCTCTGTGAAGGATTGGAGTAGGAAGCACTCTAATTAAAGTGGATGGATGTGGGCCTAGGATTGAAGGTAATGAGGAAGGTGGGGGAGGAGTCCTCTGATGTGGTCTAATGATCTTCATTGGTTTGGGTCGAGGGCCACTATTGTGTGAGGCAAGGTTAAATGTGAGTTTGGGTTTAGATGTGGATGAAGGTGAGTGAGATATAACAATCTCAGGCAAAGGGCAAGAAGAAATCGTGATTGGGTCTTCCTCAGTCAAAATGGGTGAAGAGATAGGGTCTTCTCCTGGTGGAGAAGAAATAGGAGAGGGTGGCTCCTCAAGTGGGCAGATGGCAGGGATGATCATGCCTTCTACGTGTGCTTGAGGAATAGGTGAGGTAGGGTCTGTGGATGAAGATAGGGCTAATGGCATAGGTTTGGTCAAGGCGTCCTCTAGTATAAGAGAGGTAGATGGAGGATTAATAGGAGAAGAGGGTCCTTCATCCTGTGAAGAAGGTTGGTCAGGGACAAGAGGTAAGATAGTGTTGACAGTATGTATATCATGGTCTTGAGGGTCATTGATCATGGTTTGGACGTTGTCTTGAGTAGGCAGGTGATTAGGAAAAGGTTGTTTGAAGATGTCAAGGTTTTGGTTGGGCGGTGCGTTCGGGTTATCCAAGATAAGATCGCCCTTGTCTAGCATGTCCTGGACGATGTTTTTAAAAGTTTGACAGTGATCCGTATCATGGCCTTTGACACGGTGATAGTTACAAAAGTGGTTCTCCCTGTACCATGCAGGGATAGGTGTTGAGGGGTCAAATTGATGTGGTCGGATTGAAGGGAGATTGAGGACCCCCTGCTTGATGAGTTTATCCAAGACAGATGCATATGACTCTCTAATTGGAGTGAATTAACGCTGTATGGATTGACGTTGAAAATGTTTATTGATGTAGTCTAATGTTGACGATGCTAGTTGGTTAGTTATTTTTGAAGATGATGGTCTAAAGATGATAGTGTTTGCCGACCCCTTAGATTGAGAGTGGGCAGAAGAAGGTCTGGAAGAAGAATGGTCATTGGTTCTTGTGTTAGTGTTACACAATTTGACCTTATCTTCTTCAATAGCGCAGAGTTCAAGCTTTCGGGACATGGTGAAGGCCTCGTCGAAAGTGTGGAATGTTTGAACCCGCAAGGTGGATGAGATGTAACTGACACATGCTCGGGAAAAGAGCTCAATGAGCTCTGGTTGAGGCAAGGAGAAGGAGAGCTGGTTAATCAAGCCTCTCCAATGGGTGACAAAATCAACTACTGATTCGTCATCAAATTGCCTAATGGAGTAAAGGTCTGTGATCGAGACTTGTTTAGTGATATTGATTGAGAAATGGTCAACGAATAATTGAGTGAGTTGAATGAATGAAAAGATAGAATGTCTGGCAAGGGAGCTATACCAGTCAAGGGCAGGGCCAGAAAGAGACATAGGGAATGTGCGTAAAAGTAACGCATCATCGTGGGCAATAAGGTAACAGGCATGTCTGAATGCCCATAGATGTTGTTGTGGGTCTTCCTTACTCTGAAAGCGAGTAAATTTAGGAAGCGTCTAATGGTTGGGGTATGGTCGGATAGGGACAGAAGGATGAATGGGCTCGTTGTAAATCTGGTCATATGAAGAGACATTACTTGAATCAGAGATAGAAGCTTCAAGACTGGACATTTTATCCATCAGCATCTTGATGACATCTGCTGACAGATTGGTAGACAGAGTGCCCCCTAGGTTGTAAGGCACTTGAAAGAGGCTAGAGGAGGTATACGACGTAGTCAGTTGTACCAATAAGGGTGCAACGTACGGATGACTAGTCGCAGGGGCAAAAGTAGAGGCTAAGGGTAGTTGCGTCATGAAGGTCGAAGGTATAAGTTGACTAGGCACCGCCAAAGGTGGTTGAATAGTGGGACTGGTAGAAGGATAGGTTGGCACTCCTACATTTATGGGCGTAAGAGTGTAAGGGGTCGAGACAATCAAGTTCTGATATGATGTAGAACTTGGTTGAATTGCAGGTGATTGAGGGGGTAACAAAACCCCGATGGAGGTCAGTTTAAAAATAGACGAAGAGGCCAAACTTTCCGTATTGGCCATGGTTGAGTTAATGGTTGAGGTGAAAGGCTGAGTCATAAAGGGTTGGATGATGAATGGTGTCGATGTCGTTGCCATGTCACCCGAAAGGTCTCGCATTGGGTTTCTTGTGAGATAGTTATGGAGGGCTACAGTATTGAGGTCCAAGAATATTTCAAAATCTTGGTCCCCTTCAGGGATGATGGGAATTTGAGTCGGGGTCAGGGTCGGTCCTGTAGGAGTTCTTTTAGTCTCCAAGTGGAACTCCATGATAGGACGGGTTAGAGATGGGGTAGATGAAAGCAGTTGATGGTTAGAGTGGTCAAAAAGGGCCTTGGTTTGACTGCGTGTCAAAACCATACAAGGCAAGAGAGAATGTCCTCACACGCTCAAACAAGCAGATAAGAACTAAAAAGATGAAGACACAAGCAGATCCTAAAACCCTAGAAGTAAATTTTTTAGGATTATAGTGGCTTATGCCTTAGAATGTGTGTAGAGGAAGATTGGCTTTGAGTCGGGTTCTAGAAGAAGTCTATGAATGGTTTCAGGTTAGTTATGGTGGTCAAGAAGTCTGTGTTAGGGTCTGTACGAGGCCTGGTGCTAAGGAGCAAGCTCCCCTCACTTCACGAGTCCAGTGGTAAGCTGGGCCCGCTTAGCCAAAATATACTTCGCCTATAGTTTAGACTCTGCCAGAGAACAGAGTGGGCTTTCCCCTTGGTGATGAAATCCAAGTAGGATCACTGGGGACGGGTAAGGTATCTGCTGGGGGATGAAATCCCAGTCGGGCCTTGTCTCAGGTAAGTTAAAATGTCTGTTTTAGTGCATGTGGTCTAGTCGTGTAACATAGAGTGATCTAGATTAATTTAATATGCGGTTTAATTACTATGTGTGATCTAAGAGATGTAGGCAAATAGAAATGAATGCAAAGTGTTTTAATGCCCAAGTCGAAATGTTTGTTCGTATGAAGATGAATGGAGAAAGAGTCGAAGAATATGAGTTTTAGCTAGTCTAGAAGTGCAAGAAAGAAAAGAAAAGTTCGTTTTAGTCCTGCTTATGATGTCATTTAAGAAGAAACGAAAGGAGGCGAAAAGGAAGGAACCTAATGCACCTATATGAATGAAAGAAAGAAAGAACCCAAGGAAGGCCCTAGGGTAACACCGGGCGTGCCAGAATGTTTCTATGCAAAATTGCTTTCTACATTCAAAGAAGAAATAAGAAACTAAAAGAAATGGTCAAGGCTAGAAGATACCTGATAAAGTTGTGCACACCGAAATCAGACGTTGGAAGATTCTCCTCTTTGGCTGTGGAGGAATGACACCTGCAAAGAAAAGAGACTAAAACACGGAAAAACGTTAGTCAAAGGATATGGTGGGCTGTCAGGCGAACGCCCGATCTTGGAAGTATGAAGACTTCCTAGAAGGATATCAACCCACTGATAAAAAAGTAGAATATTGGACTAAAGTAGATAAAATGGAAGATAAAATGACAGAAATAAAGGACAAAAAATAAAATGCGTACCTGATAATGAAGTAAAATGTTCTGTGTAGTCACCGATGTCGGTCTCTGTGGTGCTGGCGTCGGTTAGGGAAAGTGTCGACGTCAGTTAAAGTGCCGGCGTCGATCGGGGTAGTGACCGGCGTCGGTCGGGGCAAGTTCTGGACAAAGTCTGGACGAGTTGCAGAAGGTCTGGGAGAGTCGAGATAGGGTCTGGTCAAGGTCTGGACAGGGTCTGAACAAGGTCTGGACAGGGTCTGAACAAGGTCTAATCAAGGTAATGTCGAGTCTGGACAGGGTCTGGGGGTTTTGGTTGAGTCTGGACGGAGTTATAGACTGGGATAGTGGGCAGAGATGTAAGGAAGGGACTCGGGGCTCAGGTCTACGGTCTAAAGATTTAGGGTGATAGAAATAGAAACAACAAACAAATAATAATTAGAAAGAAATAAAACAAACAGAGTAAATACTTACCTGCTAGAAGACATGATAAAAGCCATGATTGAAGTTGTTGAAGCATCACCGTAAGTTGATCGAAGCGAATGCAGATTGGTTGAATGCTAGAGTTGATTGATCGCCAGAGTTTTGTGAATGTCCCAGTTCGGGGGTCGATTGATTGATTGATTAAATTGATTGATTGATTAAATTGATTAGCCTTTAGGATTGATCGGCAGATGCTGATGAAGGCAAGGGGCGGTTTGAGAGATGGTTTGATAATCGTTCGGGAAACCGATTGAGAACTGAATGATAACTGATAATGGATAATGGTAAGGTGACTGACGTCGGCAACATCGGCCAGGTAATGACCGTCGTCGGCAGATGCACAATGGGGATAGAGTCTAGCTTTAGCTCTGTGCTCATTTTTACATGCTGCCAGGGTCAATGCTGGTGGAAAAAGTGATCGACAAGGGTTAAATAGGCGAAGAAGAATAAGACGGGGGATGACCAGGGGAGTCGACATGATTTCGGTGTCTACAGTTAGCTATGCTAATATAAAAGAATGGTGAAGGAATGGAGTAGCCAATTGCCTTTTTCAATTAAGGGCTAGAAGGATATGAGGTGAGGTACTCTTTTATATAGAAGTAGATCCTTGTAGTAGTAAGGAGTCTTAAGAAGTTTAGACCAATGCTCTCCAACAAAAAGATTTATCTCATGGTAACCCACCATGGAATTAGGGATTTCCTCCATAACAAAATTTTGAATGAGAAAAGAGTTGGCTAGATCACCAAAATCATGGAGTTTGATGTGGAAATCAAAGTGACCAAGTTGGTTAGAGGTAGAGGTTTGTGTGAGAGCATAGTGGAAGATATTCAAAAGGATAAATAAGTTACCATGATGATTCAAGATAACTCACAGGTAGAGGCACCTCTACTTCATAAGATCTAGTTCCATGATATGGCACATTTTTTGCTAATAAGAGAATGCCCCTAAGGTTTAGATAAGGAAAAAATAAGGTATTTTAGACTTTAATCCATACCTTATGCATTGGTTGATGGGATTTTATTTAGAAAGGACCTCAATGGAGTGTTTCTAAGGTGCGTAGATAATGACCAAATGACCAAACTCTTAGAGCATTTCCATGATAGACTTGTAGGATGTCATTTTGCACTTAGAACCATATCATTAAATATAATGAAGGCTAGTTATTACTAGCCCAACCTCTTCAAAGATGCTTATGCATGGGTAAGAAAGTGTAAAAAATGTGCCCTCTTTATGGGTAAGCAAAGATTAGTAGCTTTTCCTCTCAACCCAATTCAGGTAGAGCAACGATTAATGCAGTGAGGTTTGGATTTCATAAGAGTGATCAACCCTCCATCAAGTGTAGGGCATAAGTGGGTGTTTACTTCAACTGACTACTTCACTAGATGGGTGGAAGCCATTGCATTGAAGGAAGCTAATGAAAGTGCAGTCCTAGACTTCTATGACAAAATTGTAACCAAGTTTGGTGTTCCATCCACTATCATTTATGATAAGGCATTAACATTTCTTGGTCAAAATATAAGTGAATGGGCTCTCAAAATTGGCATCTACCTCAACACCTCTTCCAATTATTATCTTTGAGGAAATGGACTAGTTGAGTCCATAAATAAGAACTTGTTGAGAATCATCAAGAGGATTATGGAGGAAAACCAGAGAGTGTGGCACACCAAACTAAAGATAGCCTTGTGGGCTGACATGGTGACTCCTAAAGCTACCATTGGAAATTCTCCATATGTTTTAGTATATGAAAGGGAGACCAAGTTGCCCATTTCTTTTGAGCTGCCTACATTAGAACTAGCCCATCAGTTGGAACTACTGGAAGATGAGTCCATGAATGTAAGACTAGATGAACTCATGGAGCTTGAAGAAATGAGAGGCCTTACAATGAAAACACTAGAGTCACATCAAACTTAGGTCAAGAAAGATTTTGATAATAGTGCCATAGCAAGAGACTTTAAAGAGGGGGAGTTAGTCCTCAAATGGGATTTAAATAAGGCCAAGACAAGTAACCATACTAAGTTTGATAAATTTTGGAGTGGCCCTTATTTGATTTATGGATGCAAACAAAATAACACTTTTTAGCTTGCCTAACTAGATGGAGAGGTATTCCCATCCCAATTAATGGGATTCATCTAAAGCCTTACTATTAAAAGTATTTGTAGCCATTGTATATATTGTACCTTTTGTATGGTTTTTCATGTTTTCTCCTAAGTGCCTTGAGCACATATTTTCTATTATGCATTTCCCTTCATAAATTCCTTGGGCACTTTGCTTTTTTTGGTTGTCCTTGTCATTTCAAGGGAGTTTCTAGATAGGGTCAGCCTTGTCAAAGAAAGCAGTGACTCCATGCCCAATGGATCAGATGAAGCAAATGAGATGAGTTCTCAAGCATAATAGGCATGCTTCCCTATGAGTCACCAAAAATATTAGCCATTTATTTTGGCCCACATACGAAAATTTTGACTAATTTAAATAACTATATAATCCATCAAAAATCTATGGACCCTGTCAAAAAATCTATGAACTCCATCAAAAATCTATGGACTCCATCAAAAAATCTATGGACTCCATTAGAGAACTATGGAATCCATCAGAAAGTCTATGGAATCCATTTTAATAACTAAGGACTCCATTAGTAGAGATAATTTACTTAAATTTCCTTACAAGTTGAAAATAATGGAAAGTCTGAAGTAGTAAGTAGTGAGGTCTGAGAAGTCCAAAGTAGGCAAGTGTGAAAAAAAACTAACGAAGTAAGAAGAAACATTTCCTTATAATTATTTTAGGACTCTCAGGACTCCCCTTTTATTCACCAAGTTCTTTCTTTTGGAGTTTTTATTTGGGCTAAGGAAAGGAATTTCTCAAACATTTTATTTGAAAGAAAAGTTTTGAAAGATAAGTGTTTATTCAAAACATTGAGAATTGTTTTAGAAATTTTATGTGAAACAATTTTTTAAAGGGTACTTTTCATTTTCCTCAAAGTAAATGGCCTAGTTTCAATTTTTTTGAAGGGTATATTCCTTTTAGAAGGGTCCATTTCAATGTTTTTAAGGGCACCTACAAAATTCTAAAGGGCACTTGGAAGAAGCTCGAGGAATTGTGATAAAAGCTCTCAGGAGATATTACCATGGACAAATTCACTAAAAGGAAAGTGCCCAAGTTCAAAAGAAAGGGACCTTTTTAATTTTTTTAAAGGGTATGTCCCTTTTAGAAAGGTCCATTGTTAAGAAGATGAAGGGTACTTTCTCTTAAGAAAAGTGCCCCAACTAAAAAGTTGAAGGATTTTTCTTCAAGAAAGTGCCCAAGTTCAAAAGGCATGAAGAAGATGTTTGAAAGCAAAGACCTAGAGGGAGTTAAGCCAAATAAAAAGTTTGAAGGAATTCCTTATAGATAAAAGTTTGAAAGAAAAGGATCTTCAAGAAAATATGAGAAATGAGAATCATGAAGGAATGAGTAAAATGGAAAGTTTTAGAAGAAAATTTGTAGAAAAGAGTCTGAAGTGGCAAAAGAAAGTGACTTAAAGAAATAAGTATGTAAGTAGTAAGTAGTAAGGAGAATAAAAAACAAAGAGGTGACACTTTTTAGGATCATGCAAACCCAAATTGATGGAGCTAAATAAGTTAAATGGTCAGGAAATTCTAGGATTTGACATGTGGTAAGAAATGAAACATTTTTACAAGTCAAGAGAAGGATCCAAGGGCTCATGATTGATCATGAATTCAAATCCAATGAAGTGAATACACAAGTGGGGTTGGTGAAACCAAGTAGATCAATGACATAAAGGACCAAATGACTAAGGCAAACTTAGTAGAATTAAAGATGACTCAAGTTGAACCAAGACAACAATAAGAACCAGACCCTATCATTAACACTCTTGAAGGAAATAAAAGAGTTAAACATGGCTCTACATATTCATTTAAGTTGTTCACACCCACTTCTAAAAAATGGGTGAGCAACTTGAATGAATATGTAGAGCCATACTTCTAGTCATACCATCAACAAATAACCACCTAAAATAGGTCCAATCATGATGTTACACAAGCATGGAGTTTTTATCCTAAAAAAAAAGAGAATTAACATAGTTAGGAGCTCGAAAAGGAAAAGGATTTTTAGTCATTAAGACCCCCCTCTCCATCCATTCTCAAATTCCCTCTTCTTTCATCCATTTTATACTATATATACAATCTTTTGGGCCTTAATAGGCATCCCTCGACTAGTGATAGAGGTACTCTATCAAGATTTCCTTATAACACTCTCTTGAATCAATAAAAGACAAGTTTGTGATTTTTACTAAAGTCAAGTGTACATTATTGAAGTTTAACTAGTAGAATGTATGTTTTTCTTCATCATCTATGATTTATCTATGCACCTCATTTTAGTTTTTTTGGTTTCTTTTAGGTCATGTGATGTGTTAGCCTTTGGTGCCTTTCTAAATCATTATGAGTCATAGTGTCTCTCCTACAGACCTATTTCTTCCTACCCTTCAAAGTTCATCTTCCCCTTTGACCTCCACATAACTACTCTACTTGTAGCTCTGAAATAGGATCAGCTAGACTTGTCTTGTTCAAGTCTAGTAGTAGTCACTAAGGTTCCTAGTCTGAATGTGTATCACTCTTTTTTGGTACATCACCTCCCTTATATTATATTTTCATTTTTATGTTATCATCATATCCCTTTTCCTTAGTCAGTAGTAGATTTCAACATGGGAAATGGGAGCTGAAGTGAAGCATCTAAGGAACTAGCCTCATTAAAAATCCTAGAGGTTCAACCTCATAAAAAAATACCCATAGCCTGAGGTTATCCTAATGTTTGTATCTAGGAGTGAGAGAGCCTAAGAAAATATCCCATAAAGGGTGAAATTCTATCCTAAAAAAAGTGTGTGAGATGGTTTTTCTTGATATAAACTTGAAATCATTGGGGTATGCTCCACACTAGGCTCCTGCTTGACTATTGTCATCACCCTAAGTGGTGGCTAAGAAGAGTTTCATTAGTCTTGAGGATATTGTGAACTATGGGAGGTCCAGTAGTTTATAGTTGACCATCTACCAGGAGGAGGGAACTTATTTTGTGTATCAAAAATTATTATGGAAGGCTATCTCTAAATAATCCTCAAAAGTTCCTCATTTAAACTAGTTGCTTTTACTCTCTCCATAACTTTAGCATCATCTTTTGCATTTAGAAAAATGAAATCATGGTCATAAGGATCATGTTGGTGTGGGATACCAAGGCCTTAGATATGCTTTTGTATTATATTGTGGGGATCCCAATCTCTATGTGGAAGATAATCTAATGAATAATACTCTTTATTACTAAAAACATCTCGAAAGTGTTTCTTGATGATATAGCTCATCTGGCCTATCATTAGAGAGGAACCATGAAATAGTTCTTTATTCTTTTTATTCAAGCCTTCATCCATTCTCTACCATAAGTAGTAGGCCATATCTTTCTTATATAGCTTGTTGGGGATGAAATTGGGGATCCTTAATGGAGAAACCTTACTTCCCATGATCATGATCATTATATAGTTAGGATAAAGTCAATAATACCCCTTAAGCCCTAATGTCTTGATAATGCTCTCCAAAATTTTGAGCAAGGGTTTGTCATGAATTTCCCTCTATATTTGGGGTTAGAGATTCTTGGAAATCCTAACTATATTATTCATATATATATATATAAATGTGGAGGAAAGAAAATAAATCACAAACATAATTTTTAATGTAGTCTAGATATGATCTCTAGATTGATCTATTATGTATGTAGATGGTTCCCATGACAACATCCAATAAATAGGACATCATTTAAAAATGGCCACTTAGGGGCCTCTTATCCTTCTTGAACATCTTTTTTTTAATCCTTGCACTAATTATCATTCCTAGTGCAAAGTCAAATTTATAAGTCAATATCAAATCCAATAGTGGTACCTAGTCTAGATGAAGATTGTAGATTCTAGGGTGAACACACAATCTATTAAACAATGCCATTATAATGTAAATACCCATATGGAACTTTATAATTGGTGTTATATCATTAGATTTGAGAGTGATAACCTCTCTAGTAGAGATTCATTTCCTAGATCATTTTCAATCATGGTTGTCTTTTTCCACATCTCCACTTGATGTCCATCAAACATAACATCTATAATTAGCAGTTGTAGATACCTTTGGAAGGTGTCTCTTGAGATACAAAAAATAACCATATTTTGGATTAAGTGGTGTAATAATCCACCTCTATTCATCTTCCTAGCAAAAAATATGTTTCACAATAAGTCAATGCAGGGCATGACTTTAGGCTTTGCCACTATAAAGTGTAACTATTGATGTTTCAATAGTAGCGATTTTGCTACCTATTGCTATTATGAGGCTATCATGACTTTTTCATGTGAATGGGCATCAAAATCCTTGAATACATATTAGAGAGATGAATAATTAGAATACTCATTATTAAACATATTCAAATTAAAAATCATGTTAGTGTACTTTGTAGAGTCTTTGATAGATAATTTGAAAGATTGCAACACCCCCTTAATTCTTTAGATGAAAAGGCCATTGATACCTGGTTTAATTATGTGATTTTTAAGATAATATTATTATTTGTTGGCTTATTGAAAGAAATTCATAATGGAACATAGATAGCTAGGCCTTCAAGTTATTTTTAGAGTGTCAGTTCTTATGAGTTTGTTAGCAATAAATAAGCATGATGTCTCTTTATAGTTTGATGATATAAATTCAAGTCTAAGACTTCAAATCTAGTTCATGTGCCATTAATGTCTAAAATATCCAAAATTTTATTTACTCATTTAATTCAAATTATGTCATTTCACTTTGGTGGGTATGCCATGTAGGCTTTTTATACATTGAAAAACTACCATGTTATAGCCTTGGACAAGTCTCATCTCATGGTTAGTTTTTTACAATATCAACTATACCACATAGTCTACCTTTAAATGTTGGGTGTCAGGTATTACTTTTATATCTCCCATTTTGACACTTGGCAACCTTTTATCTCTCCTAGTTATTTTGAAAATTTTGATGAATAGATGGGTTATCAATTTTATGCTCATGCTTTGTTGGATACACAAATAATGTGTCCTTATTTATGATGGGATGTTAACACATGGATTTTAATCACTCTTCTATAACTTAGTTTGGGGCTTTCTACACATGCTGACTATTCTTTCATCTATGAGGTGAGATTTCACAATGCTTCATAATATTGTTTACATGGTATTTAACAAATGACAAGGCATACAAATACTATCTAAGGGATATGGTGCAATGATATTTCACCATGTAGCATCATATATCTCATTTACTTGCCTAAAACTTTTACATCATCATTGGGCATGCATAAAATGCCTTAGGACTATATAGTAGTGGGATTTTACCACATGGCATAATCTCACTCACACATTTACCTAGAGGTTTTGCACTATGTGTTGGAATCACAACCATTGAGAGGGGGGGGGGGGGCGAATTAGTGTCATTAAAGCAATCATTCAGTTTCACTTATCATTCATGAATCATTCATTCAAACACATACATCAACCAATGTATAAACAAACATCCATATAAACATACAACATATGAACATAAGGGATATGTGGGAAACCCTCATGGGGGATAAAAACCAATAAAACATAGCTCAAACTATAGTCATATAAGTAATAAATCAATATTTAATGAGGTACCAACCCCAAAAGGAGCACCAACCCCTCATTAGTCAAGTACCAACTCAACTAGGTCTTTAGTAAGCACTAGCTTACAAGGAGGTACCAACCCCCTAGTTGAATCAACACCAACTTAGCCATATAGAAACTATGATCACCTTTAGACACTTTTTACTCACTCAATTGATTATGATCAGATTATTTTGCTCTTCACACTCTTTTATCTCTCTCAAGCAACCTATTAGGCCTCTTTGCTCAGCTAGCCCTCTTCTTGACATATTTAGCTCATATGTCCTTGCTCATCATCTATAAAATCATTGTTATAACTTAATGAAATATTAAACACACCTATTTGATGATTTTAAATCCCTTTAACTAGTTTCTAAACTTTGATTTTATGTGTTTATCCCCTTAATGTTCTAACTAATCAAATTAGGCCTATTAGACCTTCTTCTTATACTTAACTCTTGTTTTCACATACCTTGGTTGGACACAAACCACTACATACTTAAATAAAGCTTGGAATACATAAAAAATCATGTTTATTATGATAAATAACCACTAAACATGTTGATCACCACTCATAAGGACTAAAACCACCATTAGGCCTAAAGGAGACCTAATGCAATTAGGCCTTCTCAAAGCACATGTTTCATCTTGACCACCTTGGAACATATTGAGCCTCCATAAATGGATTAAAAACTTCAAAAATACTTATATTATACTCTTTGTAATCTCACCTTAGGTCCCCAACACCATTTATCTCATTTCACTCCTTGAACCACACCATTAGGCCTACTCATAATTAGGCCTTCTTATTGTCAGAAGGTTTGCCAACTAAAATTAAATAATTTTTTTCTAAAAAACACCATACCATTAAAAAATATGAATATAACGTTCATGAAATTATGGTAGTCACCAAATTTAATATACACTTCAATACAAATCTTAAAGCCTCAAACTCACTTCTGCAACATGATCACTCAACACTACCTAAATGCACCAAAACCCAATCATGAAAAATTGACCACAAATAATCTATAAAAATATGTTTCATGACTATAATATACTCATATGAAACTTATAGACATTTATATCATCTTAATATACATTATACTCTTCAACTTTGGGCAAATCACCTCAAACTCATCTCAGTTAGATGACTACTTAGAACTGTAAAAAAATTTAAAACATAGTCATGAAAACAAAGACTTAGAACACTTTTAGAATAAATTTCATTAAATTAAAATGGGTTTTTATGATATTTTATAATCCTTAAAAGATTTAAAAAATATATATTATAATTTCCAATAGCAATATTGGTCTTACAGACCAATCTCATGTTGGAAATATTGTCATTGATGTAAAAGGTTTAGTATTATTGGTGATAAAGGCCCCATTGCATTTAATGTTATTTATCTTGGCTAATATGAGTTAATATTTATTTAATATTAATGAATATATTTTTGGTTGCATATGAGACAAAATAAGGGCCCATGGAGAAGTTGAAGAGTCACGAGATAAAGACAAAAGAAGGATGGGACGCATTTTCCCATGAAGAGTCATCTTGGGGAATACCAAGAGTCACCAAGTGAAGACAAAAGAGTAAAGGGAGAATTTATCATGAAGGAAAACTTAAAGGAATACGAAAAGTCACCAAAGATAAGGACAAAAGTGGGAAAGACATTTTTGGTCATGAAGGGTCACCACATGACTTTTCAAATGCTTGGATATGAAGGGTCATCCAAGATTGGCACCATTTTCCATGAGGAATGAAAGGTCACAAAGGGGGAAGGACAAAGGTCATTTGGAAAGCTATAAATAAAGGCTTGAGTAGCCATTTGAAAATGTGGAAGTGAAAGGTTGATTTGATATTGTAATATCTAGCTTAGAAGAGCAATTATGAGAGATGATTTGTATTTGTTATATCTAGCTTAGAAGAGCAAAAGTGAGAGAGAGAGGAAGGAGATGTATTGATCTATCATTTTCTGAGATAGAAACATTAAGAGATAGGTGTGTGGTATACACAAAGGGGTTGGTGCTCTTGTGGGTTGGTGCTCACGAATTGTTGCTAGGTTGGTGCTCGGCAAAGGGGTTGGTCATCCTGTGGGTTGGTGCTCATGAATAGCAGTTGGGTTGGTGCTCGGCAAAGGGGTTTGAAGCTCCTGTGGGGTGGTGCTCACAAATTGTAGCTAAGGTTTGTACTTGGTAAAGGGGTATGGTGCTCCTGTGGGGTTGTTCTCATGAATATATTTGAGATTGATTCTTTGTGGTTTTTTCCACATTGGGTTTCCACGTTATATCTGGTGTCTCTCTCTATCTTGTGTGGATGTTTATTGTTTGAGTTTTATTGCATATCTTTAATGTTTTATTAAGTGGAATTTGGTTAAAGGAAAGATTTATAAGATATATAATATATTGATTCACCCCCCCTCTCAGTATATTCCATGCTTAACAATTGGTATAAGAGCAGGTTCTTTCAGAAAGGGTTTAATAGCTTAAAGGTAGATCAAAGGAAAAGCACAGATGGTTAAGCAGTTAAAGAAGGAGAATCAAGAGTTGAAATCAATGGTTGAGGTTCTTAAGGAAAAGGTGTGTATCTTGGATTCTAAGTTGGCTATAAAAGTAAAAGAAAATAAGATATTTATTCAAGATCTTAAGAATCAGTTAGAGGTTGCAACTTCAATTTTAACATCAAAAGAAGAAGAGTGTAATCAGTTGAAGGTTGAGTTAGATTCTTTAAAGAATAATCATGAGAATCTTATAATCAAGGTTGAAAAAGATTATGAAATATCAGTCTAAGGAAAGAAGGATGCAGGTTTTGCAGGTAAATCAAAGAAGCCAATCAGGCAGCCCAATGCTTTCAAGTTTTCAAATTCTTTTCATGGCCATTGTTTTATTTTTCATCATGTTGGTTATAGGGAAAGATATTTTATGAGGAGAATAAATGAGTCAAAGAGAGATCTCAGTCACATTCAAGAAAAAGGTATGAGAAATATTGTTTGCTTTTATTGTCATGAGGTTGGCCATATTGCTAGATTATGCCAAAATAAAGTAAAGAGATATTAAAAGTATGTCAAAGGTTACAAAGCCCCTAAAAGATATAAGAAGATTCAAATTAAGGAGTGGAGACCTAAAATAGCAAAGGTTGATCAGGTTGAGTTTAAGAATGAAAATGAATTAATTGCTATAGTAGATAAAGAATCAGATAAGGATTGTAAAGAATGTCTTGTTACATTTGAGCATGAGCTTTGTCAAGATAAGAAAGTTGCAAAAGTTGAGAAGATGAAAAATATCATAAATGATAAGGTTACTAGGGCAAAAAGGTTAGATATGCTTAAACGGATTCTAAAAGAAAAACACAAGAAGATCAAGGAAGAAACAGAGGAGATGTGGGAATCTCCTGAGATTTATTTCTAGAACCCTTCTGTGTGGGGGTGTCTCTTCTAGGCTTCAAGGAGACACTTTTAAGAAAATTGAAGCATGGTTGGTGTTATTGGGTCTTGGATAAGAAGGTGAATTGACATATTAATTTGTATATCTTTTGAGGGAATATATTTTTGAAGAAAATTTTGCATCAGTATTTTGGTTTGAGGCTATTAGAATGATTCTTACATATGCAGTGTTTTAAATGATTATGGTCATAAGAAATTAGAATGTTGAAAAAGAGCTAACAATTTTAGAAATAAGGAAAAGGATACTCATGCAAATTCAATTAGGAAGGATCAAAGTTTCAAAGCTCCATTCATTAGGAAGAAGGTTCAGTCATGTTCATGGCAGAAGAAACAACCTGAAGATTCTATGTTGGTGCAAAGAGCTTTGCATGTAAGAGATAAAGATCAGCCATGGTTTGTTGATAGCAGATGTTTGAGGCATATTATAGGAAAAAAGAGCAAAGAAGATCAGTGGTGGTATAGTGAGATTCAGAGATAAAACCACTACCAGGATAGCCAAAAAAGGTACTTTATTTTTGGATAATGGTAGAACCAAGACTAAGAATGTTTCATAAGCATAATCTATTGAGTATAAGGCAAATATGTGATCAAGGATACACCTTAAATTTTCATGTGGAAGGTTTTGAGATTAGAAGGAGATATTCAAATGAGTTGATTGCAGATTCTCAAAGGATAGGTAAAATCAAATATCTTCTCAAAGATCGGCGAGAGGAGTTGGGAGTAATTTATATTACTTCCTGCCATTGATGTTTAGCATCAAGTGAGGGGGAGCTAAGTGTAAGCTCTAGGTAGGCCCTTTGACATTGATGTCAAAGGGGGAGAATAATAGGTACAGGTACAGGTGCAAAAAATAGGTACAAGGAATAGGTACAAGTTACTATAGTAAGGGGGAGTTACTATATGCCTTCAGATGATGGTATGTCCAGGTGATAGGATATGGCAGTTTTAGGATTGAGGTTGCCATCAATGACAAAGGGGGAGATTGTTGGAAATATTGTCATTGATGTCAAAAGTTTAGTATTATTGGTGATAAAGGCCCCATTGTATTTAATGTTATTTATCTTGGCTAATATGAGTTAATATTTATTTAATATTAACGAATATATTTTTGGTTGCATATGAGACAAAATAAGGGCCCATGGAGAAGTCAAAGAGTCACGGGATAAAGACAAAAGAAGGATGGGATGCATTTTCCCATGAAGATTCATCTTGGGGAATACCAAGAGTCACCAAGTGAAGACAAAAGAGTAAAGGGAAAATTTCTCATGAAGGGACACTTAAAGGAATATGAAAAGTCACCAAAGATAAGGACAAAAGTGGGAAAGACGTTTTTGGTCATGAAGGGTCACCACATGACTTTTCAAATGCTTGGATATGAAAGGTCATCCAAGACTAGCACCATTTTCCATGAGGAATGAAAGGTCACAAAGGGGGAAGGCCAAAGGTCATTTGAAAAGCTATAAATAAAGGCTTGAGTAGCCATTTGAAAATGTGGAAGTGAAAGGTTGATTTGATATTGTAATATCAGCTTAGAAGAGAAATTATGAGAGATGATTTGTATTTGTTATATCTAGCTTAGAAGAGCAAAAGTGAGAGAGAGGAAGGATATGTTGTATTGATCTATCATTTGTTGAGATAGCAACATTGAGAGATAGGCGTGTGGTATACACAAAGGGGTTGGAGCTCCTGTGGGTTGGTGTTCATGAATTGTTGTTGGGTTGTTGCTCGACAAAGGGGTTGGCGCTCCTGTGGGTTGGTGCTCATTAATAACAGCTGGGTTGGTGCTTGTCAAAGTGGTTTGAAGTTCCTGTGGGGTGGTGCTCATAAATTTTAGCTGAGGTTTGTACTTTGAAAAGGGGTATGGTGCTCATGTGGGGTTGTTCTCATGAATATATTTGAGATTGATTCTTTGTTGTTTTTCCCACATTAGGTTTCCATGTTATATCTGGTGTCTCTCTCTATCTTGTGTGGATGTTTATTATTTGAGTTTTATTGCATATATTTAATGTTTGATTAAGTGGAATTTGGTTAAAGGAAAGATTTATAAGATATATAATATACTGATTCACCCCCGCTCTCAGTATATTCTATGCTTAGCATCTCATGGCTTCACTATACACAAACCTCATTGTGTTAGATAAGCTAGTTTGAGATTATTTTTTTGACATACACACACATAAAAATATTATATACAATAGGGATATGTGTTACATGTCTTTAATAACAACCCAGTGCAATTGGATCCATCCCTAATCCATGGAAACACATCCCTAATCTCATTCTCACTTCTACCTAGTTTTTCTCCTCACTAGGCCTTTTTAGCGATATGTCAACTTTTATGACCAGTTTAGAATTTTTTAGGTATATACTTGATCAAAAACCACAATGTTCATAATATATATTTCTCAATATTCAGCCTTCATCTATTTTCATGCTTTGACCTAGTCAACCTTGCCCACTATATCAAAAATTTGAGAAATAAGGTATTTCCTATAGCTTCCTCTCACTCATCTGATAGACCAATGCCACATATAGGTGATTGAAAGAGTCTTATACATGATAAAATCATCAACATATGTCATCTAATTCATTTATATCCATTTCAAATAAGATTTTCCATATCGGGTCACTATGAGGCTTTTAGGAGGGTTTTAGATTGGTTTCCATTCTTAACATTTGTTTATAAAGATTTACCCATGAAAATAAATCCTAAATATTAGAAATCATTGATATGACCCTTTTAAATCTCTCCCTAATGTATAAAATTCCCATGCAATAGTCACACATGCCAACAACCATGAGAAAATCCTTATTGGGTCTATAACACCTCATTCTAACACTCGAGAGACCTTAACTTCACTTTTTATGCTTTTTAATCCAATACAAGACATAAAAATTCATGAGAAATCTTGAAAAAAAAATTCAACTCTATAAAATCTCACATTATCTCTATAACCTTGAAAACTCAACTTGATCCCTCATTAGGCCACACTAGGTCTTTATGCATACTAGGTCTATACTTATAAGCCACACTTAGACCTTGAACACACCTTAAAACCTATTAAAATACTATAAAAACATAATTATAATGTCATAAAACTTTATACAATCCTCACACACTACCAATATTATTATCACAAGTCTTAGACTACTCACCTCATCATGCTACCAAGCCTATGCCTTCTCACTAGGTTTCTTCATACAATTGAATAAGCCATGAACTAGCCTTGAAACGTCCTCTAAAATATTATA
Organism: Torreya grandis; assembly: GCA_037957365.1. Taxonomy (NCBI): domain Eukaryota; kingdom Viridiplantae; phylum Streptophyta; class Pinopsida; order Cupressales; family Taxaceae; genus Torreya; species Torreya grandis. Next base: position 53,435 of record JARHVA010003700.1, on the reverse strand, counting down.
TACATTATACACATGTTTAAATAGTGTCAAATATCTTATCACATTCTCTACCACTCAAGACTCCTCATTAGGTTAGGCAGTCTAGGACTATTCTAATTACATGATAGGTTTGTAGTTATTACCCTAGTAAGATCACTTTAAACACACTTAGGTGATTCAATGACTCATATTTATGTTAAAATTTTCTCATACATCCTATTATTCCTATGTGAATTCATCTCATAGATCCATCATGCTCTTTCTTGCACCAGACTAGGCATCCTATGCATAAGCCTTCTCAAGAACCTTGCACTTAAGAACAAGTACACAAATATGCATACCATGTGATGAAAATTGACATCAAACATATAATAATTAAAATGTTTCCTTAAAATTATATCTCAATATAAATATAATAGGTTGCCTTCAAATTTTCTCTTGTCATAAGACTTCCTTATCACATACCACTTCACCATGTATGACATCAACTTTGACCTTGACATTAATGACATCCATCTTGACCTTGACATCAATGAAAACATCAATGTCACAACACCAATAACAGAAACATACCTCAATAATCTCCCCATTTTTCATTGATGTAAAACACTCAAATAAAGCTAATCATTCTCATCTCCCCAAGATGGATCTTCTTCAAAATAGCCTTTCTCCCAAACTAGAACTTTCTCCCCCTTTAACATTAATAAAAAAGGGTCATATATTGGCAAATATTTAATCCTTGGACCTATAAAAACTAAAAACATACATTTTATCTCTAATCAAGATCATTATTTCTTTGACAAAACTCAACACATAAAAATACTCCCACTAGGCTCATACATACCTCAACAGGAACTCCTTTTTTGACAAATCATCTTTAAACCAACAAGAACCACTTCTCAATATAGGGATTATTTTTGAACTCATGAACCAAATAAAAATATCCCCCTAAAACCAAGCATCCTTCATGCTTATGCTCACTAGATGAGTGCCTCTATGAAGCCTAATGGAGTCACTTCTTCTATAGGGTACTAAAATAACATAAACTCAGGAGATTCCCATATCTCCATGTCTTCACTGGATTGAACTTTCTTCATGATCCTCTTAAGATTGAATAGCCTCTTTGGCTTGATCTCTTCAATATCCATTTGAACAACATTTTGACTTGGTCTATTTGTCTTGACTCCTTCATCCACAACCTAAGCTAATAGGTCAAATTCTTGGCATTGCTTTACATCTAAACTATTCTCCACCATGGCCAATAGTCTACTTGGACTTGAAAATTGGTCATCATTCATCTTATCTACCTTTGGTTTCCATTCACCATCTTTTCTTCTTTATTACACTCTAGGGCTTCAATGCTGTTATTATGACTTGAGAATTTATGCTTATAAAAATTTAAAATATGACCAACCTTTTGAAAATTGAAACATACTATTTCTCTTGATGGAAACACACCATTACCCATATTTCTTGACTGATGATTCTCCTCATAGTTTCATGTATATTCATTCTTTGAGGGTCTTCTATAATGTCTTGATCTATGACCAAATTGGTTACATGAATAATAATAACCATTGAAAGGATTAACATACCTTATAACATTACATTGTCTGATAGGATTAGTCTTCATTTTGCCAGAACCATCATTCCTTGATTGACCATTGACCTTTAAGGTTTGATTTTCCTTGATCACATTAGTATTCTTATTTTTGTCTCCATTGAAACCAAGATCTATTTTATCATTAGCAATATTTTAACTACTCAACATGTTGTCTACATCATTGGTATTTTTTTCAAACTTCACAAAGGACTTCACCTTACTTGATGCCTGATTTAACTCAAATATCAAGGAATCCACTTTAGTTACATACCTTTTAGATTTTTATTATTTTAACTTTAGGATTGTAGTCACAATCTCAATTTGAGTCTCCATCTGTTTGACTATTTCTTCTTATTATTTGGAGTTGTTGCTTAGTCTATCTTAAAATAAATTGATTTGTTCCTCATAGTCTTTGACAAGAGACCTCATCACATTATTCTTATTCTTATTCAACATCTTTAGTTATTCTAGAGCATTCATTAACTTAGCCTCAAATTACACCTCATCTTCTTCTTCATATGAATCACCAATAGTACCTCTAAACCATATGGACTCTTCTTGTTTTGAATAGCTTGCTTCCTCATCCATGAAGATAAATTCATTGACATCAATATTAGCATCTTCATGGTTACTCTCATAACTAATTCTCTCACTCTCATCAGATTATTTTTATTCTTCCTTAGTGTAAAAGCTTATTTTATTATTGAAACACTTCATCTTGTCATTATTCTTTTTGTTGAAACTTTTCTTGTTGTTATCAAATATATAGTACTTACTGTCATCATCATGACCTTTGTCAGGATCTTCATCATCCTTTGTCTTATGATTATGAGGTAAATTTTTAACTAAGTATATATTTTTTCCAAAATTAAAGAACTTGAAGGGAAACTTACCCTTGTATTTACTTGAACTAGTTTTCAACTTTCTTACAAATATAGATATCAACTCATTATTATCAATATCAAAAACATAATTATATTTAACTTTATTACCTTGTGTGTTCTTCTCCTTTGACTTATTTTTTACCTTGAATGTAACTTACTTATTTATATGTCTTCCTTCACTTGTCCTCATCTCATAGGCTATTAGGGTGCCATGAAGTCCATCCATCTCTAGCTTGGCTAGATCTTTCATCTCTTTGACAACAGACACTTCAGAATCAAACTTAGGAGTTAGAGATATTAATACTTTTTGAACAACAATAAACTCTTTCAATTTTTCACTTATTCCTCTTATGATGTTGACCACTTCATCAACCCTTAACAATTATGCTATAATGGTCTCATATTCATTCATCCTTGGGCTTTCAAATTATCTTTTATTGGTTTATAATTTAGCCAAATTGACCTTGGAGTCTCCCTCATGTATAGTCTTTAAATTTTCCCACATCTCTTTGGTAGACACGCAATACATCACCTTCACAAAATATATCTATGATAGGCCACAAATAATACCATTCATTGCTTTTGAATTGTTATCATTAGCCTTTTTACCTACTACATTTGTAAGTTAAATAAAGGATATAGTAAATCCATATAAAATTGATTAACAAACATCATGACATTGGGACATAAAATATGTTCTCATTATAACACTCCAAAAATCATAATTATATCCATTAAATAATGGAGCCTTACTTTTAGAGAAACCACCTTGTGCTTAACTAGCCATCTTTTATTAGTTAGTATCTCCTTTAAGCTATTAAGCCTTATTCAAAATACCTAATCTAATACCATTTTTTGGAAGGACATACACTAATAAGGGGGAAGTAAACTATTTCCCTTAAAAAAATCATTCAATTTCACTTATAATTTATGAATCATTCATTTAAATACATACATCAGGCAATACGTAAATAAACATTCACATAAGAATACAACATGTGAACACAAGATATATGTGTGAAACCATCATGGGGGAAAACGTAATGAAAAATAACTTTTAATATAGTATTATAATAAATTATCAATATTTAGTGAGGTACCAACCCCATAAGGAGCACCCCTCACTAGTCAAACACCAACTCAACTAGGCATTTTGCAAGCACAAACTTGAAAGGAGGCACCAACCCCCTAGGTGACTTAACACCAACTCATCCACCTAGAATTTATGATCACCTTTGGACACTTTTTTCTCACTAAACTAATGATTATCACCTTCTTTTTCTCTTCACACTCTTCTATCTCTCTCAAATAGCCTATTATACCTCTTCACTCAACTATCCCTCTTCTTGACAAATTTAGGCCATATGATCTTACTCATAATATATAGAATCAATATTATAACTTCATGACATATTTAACACACCTATATAATTATCTTAAATCCATATATATATTTTCCAAACTTATATTTCATTTGTTCATCCCCTTAATGTTCTAACCAGTCAAATTAGGCCTATTAGACCTTCTTATACTTAACTCTTTCTTTAACATACCTTGGTCAGACATAAACCTATCCATACATGGATAACCATTGGAATAGATCAAAAAACACATTTCATAGGAGAAAAAACCACTACAAATGTTGGCCACCACTCATAAGGACTAAAACCACCATTAGGCCTAAAGGAGACCTACTGTAATTAGGCCTTTTCAAAGCACACGTTTCATCTTGACCACATTAGAACATCTTGATCTTACATAAAAGGATAAAAAAATTCTCACACACTTAAATTAGACCCTAATAATCTCACCTTATGTCCCCAACACCATTTATCTCATTTCATTCCTTGAACCACCCCATTAGGCCCACTCATAATTAGTCCTCTTTACTATCAGAAAGTCTGACAACTAAAACAAGCACACAACCAATTTGATCAAACAACCATACCATTAAAATACATGGATAGAACATTCACAACTTTAGGGTCATCACCAACTTTAATAGACACTTCAATATAAGTTTAAAGCCTCAAACTCAATTCTGTAACATGACCACTCATAATTTCCTAAATGCTTCAAAACCTAATCATGAATAATTGACCACCAATCATATAAAAAGGGACATTTCATGACTCTCCATATAATCATATGAATCTCAAAGACATGTTGACCATTTTGACTATAAGTTAAAATGGGCCAAATCCCTATATTCAAAACTTATATAGGGGATTATATGATGTTATAGGGTGTGTTTAATGTTATATCTTATGTTTTTAGCCTTGTTAATGGTTTAATTAAGTCTTATGTCAACTTGAGTCATTTAGGGTCATATATGAAAGTGACAAGTTTTCATAATGAAAGAGTAGACAAACCTTAAGAAAAAATCACTTATTATTTTCAATCCTATAAAATTATTTAGGTAAGCTTAAAGTGTAAATTTGATGATCTTAAGGAGCAAGATTGTCATGACACATCATGTAAGGGTGAACAGGTTAGTCTAGTTGTGAATCTTATAAATGTATTTTGGAAATAAACTAAGGATAAATAATTAAATGGACATAATGTATTTATCACCAAGATCACCCCCTATAAATGTGGTGTCTTGATGAGGTCTCTATCTCAAGATACAAGTCTTTAAAGATCAGCTAGCAATGTTGGACATGCATAGAGTGTCAACATTAAACTGTAACAATTAATCATTTAGATTCAAATTTTTTTTGATGAGGCCCAGTTTAATGCAGGGTTGATAAGAGTTAATATCTTAGGATGTTGAGATAGAAGATCTATGGAATGCAAGCAAGGTTAATGATTAAAAATGTCCTTAGGGTAGATAAATGGTGTGAAATTATGTATTTAAGGTAGATCAACAATTTGTGTTTAAAGACTGGGAATAAGATCAAAGGTTCATGTTTGATTATGCCAAAGTAGATCTAATGACGAGCATGAAGTCAACATGTTGAAGGATCTTAAGAGTGAATATGATCATGAGAAGTGTCATGATTTAAATAAATAAGGAGATCAATGGTGTGTATTTGATCTCATATACTAGGATTAATTACATGTGTTTAATTGAGCAACTAAGATCAATGGTGCATAGGTAGTCAAAGTTCAAAGAGGTCAGATCGAATATTAGACTAAAAAGTGACACAAGCACATGAAATTTATGGGATGATAAAAAGATACGTAAAAATTACATATTTGTGACAAGTGTCTCAATCTATGAAGCCCAAATAAATGATCAATGGATGATGTCAAAAATTGAATCAAGGAGACTCCTATGGAAATTGACAGAATGAATTTGACCAAATTTGAGGGTACATAAAATGAATCCATGTGTCCAAACAATGACATGCATGTTTTAAAATGAAATAAGTAACATGTAAAATGAATGATACATAGGAAACCATGTAGGATCAAAGCATTCTATAGTGAAGCAAGCATTTTAGACTCATACACTGCCATGAAAGCTTAGTCAAGATCCAAGATAAATAGTGATTGCCAAATGTGAAGAATTAAGGTCCAAAAGACTAATGAATGACTATAGATGGTAAATACAAGTATATATAAGATATATATAAGCTCAAAAAATATCTTTGACTATCATATCATATGTGTCAACTCTCGTAATTCAGTTTTAAATGTTCGAGAGATGATCCATGATGAAGACAATTTTACAAAGGCTAGTTGAAGAGTCTCTACACCATTTTGGAAAGCTTGTCATGGTTTATATGGACATTTGTCTTATGAGACATCCATAGTATGTTTCACACTCCATTACAATAAAATTTAACTAGTTCTCAAGCCTTGACATGTGGCATTGTGACCTTTGATCTTCTTTACTTCATTCTTTTCTCCTCCTTCTCTAGTTCTATAAGTAGTTACCATTTTGGTCTTTGTAATCTAATACTACACCATGTATGGTGAAGCCATGATGGTTTTGACATTGTAATTTGAGTTTGAATAATAAATTAAATCTATTTTTATTTTATGTCTCATATTTTTAAAGTGTGTGAAGAGATGTATAATGAATAGCTAAGTGATATCAATCTACCCTTGCTTTCTCTCAATCCTTCCATGTTTGATGTAATTGATTTTTGCCTAGCAGGTCATATGAAGTGCAGTTAAGTGTATGAATATATATTATGTGTATAATGAGATCTATTAGCTATAATTAATATATGGTTTTACTTAACTTGGATAGTCTTCATTCATCTCACTTTCATATTGAAACACTAATGCTATTGCATTGTAGGACTCTTAGGCTAGTGTTGTAGGAATTGTTTGTTTGTGAAATAAGTACAAGAGTCATGTGGAAGATATATTTATTCATCACCCTTTTATAATAGGTTTATTTTATGCAAATTATATCCATTTACCCCCAAAATAAAATAGTTAGCATAGGTGAAAGTACTTGAATATATATTCAAGGATCTAGCCCTTAAATCTAAAGGCTCACTTACACCATAGCTACACCCACATACCTGGAATTGTTCCCATTTTTCCCAAATATAGAATATTATTGAACACCCTCTTATAGGGTAAAATATTTTATGATAATAGTTCTAGCATTCCAAGATAATTTATCAAGGTGAATTTTGTTCTTGACAATATTGGCTACAAATTGGTGTGCTAGTCAACATTTGGTGACTACATCAAGGTAAAATTTTGTTCAAGACCATTTTACTATTATAAAGTTTCTCTCATAATTCATGGTTCTCACTAGGTCATCATCTAGTAGAGTATTCAACCCCATTGATACACCTATTCAACCTAAAATTCCCCTTAAAGTTCAATATCCTCAGCCTAATCTTCCCTTTGGAGAAACAATAGATTTTAATAGAGAAGAAGAGGTTGAATAAATTAAAGAAATTGAATATTTTTAAGATTTTAAAGAAGTTATGGCTAGACCTCATGCCTTCCCTACCTTTAATACTAAAAATCTAATTCATCTTTAAGCATATGATGTCATTCTCCCTAATGCCACAATAGGTGTGCCTACATTCAATGGTGAGGGTTATGTTATAGCTAGTGAACATTTCCAACTTTTGTAGTTTCCATAATGTCACTCAAGAGAACATTTACATTAGACTCTTTTCCATTTACCTTAGATTGAAATATCTTTATTGGTATACGACTCTAGAAGGTGGATGCATCACATGAAGGGAAGATTTTGAAGTGTTGTTGGCTTTTAGATTTGAAGATGAAAGTGACCATACCTCTCTCATACATTATATTAATGTGATAAAAATAGGCCCTAAGGAAGCAATTCATAATTTCAATTAAATGTTTCAAAAGAATTGGTATAGATTAGCTCCTCTGATGAGGCCACCTACTAGTTTTGTCTTCCCTACTTACCCAAGAGCCATTGGTACTAAAATTGCTATCATGCTTCAATCCATGGGGGGTTCTACTCTTCCTAAAGCATATTATCTTACTATCAAAGATGAGAATGGTGTCATCCAAGATATAATATTACCTCTTAAGGTTTATATTCCTCCATTGTCTTATACTTATATTAATACTCTAGATGTGGCCTAAATTCCCAATTCTAACACCAAGCCTAGAGCTACTCTTGAGAAGCCATATAATGCCATGACTAAAGATGCAAAGATTTAAAATATAAAATATCAGCTTAAGCAAGATAACATATAAATAGGTGTCTATAATAATCCTTACCCTTATCAAAAAAAATATGGTCAGTAATTTAGGAGAGGAAGAGGTCAAGGGCAACCTAAATTTAATAGGCCTACCAATGTGTATAAACCTAACTTCACTACCAATGCAAGAGAGATGGTACCTATTCATAACAACTTGGGGTAAGGTAAAAACTAGAAATAAGGAAAATTCATGGCTGTTAATGAAGGCGAAGAGAAATATCTTATTTCTCAATGAGGATTTACTCCTCTATTATCAACTAAATATGAAGTCATGATGAAAACAAGTGAAGGTGGATAGCCTCAATGAGAAATCTTCACCAACTTCTTAGTTAAGGACACTTTTGTGATTAATCAAGGAATCTCTATTGTAGATAACACTAGAGAAAAGAGAAAGGATTTAAGTGGTGATATTAATGTTCCTACAAGATCTTTAAATCCTCATACAAAGTAACAATTTATGGCTATAGGTGTGGCAACCACAAATAACTATGCACATCTTCCAAATCAAAATGTTGGAAGGACTGTTTAAGGCACTCCAATTCCTTAGGTTTCAAGCAATTAATTTCCTCAAATAATCAAAGAAAAAGTAGATATGGATTATTTAAATATTTTAGATTAATTTAATATTACTAAAGCATCTATTTCCCTTTGGGATGTTCTTCATATGCTTGGTCAAAAAGAGCTCCTAAAAAAAAGGTTATCTATTATCCCTACTAGTGTCCCTCATTAAAATGAAAGTCATGGTCATTCTGATTTTAAAAATTCTCCTAACGCTATTGTTAAAACATTTACTAGGGATGATAAACCTCCATCATTCTATCTCACTCTCATAGTGGGTGAAAAATTGGCCCATAAATGCATAGTTGATAGTGGAGCTTCTACTTCAATCATGCCCAAAGTGGTAGCTAATAAATTGGGCCTAAAGTATAATCCTCATAGAAAATTATTTCTCCAACTATATGGTATACCTATGAGGATGATAATATTTATAAAGAACTTGAAGTTTTTCTTGCATGATTGTCTTAGTTTTCCTATCCTTCAAGATATAGTTGTTATTAACCTCCTAGCTCACTTTGTAATCTACCTATCAAGGGAATTTAAAACAAAGATAGGTAGTTATATCTAATATGATTAGTCTTTTTTGGCCTTTAAAACAAGATTTGGAACTAAGGTGACCATAAGGACTCAACTTCTTGGCAGGTTTCATATTGAGTCCTACGTTGAGACAAATTCTAATTTGAATTGTGTTGTCATAAAGAGAATGATTCTATTGTAGATGATTGTACTTATTTGAAGCTTGAAGGAATTTATGATTTTTTTTCTTGATGAATATGTTACAAATACCTATGAGTATGATGCTTATGAATTTATGGAGGAAACTGATCTAGGAGTATATTATATACATGATGAAGGAATACCAACACCTCTACTTGCCAAAGAAGGTGAAGATGATGAGATCTAGAAGATGTTTTTTGATGGTTCAAGAAGTAGAGTTAGTGTAATATTTGGTGTTATATTTGTATCCCCATATAAATGGTAATACTATGCTTCATATATATTCCATTTGAGTTATACTTGTGATGAGGCTGATATGAAGGTTTAATTCATGGCCTTCAATGGGTAAGGAGAAAGGGAATCAAGAAATTGCAAGTATGTGGAGATAGTGAATTGGTCATTCATCAGGTTAGGAATGTGGTTACTGATAATAACCATTTTCTTAATTCATATAAGCATAGGTTATAGTATTTTATTGAATAATTCAATATATTTAACAAATAATCAGTTCTAAGGGAGCATCATAATCATGCTGATAGACTAGCTATCATAGGAGCTCAAATATGATACTCCAACTAACCTAAAAGAAGAGGGGAAATAATATCAAATTAATATCATTATTATACCTTATGTACCTGATAATTAAGTTTATTTTCAATTATTTTATAGTGAAAAACACATTTCATGCTTCTTGCAAAATGAGGCTAAGTTTTTTTCAAGGAATCAAAGAAGACTCCAAGAATAATTTAGTGATCAGATTGTTCAACTAAGAAAAAATAACATAAATAAGGGTATGGTGACATTATAGATTATATTCAATTAGAATTATAAAAATAATAAGGAAAAATTAAGTATGTATACAAAAGAGGATAACTATGAAAGAGTCTTGATCTTCAAAGATAGACTCTTCAAACTAGGTAAGGTATGTTCTATATTAGAGAAACAAGCATTCATTAAGTTGTGTAAAGAGTTTCATGATTTATGTGCTTGGTAATAAAAGGAACCTAAAGGATTTTATCCAATCCTATCACACCATACCATTTAATTGGAACCTAGATTTAAATTGGTTAGACAGAAATAAAGACCCATCAATCCCAAGGTTGAACAACTCATGAGGTTAGAGATCACTAAACTCCTTAAATATAAATAATCTTTCCTATCAATAATTTAACATGGGTACCTAACCTTATTCCTATTATAAAGTATAATTTGGAGATAATACTTTGTGTGGACTTCATAGATCTTAATATGGTGTCACTCAAATACCACTATCCTCTACCTTCAATGGAACAAAATTTGCAAGTTGATTCAAGATCTCAACATTTTTATCTCTTAGTTGGATATTCAAGTTATAATCAAATTATTTTGAATTAGGGTGATCATTTTAAGACAAAATTCACTACTAAATGGGGGACTTTTCTTATATAAATATGCCATTTGGTTTATCAAATGTTGGTGCTACCTTTCAAAGAGTAATGGACATGGCCTTCAAAGGTTTGATCAATGAGATGCCATTGGTTTATTAAGATGATATAACAGTGTTTTATAAATATGATAATGAACATATGAAACATGTGAGATAAGCATTTGAAATATGTAGGCAATATGGATTATCTCTTAATCCAAAAAAATGCATCTTTGCTATCCATGAATGTAAGCTCTTAGTACACATTATTTCTAAAGATGGTTTAGCTATAGATACTAAAAAGATAGATGCTATTTTAGGCATATCATTACCCTTAAATAATAAAGGTATCCAAATTTTCTTAGGTAAGTTAAATTTTGTAAGGATATTCATACTTGGTTTTGCATCTTTGGTGAAACCTATCACAAACATGCTAAAAAAGAATTAGGTCTTTTCTTGGACCAAGGAAGGTAAGAATTGTTTTGAAGCCATTAAGAAAGAAATTACACAAGATCATACTCTTGTGAATCCTAATTTTCATAAATACTTCATTTTTTATTCATTTTATAACCTTGATACTATCTTAGCTATGCTAATGCAAAGGAATGATGAGGATGTAGAGCAACCAATTATTTTTTTGAGTCAAGGTTTGGAAGATTATGAAATAAAGTATACCTTTGTTGAGAAGTAATTCCTTACTATTTTAAGAGGACTAAAGAAGTTTAGGCATATGGTTTTAAAAAATAAAATGTGTTATGGTCTCTCATCCTAGTACTAAGGAGTTTATTTTAGGAAAAGACCTTAGTAAGAAGAGGGTAGAGTGGATCTCATTAAGGTAATAGAAGATGATGTTGATATCAAAGTAACAAAGTTGATAAGAGGTAAGGTCTTTTTAAAACTTCTAGTGTAATAGCTTCATGAGTAAAAATAAAAGGTTTTAATCAATCATGATCTCCCTCAACCAGCTGGTTCCTTGGATATATAGAGTTAGACACAAGATGTGATCATATTTATTTAGAGTGGTGAGTATCCTAATGATATGAGTAGAATGCTAAGGAGATATTTTAGATTTCAAGCTATTCCCTTTTTCCTTGTATATGGTGTGGTATTCATAAGATATACTAATGGTGTATTATTAAAGTGCATTAATAATGACCAATTTGGAGTAATACTTAAGAAGTTATATGATGGAACAATAGGAGGTCATTTTTCCCCAAGAACCATAGCTACCAAGATCATGAGGGCAATATATTATTGGCCTAGCTTCTTTAAGGACTGCCATGGTTAGGTTATAAGGTGTGTGTAATGTGCTTTCTTTATATAAAAATAGAAGATTCTAGCTCTTCCTTTGAATCATATCCAAGTGGATCAACCTTTCATGCAATAGAGTCTTGATTTCATTAGCATGATAAAACCCTAATTAAGTGATGGTAATAAATGGATACTCACATCAGCTAATTACTATATGAGGTGGGTTGAGGTAGTAGCATTAAAGGAAGGTAATGAGAATTCAATCTTAGAGTTATATGAGAGCATCATAACAAGGTTTGGCACTCTTACTATTATTTCAGACAATGTTCTATTTGGCACTCTTACTATTATTTCAGACAATGTTCTGTTTGGCACTCTTACTATTATTTCAGACAATGTTCTTACTTTTATGGGTGTTAAGACTACTGATTGGGTAAATAGTAATGACATATTATTGAGTAATTCATAGAAATATTACCCTCAATGTAATGGGTTGATTAAATCTACTAAAAAAATCTAATTATAATCATCAAGAGAATCTTGGAGCATAACTAGAGGGCTTGGCACACAAAATTGAAGACAGCCTTATGGGCTAATAGGATAATTCCCAAGAGGTTAGTAGGGAATTCTCCATTTATGATTGTCTATATAAGAGAGGATAGGTTATATATCTCTCAATATTTTCTTACCTTAGAGTTGACACATCAATTAGAGTTGTTTGAAAACACTCCAATGGAGGTGAGATTTACATAATTAATGGAGCTATAAGAGACTAAGATAAGGCTCATCAAGCTATGGAGCATCACCAAGTATCAATGAAGAGGTATTTAAACAAGAAGGAAAATACAAAATCATTTCAATAGGTGACACAATATTGAAGTGGGATGAAGATAGAGTAAAACTAGGGAGGCATACCAAATTTAACACCCTATGGAGTGGACCATATGTCATCATCAAGTGCAAGCAAATCAATTATTTCTAATTAAAAAGGATGAATAGAAAAGAGCTGTGTATCCTTATGAATGGAATACATTTGAAACCTTGCTATTGAGGGGTAAATTTTAGTTTTGTAAATAGTATATTATGTGTGTGATTTGTTTCAATTGTGTGTATTGTGTTCTCTAAATGTTCTAGTTGAACACATGTGTGTTTTTTATTTGTGTCTTGTTCTTATTATTTTTTGTTTTTTGGTGTGTTTTTTAAGGAAAATTATGTGTCAATATATTATATAGGTGATGACATGGCCCAATGGAAAATATTAGACTATTGGTCATGGTATAACAAGCATACCACCCTTGGGAAATCACCAAGAATATTGACCATTTTGACTACAAGTCAAAAATGTGTCAACCCCCTATAGTCAAAACTTATATAGGGGATTATATAATGTTATAGGGTGTTTTTAATGTTATATCTTATGTTTTTATCCTTGGTCATGGTTTAATTAAGTCTTATGTCGACTTGAGTCATTTAGGATCATACATGAAAGTGGCAAATTTTAATAATGAAAGAGTATACAGACCTCAGGAAAAGATCACTTGTCATTTGCAATCCTCCAAAACACTTTAGACTAGCTTAAAGTGTAAATTTGATGATCTTAAGGAGCAAGATAATCATGGCACATCATGAAAGGGTGAACAAGTCAGTCTAGTTGTGCATCTTATAAATGTATTTTGGAAATCAACCAAGGCTAAATAATTACATGGACATAATATATTTGGTGCCAAGATCATCCCTTGTAAATGTGGTGTCTTGATGAGTTCTTTATCTCAATATACAAGATTTTAAAGATTAATTATTAGTTTGGGATGTACATGGGAATATCAACATTAAGTTGTATCAAATATCCATTTGGATTCAAAAATCCTTAATGAACCCTAGTTTAACATAGGGTTGATAAGTGTCAATATCTTAGGAGTTTGAGCTAGAAGATCTATAACTTATGAGCAAGGTAAATGAGTCAAAAGGTCCTTGGGGTAGATTAATGGTGAAAATTCCTACATACAAGGTAGATCAATGATCTAGGTTTAAATATTAGGACTAAGATCAATGGTGCACATTTGATCATGACAAAGTGGATCTAACAATGAGCATGAGGTTAACATGTAAAAAGATATTAAGAGTGAATATGCTCATGATAAGTGTCACAATTTAATTGAATAAACATATCAATGGTGTGCATTTGATCTCATAGACTAGGATAAATGACACATGTTTAACCTAAAAACTAAGATCAATGGTGCATAGGTAGTCAAAATCCAAGGATCTTAGATTGAATGTGAAATTACCAAGTGGCATAAGAAAATGAAATGGATGGGCTAACAACATGATCCATACAAATAATATGGTAATGACAAGTGTCTTAATATGTGAATCCTAGATAGATGATCAAATGACCGATGTCAAAAGTTGAATTGAGGAGACTCTTGTGGAAATTGACATATGAATTTGATCAAATTTGAGGGTAAATAGAATGAAGCCATGTGTTCAAATGATGACAAACATGTTTTAAAATGAAACAAGTAATATGTCAAGGGAATGCCACATAATAAACCATATAAGATCAAAGGATTCTATAGCTAAGCAAAAAATTTAGACTCATATGTTGCCATGAAAGCTCAGTTGAGATCCAAGATAAAAAATGACTACTAGATGTGAAGAGTCAAGGTCTAAAAGACCAATGAATGACTATAGATGGTAAATAAAAGTGTTTAAAAGATAGCCAACAACTAGGAAAACATCTATGACTATCATAACATATGTGTCAACTCTCCTAATTCAATTTCAAATGCTCAAGATATGATCCATGATGAATATAGTTTCACAGAGGATAGTTGAAGAGTCTTTGAAATATTTTAGAGAGTTTATCATGGTTTATATGGATATTTGTCTTAGGAGACATTCATGGTATATTTCACACTCCATTCCCCTAAAATTTAACTAGTTCTCATGCCTTTACATGTGGTATTGTGACCTTTGAGCTTATTTACTTGATTTGTTCTCCTCCTTTTCTAGTTCTATAAGTAGCTACCATTTTGGCCTTTGTAATCTAATACCACACCATGTATGGCAAAGCCCTGCTAGTCTTAAAATTGAACTTTGCCTTAGAATAATAATGAAATATATTTTGAGTTCATATCTCATCTTTTTAAAGTATTTTAAGATATTTATAATGAATAGATAAGTGATATCAATCTATTCTTGCTTTCTCTCAGTCTTTCCATGTTTGATGTAAGTGATTTCAAGTTAGTAGGTCATATGAAGTGTAGTTAAGTGTATGAATATGTCTTAAGTGTATAATGAGCCTTATTATATGAAAATCATCTATGGTTTTACTTACCTTGGATATTATTCATGCATCTCACCTTCATATTGAAACACTAATTCTATTGCATTTTATGACTCTTAGGCTAGTGTTGTAGGCATTGTTTCTTTGTGAAAGAAGTACAATGGTCAAGTAAAAGACATATTGGTGCATCAACATTTTATAATAGGTTTATTTTATGAAAGTTATATCCATTTTATCCCAAAATAAAATATTTATCATAGGTAAAATTACTTCAATATATATTCAGGGAGTTAGCCTTTAAATCTAGAGGCTCACTTCCACCATATATACACCCACATCCATGGAAGTGTTCCCATGTTACCCAAATATGGAAGAGGCTTAAACATAATCTTATTGTATGAAATATTTGGTAACAATAATACATTAATATCATATTAATATACATTATACTCTTTAATTTTAGGAAAATCACCTCAAACTCATCTTAGCTAGATGGCTACTTAGAACAATCAAAAACTTCAAACCATAGTCATGAAAACAAAGACTTAGAACACCTATAGAGTCACTTTCATGAAATTAAAATGGATTTATATGATCCTTAAACATAATTATAACATCTTTAAAAAAAATATATTATAATTTTTAATATCAATATTGGTCTTACAGACCAATCTCATGGCTTCATTGTACATAAACCTCACTGTATTAGACAGGTCAGTTTGAGAGTAGCTTTCTACCATACACACACATCTCCATATATTATATATAATATGGATATGTGTTACATGTATTGAACAATAACCTATTATAATTTAATCCATCCCTAATCCATGGTAACACATCCCTAATCTCATTTTGACTTCTACCTAGTTTTTCTCACTACCTTCCTCATTAGGCCTTTTTAGCGATAGGCTAGCTTCCATGATAAATTTAAAATTTTTAAGGTCTATAAATTACTAAAATAAACCATTTTAATAATATATAGGTATTAATATTAAAAATCCATCCACTTTCATGCTTTGACTTGGTCAACCTTGCCTACTATATCAAAAATATAAGAAACAAGAGATTTATTGTAGCTTCCACTAAGTCATCTAATAGAAAAATACCATGTGGAGGTACATAGGAGAGTCTTATACATGATAAAATCATAAAAATATGTCATCCAATTCATTTTTAGCCATTTCCAACAAGATATTCTTATTGGGTCACTATGAGGGCTTTAGGAGAGTTTTAGAATAGTTTCCATTATTAACATTTGTTCATAAAGATATACCCATAAAACTAACTCATAATGCTTGTAAATAATTTATAAGACCAATTTAAATCTCTCCCTAAGATCTCATCTTCCCATGTAATAATCACACATGCTAATAAGCATGAGAAAATCTTTCTCAAGTTTGTAACATCTCATTCTAGCACTTGAGAGACCCTAATTTCACTTTTTATGTTTTTCAATTCAATAAAAGACATAAAAAATCATGATAAATCTTGAAAAAACTTCTCATTACTATTTAAAATCTCACATTATATCTATCACTTTGTAAATTTAACTTGATCCCTCATTAGGCCACACTAGGTCTCTTTGCACACTATGCCTATACCTGTAAGCCATACTTAGACCTTGAACACACTTTAAAAAATCTTTTAATGATCTCAAAACATCATTATAATGTCATAAAACTTCATACCATGATCACACACTACCAATCTTATTATCACAAGCCTTAGACTGCTCACCTCATCATGTTACCAAGCCTATGCCTTCTCACTAGGTCTCTTCATGCAAATGAATAAGACATGAATTAGCCTTGAAACCTCATCTAAAATATTATCTACCTTATCCACATGTTTAAATAGTTTAAAATATCTTATCACATTATATACCACTAATTTTCATCCTTTATAGATCCTGATAACACATCAAGATTCATCATTAGGTCAGGTAGAGTTTAGGACTAGTCTAATTGCATGATAGGTCTATAAGTCTTACCCTTATTAGATCACTTTGAAACACACTTTGGTGATTATATGACTCATATTAATGTTCAAATGTTATTATAAATTCTCTTATGCGTATGTGCATTCATCTCAAAGAGCCATCATGTTCCTTCTTGCACTAGACTAGGCATCTTATGCACAAGCCTTCTCAAGAAGCTTGCACTTAAGAAAAAATACACAAACATGCATACCATGTGCTAAGACTTGACATAAAGCACAAAATAATTATTAAGTTTCCTTAAAATTATCTCTAAATAGAGAGATAATAGGTTGCTTTCAAAATTTCTCTTTTCATAAGACTTCCTTGTCACATACCACTTCACCATACTTGACATCAACTTTGACCTTGACATTAATGGCATCCATCTTAACCTTGAAATAAATGAAAAAATAAATCTCATAACACCAATAATAGGATAATACCTCAAAATTATGTATAAACATTTTTAGGATGGTAGAGTAGTAGGATGATGCCATAGAACCTATGACAAAAATTCTTCACAAAGCATAAATTTTGAAACATAACTTCCAAATCACAAGTTCTAAAACATAAATTATGAATAAAATATTCAAGATAATTTTTTTATAAAGCATAAAAATTTAAAACAAAATTTATAAGGTGTAAATTATGTAAAGGCAAAGTCATAATACAAGATGCAAACAAACATTTTGAAGATGCACAAGCTCCTAATAAAAGTCATGAAGACCATATTCTATGATCAAAAGTTACAAAGAAAAGTTATGACGAACACTTTACATGAAGGCAAAAATATGTGAAGGATAATTTTTTTTGAAAGCTAACATTATGAATAGAATTTCTTAAGACCAAAAATGTGTGAAAAAAACTAGAAAAAAGGAAAATACATTAAGTTTGAAACTTGGTAATCATAATGCATACTCTAAAAACCTATACATGTGTAAAACTTCTAAAGAATATTAATAGGCTAGTCCAAATTAGTCACATAATGAAAACTTGAATAAAAAATAAATTTATAAATACATTCATATTAGTCAAAAATTATTTGTATAAAAACCTTTGAAGCTTGACACAATTAATACACATAAATGCAAATGGAAAACCCTTTTAAACAAAACTAGACCTTTCAAACTTCTAATGGGTCCTTACTTAGGAAAATAAAAAGAGTGGGGGGGTGTGTTTAATACAAAAAATATTGACTCATTATGGGAGTACTCATGAGTATTCAATAACATATAATATTTGGTTAGCAACCCTAAATTAATCATGAATCATACCACAAAAGAATAATTGAACCAAAAACATGAAATAGACTCCAAATGACTTCATACAACATACTAGCTTACTCATACCTGAGATCTATGTTTGATGAAGTGATTTCATTTTTCCCATGAGGGTTTTAAAAAATATTTGGAATAAACTATAGGTTTCATTTTGATTTATTTAAATTATATTAAAATTAGATAAACTCAAGCATTGTTCTGCTTCCATCTAGGCATATATTGCTCTGACAAAGATACCTTTGAATCATATTCCTTTTCTTCCCCTCATTGTTACATATTGATTCTTCTCTATATTTGATAACCTATTGATTTGTAGATTTTATGGTTATTATTTGACTACTTATTGTATTATTAAGTTAGATTATATATACTTATATATGGATAGTTACATTGTATGAATTAAATCAATGAGTCTATTAAATGTTTAATGATAATGGTTTTCATTTTTCATTATTATGAGATTGTAGAAAGACTAGGGTTATATACTTGGAATTGGGGATGGCCTTAGTCCATCCATAGAGAAAAATATAAAACTTTTTAAACCTAGTCAAATGGCTTTGTTGCTAGAATATTTAACTGAGTTATAATGTAGAAAATTATGTATAGTATACAATGGCTAGCAAAAATAGTGAAATTTTGAATGAGCTATATAAACACAACTAGATGAGATTGTTAAAGGTAAAAAACCCTACTTATTTTATCTAGATTAAAAATTTGAAAAGTAAATTGATTTCATAGATAGGTTTAAATGAAAAATTGGACTAGGTTATGCTTAGTCTATTAAATATAGTTTTTAAATAATTTGTTCAATATACACCGGTATTTGCTTATTTTTATGTTTAAATTAGGTTAAATTTTAAAATGAATAACCCAAACTAGGGAAAGACTATATGTTATATTAATCTAAGATGAAAATGTATTATATGGGATTTTAAGATTTGAAATTAATCTGAAGTCACTAAGGTAATATGGGGAGCATATCAACTTATTGGAGAAACAACAATGTGGAGGGAAAATAAGAAGCTCAAAATTAACCTTGACTCTACCACCAACACTTGGGATCATTTTTTGATATTGTTTAGGTCATGATGGATTTATTAAATGTATTTTGATTAGAAGTGAATGGATTTTTAGAACCTTAAATAAAGAGACCTTTCTATGAATGAATATTGGGAGTAATTCACTAAGCTCTTAAAAGTATGTCCCTAAGTATTAGGCAAATGAGATATTTCACATTAGAAAGTTCATTATGGAATTAAAACCCCAAATTAGTTGTGAGGTATATGTGCATGGTCCATCTACCATGAATTAAGTCTTCAAAAAGGTGATTAAGTAGGAGTAGAAACATAAATATCTTGCTCAGGTTAGAGATAAATTCAAGAAGAATTTTGGAAGTCCTAAAATGAATTTCAAAAAGAAGTATTTGAAGAGGAGTGTAGATTATAAGAACTAGTTTAAGAACCATAATGTTAAGTTTAACAATATCTCAAGAAATAGGAAACTTGGAAATGGTTTCAAGGGAGGCTTCAAGGGGAACTAAAAGTTAGATAGGAGAGGACCACCTAGAATTTTATTCATCTATAGAGGTGATAATTACACTAGAGAGTGTAATAAAGGTAAATTAGAGGGTAAGAATAAGGGTATTAGATGATCAAACAAAATACATTTTAGTTCAATAAGATATGACTGGAATAAAAATTGATGATTATCAATAGTTGCATGAATCCTCTACTAAAAATTCTATTTAATAGAATTTTTAGTAGAGGATTCATGCAACTATTGATAATCATCAATTTTAATTCCAATCATATCCTATTGAACTAAAATGTATTTTGTTTGATCATCTAATTTAAATTTTTGATTGGCACTAGGGATACTAAATGTTTTATTTCTCCTAGAATTCTTAATAAATTATCTATAAAATTTGGGATTATGAAAAATGCATCATTAACATAATATGAGAATGAATCAAAGGATAAGGTTAGTAAGTGTTTAGTGGAAGATGAGATCAGGTTACCTGAATTCACTATAATAATGGATTTATATGTTGAAATTATAGGGTCATATTATGAAATCCTATGAGTAAATTATCTTGCTAAACATAAATTTAAATTTGATTTCTATCTCAAGAAGGTATAGTGTCAATATGATTTTGGAAATCAAACACAACTTCAGTGTGAGAAAAGAGAGTTGAAGCTTAAGAAAATTTATATAATTCAACTCAAGAAGGCTCAAAGAAAAGGATGTTAGGAATTTATTATTAAAATAATTGAGATAGACCAAGGAACCATCCATTGAGGATTTTCCTTTTCTTAAGAAATTTTAGGATGTGTTTCTAAAGGAATTGTCAGAATTACCATCCAAATGTGAGTTTGATTTCTTGATTGACATAATACCTAGATCTAAACTATAATCCAAAGAATCTTATAATATAAAAGGTAAAAAGTGGTTGATTTAAAATATTAACTTAAAGATTTTTTTATCAAAATGATTTATTCAACCAAGTGTGTCACTGTGGGATGCACCAGTGGTGTTCATCAAGAAGGATGGTACTCTTATCTTGTGTATTGATTATACGATGTTAAATAAGGTGACAATCAAGAATATGTATCTATTACCTCAAATTGATGATCTCTTTGATCATATATGAGGGGTAATAGTTTTCTTAAGATTGATATTCAAGCAAGGTATCATGAGCTAAGAATTTGAGATGAGGATATTTATAAAATAACATTCAAACCTTGTTATGGGCACTATGAATTTACATTGTTATCTTTTGGATTAAAAAATGCTCTGATAGCATTTATGAATCTTATGAATAGTGTGTTTAGGAATTATCTAGACCATTTTGTGTTAGTTTTCTTGGATGATATCCTCATATATTCTAAGAATGAGGAAGAACATATTAAACATATAGAAATAGTTTTACAGTGGTTATGGAAGCACAAATTGTATCGTAAGTTGTCTTAATGTGAATTTTTATAGAGGAAAGTGTGATATTTAGAACACAATATATCTATAGATGGAATTTTAGTTGATCTATCAAATATAAGAGCCATAATAGAATGGCCAATTCCTAAATATGTGCATGAGGTGAGAAGTCTTATGAGATTAGTAGGTTATTAAAGGAAATTTATTCTAAATTTATCAAAAATAGATAACCTAATTATCTCTCTTTAGAAAAAAAATCATAGTTTTGTTTGGTCAAACAAGTGTGAAAAAACCTTTCAAGAGATGAAAAGGAGGCTTACTTTGACACCTATGCTAAAAGTTATTGATCCTAATGGTTATTTTTCAATAATCACTGATACATCTAGGTATGGACTTGGAGGAGTTATTATGCAAGATGAATTAGTTATAGCATACGAGTCTAGAAAACTTAATCCTTATGAGGTAAATTATGCCACTTTTGACCTATAAGTTGTTATAATAGTGCATGCCTTATAAGTTTGGAGTAATTAACTATTGGGGAAACCATTTTATCTCAAGACTAATAACTTAGGACTCAAGTATATCTTTACCCAACTAAACTTAAATACACATCAGAAATGATGGTTAAAATTCTTATTTGATTATGATTTTGATATTAATTATATCAAGGGTAAGGAATATAAATTTGCAAATGCCTTAAGTCATAAGAGGTACATAACATCCTTGGTTACTATTAGGATTACTTTCCATTATTAGGTAATTAAATTATCCCCTAGAGATGAATTATATGAGTAAATTAAGAAAGCATTATAAGAGAATTATCAAAACCCCAAGTTTAAGGGATTCAAATTGGAGAGTGATGGTTTTTTGAGGTACAATGGTAGGATGTATGTACTTCATAGAGAGAGTTTGAGAAGAATAATACTAAAATAATTACATAATTCCATTTATTTAAGACATACTAATGTAACTAAGCTCATGGATGAGCTAAGACCACTCTATTTATAGAAAGGAATTAAAAAAGATGAAATAGATTTCATATCTTAGTGTTTGGAATGTCAGTGTGTGAAGGTCGAGTACATGCATTCAAAAATATTGTTATATCCTCATGATATACTAGAATAAAAGCGGTATGAAATTATTATGGAATTTTTTAAAGGTTTGTCATTATCCTAGAACTATCATGATATGATATTGGTAGTAGTTGACAAACTAATCAAGGTATATCACTTCATACTAGGTAATTTGACTTATGATGCACCAATACTTGCAAAGAAATTTATGAAAGAGGTGTACCAATTACATGGATTTATAGAAAATATAATTTTTTATTGAGATCTGAGAATCACTTCTAGATTGTAGTTTATTTTAAATTTAGCTTTGGACATGTAGTTAAATTTTAGTATCACATATCACCCAAAAATAAATGAATAAATAGAAAGAGTTAACCAAGTTTTATAAGATCTCCTTTGAATATATTACATGGACCAACAATACAAGTGTGAAGAGTACCTTCCATTGATTGAGTTTTCCTATAATAAATCATACCATTCAACATTAAAAATGGCTCTATTTGAGGCATTATATGGAAGAAGGTGTAAAAAACCAATCCGTTGGGACAAGTTAGAAGATATAGGAGTCTATGGACCTTAAATGCTTGTAGAAATGGAAGAAAAAGTTAGGACAATTAGGAAAAATTTGGTTGAGGCCAATGATATACAAAATATTTATGTTGATTTGAAAATAACAAGAGAATTTTCTATTGGTAACAAAGTATTTCTGTTAGAAACCCAAGTTGCAACTTGTTGAAGTAGATTGCTTAGATATCCTTCAAACCTAGACTAACATTGGATTGGTGTATAGGCTATGGGATATCTATAATTAGAAAAAACCTCTAGATTATGAGGATAGCTCCTCTGATATATCAACTTTGCTCATTTACTAAGACCTACTTTCATTTAGGGGTGAAAAGAGTTAGAAAGATAATTGAAAAGGGAAAACCTATTCTAGTGATGGTGATGCACCTATATTGCTAATTCATCCACTCATTTTTTTACTTATACAACACTAATGAACTAGAAATATATTATGAGAATATATCTAAGGCTTATTTTACAAAGTGTTTCACATGGAGGTCTTGATGAATGAATATAGCTTGGAGGTAAAGGGAGAGAGGTCTACTTTGAGACATTTTCAACCTTGTTACACTAAAATTTTTATCACCAAACTTTTAACACTTTATATAACCTACATAAGATAATTCATCAATAGATAGGTGGGGTAAGGAAATGCTAAGAGAAGATTCATACCACTTATACACATCTGAACAAGCATATACACACTATAAGTCAATCACAGATAAGCTAAAACAATCCATTATATTGATTCAAAAGGTTAAAAAGTTTAATATTGTTAGATTTTTCTCATTCCCAAGAGAGGGATCTTGAAATAAGGCCTAAAATCCTTAATATATAGATCTCTCCTTGATTGATGTTGTTGCATGAGCTATTTGGCATTGAAAACAAGGTGGTGAGAAATCATAGGCATATAACTACTTATTTTTGGCATAAAACTCAAGTCAAGAGAAAATTAATTCTTAAATTAAAACTTAGAACATGCATTTATTATTATTTAAGGATCAATTATTTAGGGTGATTATCACTTGAGATCAATTAACTCATTCTTTAGCCTTCTTATGCATTGATTGTCACATAAGACTAGTAATGCATTTATTTCCTCTCAAGGGTCAGTTATGCCACTAATTTCCACTTAAGATCAATTATGTGGCATTATAATTCCACATTAACTCTCATAAATAACTTTCAATGCCATTTTCCACTTTACCGATTGACCAAATAGGTCTACTAGGCCAATTAGGCCTAGTAGCCTAGTTGTTAGTAATTTATGGCCATGAAAAATCTACATTCACCTCTAAGAACCTATGAAAGAGTGATATTTCAGGATTGAAACAATGCCTCAAATCATAAAATTGGTTTTCTTAGGCAAGAAACACATGTAAAATTATCAAATTGGGTGACTAAGTCACCTTGTCCTTTAATCCTCTAGACTAAATGATTAGAAGATACCAATAGGAGAAATTACTCGCATGGTTTTGAGCATATAATGGCTTTATAAGGTATAACAAGTGTCAAGCTTCACTCTCTATGGATTTCCATCTTATTAAACTGTTTTATACCTCTATTTGTACACTTTTTCCTTAAAAAACTCTATTTTATGATAGATATGTATAGTTCCATAAATCATGGTACCATGAACATGACCCTATTTGAGTTTAATTCATTATTAAAGAGTTTATAATATGATTAATGGGTGTTTGGATGTAATAAACTTCACTTTTCTCAAAACTAGTCTATAGGAGGGTTTAGGGAGAGTTTTAGAGGTGAACCTTCTTAATGATGGTTCATAAATTATAGACCTCCAAACTATAAATTATTTCCTTGAATATTTTTTCCATATAACCCTTCAATTTTCTTTAAAATATTAGGTTCTCATGCAAAATGTGTGCAAAGATACGTATGTAGAGAAGTTTACTTATAGGGTTTACATGCATTCTTGACCTGCTTATAGTCTTAGTGATGATTCATAAAACTCAAATCCTAAATAAAAATAAATAATTGATGTATTTAAATTTACATATGATTCCAAACTCCTTATAAAATAATTTTGTCTAAGTCCTCATGTGGCAAAAGATGTGAACATTGAAATAAGTGGTTTGAGATGAGTGTGTTAACTGTGTAGTTTAAATAGGTCTTTAAGACTAGAAATGGAATTTATTTGTTTTTATATTATTTAAATCACCTTTATAATACCTTCACCATACAATTAAACCTTATCATGATGTCATATTTTCTTGATAGGGTCTGTAAGTGCCTTCATGGTTGTGTGAGCCTTCTAGGCTTCAAGATTGATTTTAGGCCTGTCTAACCTTTACTAATTTTTGATGTTAAAGAAAATTTTAGTTGATATTAGGGGTTAAAAATCATCATAATATATTATTTAAATTTTTTTTCTATCCCCTGTAGCTACCTTTGAATGCCCAAACTCCACTTTGTCTCTATATTTAATAACAGTACCTGTAGGTTTGGTCTGCCTGCCTATGTGTGTTTCAGGTTTTGAGGTATAGAAATACCTTATAATTTAAGGACATGACTGATTGAGTTTTAAATATTTTTTAAAGTTAAACAACATCCTTAGGCCAAGATATTCTATTAATTTTGCCTCTTATACATTCATATGTTGCCTAGGGTTTAAGATTTGCTAGGCTTGAGTAGCTCCAAGACTAAGTTTGGTGTGTTTGAGCCCTCAAATAAGGTTTATAGCTTTATAAAATTAGTATATAATTATTACCTAATTAACAAAGTGTCTTATGTCTTTAAATAACATTCAAAATAGATTGATATCATCAAATTAGTGCACAATCCTGTCTTAGCTCTCTTTTCCTTAACTAGCCCTTAAGGCTTTCAACCTGAAAGTTGAATGTACCTTGGAAACCATAAAAATAATATAAGGAAACTATAATTATCCTTTACATGTCTCAAAACCTCTTCATTAAGTCTAAAATATTTTTTTCTCTTCAAAACTTTCCAAATGTGCATTTAGTCTCCTTTATGACTACTAAAAGACTATAAGAGGTCTATGATAAAATAGTGACAATTTCCACTATTGAAATGACATTTAGGATTTAATAATAAGATTTATATAGTATTAATGATCATTTTTACCAAAATTAAATCTCTAATTACACCTATAGAGGACTTAAAATGATAAATTTCCCCAAAATTATCAATGGAGTTGACTGCGCTTGTTGAATGTGTGTGTAGATGAGGTTTTGAGCCTACTCCTACCATCATTCACACCGTATTATTGGTTTAAAAATGTTTAAATAAATTATATGGTATTTTTAAGTAGGAACCATTGTTCATTACCTTATATTTATCTCTCCTTTCATGCTTAGTTGGCTATCTTGAGTTATTATCCTATGTATTCCTTTAAGAAGGGACTTGACTGCTCTTAGGAGTTTTTAGACTTTATCCACTATAATAGCATATTTTGAAATGATTTTTAAACTATTTAAAATGTAATTAATCTCTAAAAACTTTAAAATACTTATAACTCTCATTGTGTTTCACTTGTATAACACCTTGATTTGATGTTGGTTTGCTCAAAAGGAACACCTATAGGTTAGGGCCTCTAGGTCACTTTTTGACTATATATGACACCTTGAAATAACATCTAACCCTTGAACCTATTGATACTATCAAACATGATATTATATTATCATTAATTTTTTGATCCATGAGGCATATATCAAGCATAAATTCACTTTAGGCTTACCTACCTCACTGAACATTTCACATCACCATGATAGTTGTAAGTGTGTAATTGGGCCACTATATGGATAATATGTTGATGAAGGATATGAGGTTATTTTTTTAATTATTAAAATTTTATATTTCACCATTCAATTTGTAATATTTCCATCACTCATCTTACCCAAGACCAATGCTTTGATGCTTACTTTCAAAACTCAATCATTATGAGGCTTGTCAAACCCTATTGTACAAAATGAGACATTTATGTTGGAATTTATAAAGTGAATATTTACTTGAGAAGACATCTAAAATAACATTTTATTTTTAAATATTTGACCCTCAACATCCATTCAATTCTTATATTTCTTTCATAAGAACCTTGTCCAAGATAACCTCCTTTGAATAATCTTCATGTTGACTATTGTAAATGGTCATGAGACTATGTATAAACTAATGATAGGATATAAATATGGTGTATAAAATGTATGACTTGGAGGGAGTTCATGATGTCTATTTTATATTTGAATTCTATCTTATTTTCCATACAAATCTTGTCTCACTCACTTGTCTTGATCTCCAGGAAACTCCTTAAGACTACCTCGAAGTATCCATCAAGCCCTCAGTTATAGGTGAAGATGGGGAGTTGAATGTGTATGTCATTATTCATGACTAACAATAGCCCATGTATTTTTTGGTTCACCATATATAATTTTTATATTTTACCTTAATCACAACCCCAAAATCCAAATTTGTTATATTTATCAAAACCAAAACATAGAACTTTCTTGGAGATTGGTGACTTGACTATGTTTTGTATGGGCTAAGATAAATTTAGGTCTTGAAGAGGTCAAAGATTATATATTATGAAGTTCTCATTCATTGAAATCAACTAGGGGATATATTTTAATATCATTCATTGAGATATCCATGTTTTCTAGTATTCTCAAAACACCATATTCATGAATCACATTCTTGAATGAATTTTTCTTGGCTATAGGTGGAGATTCTTCCTTATTTAACACTATGTACATAATCATAAACATAGATTTATGAAAATAATTATTTATATCATCCTTGACTCCTTTTGATAGTGGATCACTAAGTTAGAAGTTGATGAATAGATGGTATGATGATAATGGACATGTAAAGTAGAATGGATATGGAGTGGAAAGTTTGTAACACTAGTAAAATGGTAGTGTGAAGACCGTGTTTTGGGATAAAACATGATGGAGTGAAAATAACATTAAATAAAATCTCTAGGTAGTCCTAAATACCATGAAGGGAGCATGGGCATATAGACCAATATGACATACCACTTTAGAGGTATTTGACAAGCATATACTCCTAAAAATGGAAACTTAGGAATCATCAAATACCATAGGGAATGCTAACTTTCCTTAACCTTTACTGAACTTTGACTGTGAGGAGTTCTGAGGGTGATTTATGGATTATTTTATATGTTACCTTGAATAAACTTTGAGAAAATTTAAATAATAACATATGAACATGAAAGAGACATAAAAACCAAGTTTTTAAGAATCTTAACATTCTTCGATTTCTCATGAACTGTACAATCTCTCTAAACTGCTTGTAGACTATAGATTTGGGATTCATTTATCTTATTAAGATCCATATGACCTCAAACATGTGAAAATAAGCTAAATAATATCATGGAAAGGTGGTTCATAATTTTGAAAAGCTCTAAAAACTTCTAATTTTTATAATGATGCTCAGGAGAGGAGAAAAGCAAAAAATTGGTTGCTTATTTGAATGAAGAAGGCATAATGAGTGCCTTAACTTTTTAAGGATGTTTTTTGAAGGAGAGAGAGCCAAATTGATAACTAATTACAAAATATGAAATCTCTCTCATGCCCCTTTCTCTACCCAAAATTCTAGATCTTGATTTTCTCTCATGGCCGTACTATTTGCAAACTTGAAGGGTTCTCTTGATGTAAAAAGAAGATAGGTAGTGATTTTGGATTTATTTTGAGCATATTTTTGATCTTTTTACCTTTAATCTCTTTTGAAACACTTTTTATGACTTCGTATTCAAACTCTTGACCTCTGTTGTATGTAAAAGTCTGTACAAATCCATACTTCTGCATGAAAACACATGAAAAATGGCCTTTTTCTTGCATATTATACAAACTAAAGCTTTAAAAATCCAATTTAGGTCATATGAGGAATAATACAAGTTTTTGTCATATTATCACAAGTATTAAGTGTTTTTACATCAAAATAAGGGAAACTTTGGCATGTAGGAGCTCTTTGGAGTCTTTTTTATGCTTTAAACTTGCATGAAAAGATACTTCCAAAGTATAAGACATTATAATTAAGATAATTACATGAATATTAAGGTGTTTATATATATTATGGATACTTTAGTGTCCTTTTGAGGTGTAAATTTTCTATTTTAAATCCAAAATATTCCTTTTAGACAATGTTTAGATAGCTTAACAAAGGAGATTTATCATTGAATGTCATAAAAGAATATTATATCCTGATAAAAGGTTTCAAATAGACTTTTATGTATTTTTATCACACTTTTCAAATATTATAATCATTTACATACATTTAATATATCAAACTATGCTAAATAATCTCTGATGAGTCATCAAATGAGACAAGACCATGACAAAACATTGAAACTCACTACATATGATAATAAAAGACATCTTGATGATCAATAAAATCATCTAAGGACCAAGGACACCTAGGACATAAAAAAAAATTATTTTAGGGGTTATAATTTGTCCTTGATAGGCTAAATTGCCAACATATTTCATGACTCACAAGGGTTGACTAGCCTGCTAGTCAAGAGAACTCATTGAACTTTCATATGATAATGATAGTTTGAAATATGAAAACATGGTTTTGATGACTCTCTTAGACTACCAAAAAGATTTTTCACTTTTAAAAACATATTTTTATTAAAAAAAACAAAAATACATAAAAAAAAACAACACAATTAACCTAAGGAAACAACAAAACAAGATAAAAACAACAAGGTAGAATTATACTACTTTTGATAACCACTTATTGAAACAAAATAATAAATTTAAAAAAAAAAAAACTTGAAGTCAAAATCTTTCCTCCAAGGTCAAATAAAAAACTTTATCATCCACTATGGTACCATAAAGTATGATTGCCACACCTAGATATCATCCTCTTGTAGCTAGGATCATTAACATATTTATGGCCTATTTAGAAAGCATTTGGGCCTTCTAGTTCTAATTTTAGGTGCATGAATTGTACATGTGAGTCTAAGATCCAATCATACTCCTCCCATATCCTTCTTTATTGCATCAATAATATCATTTTTTCCTTATTCATGAACTTCTAATAGTCATGTTGGATAACTTGAAGTGGCTTTTATGTTATGGCTGCAATGATAGCTTCTAAGAGAGATGCACTATATTTCATAACTTATTAAATACATTTGAGTTCATTTCAAACTTCCAAGAGTGGAGAGTCATTTGAATATGGAGTGAGGAGTTAGTAGCCTTGCTTGAAAGACTCATATAATTCATCTCCTAATAAGACAACTTCTTGGATTGAGTTACTTGAAGAGTTAAATCCTACTTACTTGATGTAGATACTTCTCTCAACCTAAAATGAATCACCTTCAAGTAAAGAGTAACCTAAATTGATGATATAAAATATTTCCATAGATTGGTTCTCACTAAGCTCAAGTTTGATTGTACTTTCTTCATCATGATCATGAGGCTATAAATCATCCTTTGATATCTCTAATTGATCATTTGAAGTTGTTTCATATTAAAAATCAATTTGATGATTTAGCATGCTCTAAAATTCAAGTTATTCCTCATCTTCATTAGCTATCCTACACTTATTTTCTACTACTACTTCAAGTTCTTATGGACTATCATGATGAATGGAAGTTACCATGTGACCAAAGAGTTCATGGAAACCATATTCTTATTTCTCAATTGGCACCTCTTTCTCTTGTGTTTCATTTTACATCACGACAAGCTCTTACAACTCATCCTCTTTTACATTCTAAAAGATTAAATCATACCTATCCTTTCAAATGGGTGTGTCAATGGTGATTTACTTCTCATGATCACTTAATTCACTCTTATTTTATATCACCTTAGTTGATTCTTCTTTATTTGCCTCACAAATGAGACATTCCTTTTCAAAAAGTGGCATGGTGGACCCTTGAAAATGTTCAAGAAGGTGAGTCAAGTCCAATGATGTTTCCATGGATGTTTTATCATTTTCATTGGGATGATAAACTTTTATAACCATCACTTCCTCCCTCTATTGTATTTATCCTTGAATATACTTCCATTAAGGGAAGGCCTTGGGCTCTTGATGAGGGACGGTGGGGGCTAAATTATTTTAAGATTATCCTTGACTTCAACACTTAGACTTATACTTGACTAATGCAATTTTTTCATATTGGAAACTTGGGTTTAGGAGTCTTTTGTATTGAAGGTATTTTATCTTGGGGTATGATTGGGAAAACGTCTTGTTGAGATGGAATTGTAATCCATAGATAATGGCATGGGGTAGTAGGAGGTAGTGACTTTTGAGATTGTTTATCTGAATATTCTTGTATTAAGGCTAAATTTCATCAGAAATGATTTGATTCATCCTCATCTCCTCAAACTCATCATAAAAATTATGTATGTCTTGAAAGGGTGGCTTATCTTGGAATTGATATGGCTCATATGGAGGATACAAACATAGGGTTGGTATGAGCCATCATACTATTGATAAGGTTCTATATAGAGTTGGTGAGGCTCATCATAAGTTTTATATGGGTGAATGTAAGGATGATAAGGATCACAGTGAGGTGGATAGGGATCATAATGGAAAGAGGATAGATAATAGGGCTATTGAGAAGGAGATGAGTGACAAAAATCTACTCCATAGGCTGCCATAGCCCACCAAATACACATGAAAAATAATGAATTTATGAATAAGAGCTACCCTTTTACCTCAAAGATGATGACCATATGAGTGCTTGAAACTATTTGTGAATACCAAGATTATATAAATAAGTACTCTAATGGCTAGATCTGTGTCTCACTAGGCATGCTAAAATCATTAGCAACCCAAGTTGCACCCTACTGAAGTAGATTGATCATATCTCCTTCAAATTGGACTAACATTGGATTGGTATATAGGTTGTGGGATATCTGTACTTATACCAAACCTTTATATTATAAGTCTAGCTCATCTAATATATAAAATTTGATTAGTTACTAAAGCCTACTTTCTTTTAGGGGTGAAAAGAGTTATAAAGATAACTAAATGAAAAACCTATTCTAGTGATGGTGATGAACTTATATTACTAATTCATCCACTCAATTTTATACTTATACAACACTAATGAACCAGAAAAGGACTAAAAGACCATCTTTAAGGATTATTTTACAAAGTGTGTGACATAGAGGTCTTGATGAATGACTAAATCTTGGAGTTAAAAGGAAAGAGGTTTTCTTTGAGACACTTTCAACCTTGTTACACTACAAATCTAATCACCAACCTTTTGACACTTCATATAGCCCGCATAAGATAATTCATCAATAGATAGGTGTGGCAAGGACATGCTAAGAGAAGATTCATAACACTTATACACATCTAAACAAACATTTACAAATTCTAAGTCAATAATAAAGAAGCTTTAATAATCCATTTTATTGATTCAAGAGGTTTGTTGGTGTTCTAGATTTGCACCCTAGCTGAGTAAGGGGATTGTTCATATCTTACTACTAAAATCTAGTCCAGCATGGGATTGATCCTAAGTTATGGGTATCCTAATAATGTATCAGACCTCTAGATAAGTTTGGATTCCTTCTAGATCTATCACCTATACTAAACATAAACTATCACTTCCTTGGAAAAGGGAAAGAGATTTTGACAAATTATAAAGTATGTAAAAGAGATGATGTACCAATGATTTGATTACTCAAACTCACATAGTACATATTATGAGACACTTTCAAAACCAAATAATATCAATCTCACATAAATATTTTGGAATAAGGCATTAATCAATTATTAAATTAGTAAGAGAGGGTAAATGTTCACTTTCAAGCTAGACAATAAACTATAAATTGCACTTATAATGACTTGTAAGAACTACTAAGCACTTCTTGAATGTGAGAAAAAACTTATACATAAGAAAGGAACATAATTCACTTAACCATGATACATAAATTCATGGAACATACTTCAAGCCATCTTATAAAAGGATGTAATTTAGTCTTTATTACATCAAAAAAGTACTATAGTACAAATTTTAGTAGAGTCTGTTCATACCAAAAAGAGGGATCAATTTCAAGGCTTAGAAGCCTATATTTATAGAAAAGGGAAAGAGACAGAAAGAGATGTGCATTGAAAAAATCCCAACTAGTTTTGATGGATTAACACTCTCAAGGATGTTAACTCAGGATCTTATCAAGAAAGACCAATTATGTAAAATAATTGAATGCTCATTATCCTTTTCCATCCACCTAGTGTCTTCTTGTAACTCCATGATATCATCTAATGATTTGATGACAAGGATAATGTCTTAGAATTGGAAAAATTATTCCACATATACTTTGGGTGGCCAATCATATCTTCTCATTAATAAGTGGCCGTAATGATAAGAGAGACACATCTCCCTATGATCACATTTACATTTGCATTTTTTTACACCTTGAACTTGGGTCTATTTTATAGATAAAAAACCAATCTTAGGTCATTAGTTTTCACATAGTTACAATATTCATAGAAAACCTACAAACTATTTGACCTTGCTTTACAGTCACTGGTCTCTGTATTAGGTCCAAATGACTTATTTTACCTATATATAGCTCTACTATAAATACTTGGTCTCGCTAGTTCCATCTAGATAATATCTTAACTCTAGTTCTTTACATTTACATGGTTGAGTTGCAAGCTTCCCCGTTGACTTCCATCAAAAATGTCTGGGTTCACCTTTGTTTTATTAGCCATAAAAATTTGACTCAGTATATTTCATTATGCCAAACTATCTTTATTCTTATTGGTCTCATAGATTCTATTGACATATTAACTCTACTCACATAATTAGATCTTTGTTATATGAATACATGCAAGTATTTGATTTCCTACCAGAAGATCCCTTTAACATGTTAACTTGATCATGCACAATCAGATCAAGATGTATGAGCTCACATGCACCATATACATCCTTGGTTCCACTTTATTTTTATTTTTTGTGCTCTATCATATCATTGGTATGATTAAACATTGATCATTGATTTATCTTGAAACCATTCTTTTGTCAGTGAATGTGCACCATTGGATATTAGCTTAATGATCCCACACCATAGGATCATGTCCAACTTGTAGATATTTAATGGATTTAACTTGGGGATATTTTGACCTATTTGACTCCAACATGGATCATTATATCTCATGTGTTAGTATGTGGGCTCATGTAAATTGTCAGATATTAAATAACTTCATACCTTTTAAGGACCTTTTGAAACCAAATGGTTACTTTATAGAGCTTGAATTTGACATATGTTTATTGACTTATTGACTTCATGTGTGTCATTAGATCTTTGTTCAGATTGAATGAAAACCATTGATCTTGAACCCATTTAAATAGAAATGGCTATTTGCCATGGATTAAACTTTGACATCTACATAAATGTATTTGACATCCATGTGACTGTCAATGCATATTTAAAAACCAATGGTCATCTTATATGATTGAGTTTAACACTTGAAATTCCATCCTAAACTTTTTGAATTCAAATGACTATTTACTATAACTTCAAATTGATGTTTGCAAAACTATTTGGATCAAAAATTTTGTGGGATAATTCTTTCAGACCTTTTACTAAATATTTTGTTTAGGGTACCTTCCTTGAAAAAAGACCCTTCAAAATTCTTTAACTAGATCATTTTCATGAGAAACATCCCTTCAATAAAATTGTATAGGGAACTTTATCAATAGAAAAAACCCTAAAAAAAAGTGTTCAGAACACTTTGTTGTAGAAATGACCTTTCAAAAAAAGTGTTTGGTATACTTTGCTTGACAAAATACCCTTCAAGATTTCTTTATTAGACCACTTTCCTATATAATGACCCTTTAAGAAAATTATTTGGGACACTTCCTCAAGAAAAGACCCTTTGGGAAATGTTTTTGGATAATTTTATCAAAATACATATTCATTCTTCTATGCTTCTACTCAATCTTCACCATGAACTTGTACACCTCACCAAAAATAAATGATAGATAGCCTTTTTTGATGTAGACAATTTCTCCAAAAGAAATAGGTCTTTGGGTAAATTGTTATGAAATAATTTATCTAAAAGAAATAGGTATTCATATTTTGTTTTAGACATTTTGTCTGAAAGAATTCATGCTTTCAAAAACTTTGTCTTAGAAAATTTGTTAAAAAGAATTCATTGGACCACTCTTCAATTAAGATCCTACTCCTATTGAATTGTTGAACTAGGCACCTTTTTGGTATGTAGACCAAATTTGGTCAACATCTTTGGAAAATTGGTTGGCTAGCATGCCTAATATATTTAAGAACTCAGACCATTTACATGACTTATGAATCATAAAATATAATACATGGACCATTTACATTGAATGAAAGATAACCATTTGACTTGTAAAGATAAAAGAATTCTAACAAATAGGGAAAAAAGCAAATTGAAAGAGAAACTAACATAAAAAATAAAGGTAGATAATTACTAAACAACTATGCAAAAAAAAGCACTTATTTGGGACAAAAGAGAAAGGAAAGTAGTGAGTTATAAAAACACTTAGATAAAATCAAAACAACTAATTAGGTACAGGGGACTTAGCTTCCTCAATGGTAGTGTTTGAGATATTTCCCATTGATTAGGATAGGAAGCTCCTCACCATTCATCCTTATGAGCTGGAAAGAGTTGTAGGACTTGAAGCTAGAGATTGTGTATGAACCATTCTAGAGAGAATAAAATTTTTTATGCTTTCCTAGCTTAGCTCTATCCTCATCCCATTTGAGGAGCAAATCTCCTTGAAAAATTCTTAAAGAATTTCCTTTGTCAAATGATCTTTTTGTCATTGTTTGATGGGCTTCCATATCCAACCTTAACCGATGCCTTATCTCTTCTATCTCTATGAGCTCAGCATATCTTACTTCCATTGGCTCATTCTCAAAAATCTCAAGTTGATGCATCAATTTCAAATTAGACAATTCAAGAGAAATAGGCATTCTTGCTTCCTTACCATATACTAGCTTATATGGATAATTGGCAATTGACCTCTTATAGGTGATCTTGTTAGCCCATAGAGATAACTTCAATTTGAGATGCCATGATCTTTGATTATCTTCAATAGTCCTCTTGGTGATCTTCAAAAAATTCTTGTTAGTGGACTCAACAAGGCTATTACTTGTGGATTATAGTTTGATGAGGTACTAAGAAAAACACTATATTAAATTGCCCACTGGCTGATCTTAGATCCTATAAAATCCATAGCATTATCATAAATTAAAGTTAAAGGGACCCTAAATCTAGTAAGTAAACATTCATATAAGTCCAAAACACTAATTTCATTGGTTTCTTTTAATGTTACTACCTTTATCCATCTAGTAAAATAATATATGGTAGTTAGAATCCACTTGTGTT
This sequence comes from Torreya grandis, assembly GCA_037957365.1. Taxonomy (NCBI): domain Eukaryota; kingdom Viridiplantae; phylum Streptophyta; class Pinopsida; order Cupressales; family Taxaceae; genus Torreya; species Torreya grandis. Next base: position 16,931 of record JARHVA010003700.1, on the reverse strand, counting down.
ATAAGATTGAAGGGGGATTAATAAGACCAATAAATTCCAATCCCCATTAGACAAAGGGTTGATTTACTAAAATTGGTTGGAGAGGTAAGGTTGCAAGCTTCACCTTTCCAACAAACATGACACACTATCTACATTTCCTAGTCCATGTATGACAATCATGAAATAAACATGGCCTAAAATACCCACCTCTCATGATATTTTGGGCTATGATCCTTACTGAATAATGAACTCCACCATGGCCATCATGAAATTTGTCAAGTAACTTTTGTGTTTGACCTAGTTATATACATCTTAGTAGTATGTTATGGATATCCTTTTTGAACAATACATTATCCACAAGAAGTAAAGGAATTGAATGAAATCTAAAATATCTCCTCTTTGAAGGAATAAAATAAGGATAAATACCATCCTGTAGATATCTTACCATATTTTGGAACCATCTAGAAGATGAGTCTTGTTCAATTGCAAGTTCTTCATCATTTGACACCATAACCAGTTCATTAGACTCCTATAATTCTTGGGCTAGATGTTTACAAAGTCCTTTGCCTCTGACCAACTTTGTGACCTTGATCTCAACATAATATTCCATGACCTTGGTTATCCAAGAAACTCTCTTCTCATTTATATCCTTTTCTAAAAGGAAGTCTTTGACACTTGGATGTGTAACCATAAAATGTATCTTATTATTAGATAACAAGTACCTAAAATTTTTAAGAGGCCTTATGAGTGAAAGACCATGCTTCTCAATAAAATAATACATCATTTCATATTATTCTAAGCCTTGACTAAAGAATGCTATTGGATTCTCTAAAGTCTCTTTATTCTACTATATGAGAATACTTGAAATTATGTTAATGTAGCATAGTTGTATAAGAAGAAATATTTTGTAAAGTTAGGGTTCAGGAGTGTAGGAGCATTGGATATATCTTTCTTGATCTCTTCAAAAATTCTTAATCCTTATTTATACCAACTAAAACTCTAACCCTTCTTTATCATGTGAGTGGCCTAGCTAAAGTAGTAAAATTAAAAGTGTATCTCCTTATGAAGTTGATCTTGCCTAAAAATCTTTGTAAGGCTTTTTTTTCTTAGGTAATGAAAGTGAAAGAATTTATTCTATCCTATCAATATATATGCTTGTACCATTTTTTTGAATGACATGTCAAAGAGGTCTACCTTCATGAATTGAGAAAATACACTTTTTTGGATTCAAAGACACTCTAATTTCCTTGCACCTTTCAAAAACTTGTCTAAGATGAATCACATGCTCATATGTACTATTAGAGAATACTATTATATCATATAAATAAACGATAATAAACTTGTTGAGGAGACCCTAAAATTCCATGTCCATAGCCTTCTAAAATGTGGCTCCAGCATTAGAGAAACCAAAAGGCATCTTTCTGTATGAAAATGTCCCCCACTTGGTGGTGAAGGTTTTTTTGAACTAGTCTTTTTATTTGACCAAAATATATTTATATTCATTGTAGCCATATAATAAAGAGAACCTTTTTTATCCTAAATTTAACTATAAAATTTGTTCCATCAATGAAAATGGGTAGTGGTCTTTAAGACAGGCCTTGTTCAATTCATATAATTCAACACATATATTTATTTCACCATTCTTTTTCCATACTGGAACAAGGTTTGACACCCAAGTTGAGTACTTAATTGGAAATATTATAGCTCAATGAGCTTATGCAGTTCAACTCTCATCAAAGGCTTTGCCATTGTCTGACTGGCCTAGTCTCATCTTCTAACTCAATGGTATGTTGATCTAGACTTGGATCAAATCCTTTAAGGTCACTATACTGCCATGAAAAGACATCTAGAAAACTTAAACATAACTTCATAAAATATTCTTTCTCTAAATATGTGCAAACTTTGCTCAACTTTATACCCTTACCAATGGAAATCTCCACATTTGTATAGTGTTCTTCCTTGGTTGATAAAGCAAACTTTTATTTTCTCAATTCATCATCTTTGGTGAATATGTTTTCTAGGGTGACCAGCCCTTTAGGCAACTTGTTTGTCTTTAATTACATAATATGGTCATCATAATGAAATAAATGCTTGTCTTGGTTCTTTGAGGAGAATTTATCTTCCTCTTGTAAGAATCTAACAATCTGACTATCATCTTAAAATAATTTCCAAATGTCATGGTTATTTGGGATAAAATTTCTCACCACTACCTTGATGTGTGATTGAAATTTTTCTTTTTTTATGTCATCTGGGATATTGAATTATGACCCAATAGTATCTAGTCTATCTACCTACTTGTTCTTATTTCTTGATATGGTCTAAATATTAAAGGATTTAAAATATTCAAATAGGTCCCATAATCTATGATTTTAGGATCTAAGTAGTGGGTTCTTGCATATATTAAGTCCCCTTACTTGGTGAACTACCAATTCACTATCTCTAAAGACTTGTAAAGAATTGACCTTCATCTTTTTTGCTCATTGTAAACCATGCACTAGTGCTTCATATTTAGTAACATTATTGGAACAACCAAATGTAAATTTTAGATAATAAAAATAACTTTGATTGGTTGGATAAATTAACATCATTCCATCTCTAGTGCCATGTTTGTTCCTAGATCCATCAAAATATAACTACCACAATCCATCACTAGGCCGATCATCTTTCATCAATATTGGAATTGGTGCATAATTTTTACCAATATAATAGATACCAAATCCTTCTTAAATTAATTTTTAGGTATCGTGTCCATGTAAATTAGAGGCCCATTCATCAAGGAAAATATTTAGGACTCCATCTAGAGGTGATTCAATTTCCACCTCACTATTTTTTTAGTACCTTGTCTGAGATAACACAATTAGTGTTCACCATACTTGGCATATATGGATCCAAATGAAATATTTAAATAGGTTTAGAATGTATTATTACCTTAGTAATTTAACTAGTTATAAAAATTAAAAAGTTCAAATTAGTTGACAAATATCCTCCAATATTTGAAGTAAAGTCTCTTGACATGCACATGGCAAAATAGGGAGGCAAGTCCACTACAACTACATCTTGCTAAATAAAAACATTGGGTCAAAAATGTAATTTTAGTTTTTGGGATTTTATTATGCCTACTACCTTGGTTTTTGAGACATATAATTTCAATACTCTTTTGGTATTTGGCTCGTAGACAAGACCAATCTTGTCTACAGTTCGTTTGGGCATGACAGTGCTACTAGCTCCACTATTTACCATATAATTATGGAATAAAAAATCACTTAATATCAAAGAGAGATAAAATGGAGGGTTTATTTTATTTTACATTAGTTTTTTCCATTTTTTTCATGTTATGTACTTGTTGATCAGGTTTCTTGATTTACTGGTCTAAATTGACCAAGACAACTCCTTATTTTTCAACTATTTTTTTAGATACCTTAAGATCTGAAAGCTCTTAAATAAGCATATAATTTTGACCTATAATGTAAAGTGAATCCCACGTGATAATGACAAAATTTTATTTATTCATTTTTTCTATTATGATAAAATATGTTCCACTAACCTTTGGCTGCAACTTTGGAGCCACTAGTTGTTCTCTAGTTAGGGGCATTTGGGGAACTTTCATTGTCTTTGTATTTTAAATCTTCTATACCATAGAAACATAAACTTGATCCTTGAAACTCTTTTAAATAACCTTAAGAATATTATAAATATTATTCTCATCTTGAGCTTCCTCAACTGCTCTTATTATAGTTCTAGTAAGAGCTATAACTTGACCATTTATGTTACTATTTTCACCAACTTGGTTAATTTCAATATGATCATCCAATTTCCAATTAACATTAATGGCATTAGTATATCCTATAAATTATTTATATTCTCCTTATAATGTCATATTCATGTCTTGATATTGACTACCTTGAAGAGAAAACTCTTCTTATGTCTTTTGTGGCATAGTAATATCTTGTGATACCAAGGCTTGATTTTGAGTGTCATTTGGATTAGAAGGCTACCAACCTAGATTTTACATTAAGTTATTTTTAAGAATAATATATTTTAAAATAGAAGGTACATTGGGATCAAGGGATACATATGGCTTAGATTGGGTTATGGCTAAGGTTACCTATTGTCTTTAAAACCTTGATAATAAGGTCTTTGGTTCTTGAAAAACTGATAAATATTCTAGTTTTTCTAATGATAAGGTCTACTTTGGTATTTTTATCTCTTGAGTTGAACAATCTCATTTACAAAATATTGAAACATTATTTTTAGATCACCAATCTCACTAGATTGATTAAGAGGAGCTACAACTTAGACTTTTGAAGATAGAATAGGAGCTATAGATGGAATTTGAGAAACTTGAGGAGGAGGAATAGGTTATAATTCTAGGAATATGGGCATTAGATTCTTTGGGGTAAGTTTACCAACTTGTATTAAGGTCTTTTTTACTCTTATTATAATTTTGTAGGCATTTGGAAAGGTATTATCACCCATAGACTATATCATGACACTTATATTAGAATTAAGGGCCTTAAGATAGTAAAAAAATGCATACTCTAGGGATGGTCTAACCAATGGAGGGATCCTAGTCCATGTTTTTTGGAATATGAGGTTAAAATTAGGAATGAATTCATAGGGATACCTTTGTATGGTAGTTAGTTATTTAACCAAAGATAGATGATCAGATTTGTCATTAAATTGCCTAACTAAGGTTGCACCTAACTCATCATAAGTAGCAATGGAGGTCAAAGGAAGATTGTTATACCATTACAATACTTTTCCTTTGAAGGAAGCAACAACCAATCTGATAGCCACATTATCTTGAGTAACATTATGAACAAAACATAGATTGGTGATATCTTAGATATGCTCAATAGCAGTAGTTTTATCCCATTCTCTAGATAAGAAAGGGATACTTTTTAGGGTAAACATAGGGATATCATCATATTGGGCCAAATTTAGGGGACTGCCCTATTAAAAGGGACAAATAATTGATTTTTGATAACCATTTAGGCAAAAGGGATTTGGTTTATGGGGATAATAGATTGGACTAAAATAATAAAATGACTAGCAGATGAATGTTGTTTTGGAGGAAAGGTCTTGTAATATTAAATCTTGATCTTTTATAAGAAGTAGAAGGCAATTCAATATGTTCAAAAGGAGTACCTTTACTTGATGATCTTGTTGTAACCTTTGACATGAAAGCACTATCTAGAAGATGCTATGAATTCTACAACTTGAAGGATCTTCAACTTTTAATGATGGTAGATGTCTCGTACTACTATAATTTCTTCTTCTCAATCTTAAAACTTCAATTATACTAGAAAAAATTTATCCCACTAGGTGTGCCAAAACTATTGGTGTTCTATATTTGTACCCTAGTTGAGTAAGGGGATTGTTCAGATCTTCATACTCAAATATATTCTAACATGAGACTAATCCTAGGATATGGGTATCCTAATAATGGATCAGACCTCTGGATAAAGCTAGCTTCCTTCTAAATCTATCACCTATACTAAACCTAAACTAACACTTGAAAAAGGGAAAGAGATTTTGACAATAACTTATAAAGAATGTAAAAGAGGTGATGCACCAGTGATTTGATCTCTCAAACTCACATAGTACACACTATGAGACACTTTTAAGGCCAAATTATATCAATCTCACATAAATATTTTAGAATAAGGCATTAATTAGTTATCAAATTAATAAGAGAGGGCAAATATCCAGTTTTAAGCTAGATAATAAACTATAAATTGCACTTATAATGACATGTAATGACTATTAAGAACTTTCTAAAGGTGAGAAAAAACTTAGACATAAGCAAGAAACATACATTCACTTAACCACAATAAATCAATTCATGAAACACACTTCAATACAACTTAGAAAATGATGGAATTCAATCTTTATTACATCAAAAAGGCACCATAGTATAAATTTTAATAGAGTTTGGTCATACTAAAAAGAGGGACCAATTTCAAGTCTTAGAAGCTTGTTTTTATAGAAAAGAGAAATAGAGAGAGAGAGAGAGAGTTGTGCATTGAAAAATGCCCAATCACTTTTAATGGATTAGCATTCTAGAGGATGCTAACTTAGGATCTTATTAAGAAAGAACCAATTCTATGAAATAATTAAATGCTCATTACCCTTATCCATCCACCTAGTGTCTTATTAAAACTCCATGATATCATATAATGATTTGATGATAAGGATCATGTCTTGGAATTGGCTAAATTATGTCACATCTCCTTTGGGTGGGCAATCATATCTACTCATTGAAAATTCACCCTGATTATAGGCAAGACACATCTCCCTATGATCATGTTTACATCTACATTTGTTCGAACTTGAACCTAGGTCTATTTTATAGATAGAAAACCAATCTCAGATCATTGGTTTTCACACAATCAAAATATTCATTGAAAACTTACAAGCTATTTGACCTTACATCATAATCACTAGTCTTTATATTAGGTCCAAACAACCTATTTTATCTATATAAAGCTTGAATGGCAATACTTGGTCTTGTTGGTTCCATCTAGATCATATCCGAGCTTTGGTCCTTTGCATTTACATACCTGAGTCAAAAACTACCCCATCGACTTTCATAAAAAATGTCTAATTTTTCCTTTGTTTGATTGGCCATCAAAAATTAACTTGGCCTATTTCATTATGACCAACTATATTTAATCTTATTAGTCCCATAGATTTTTATAACTTATTGAATTTACTCACATCATTAAATCTTTGTTGTATGAATGCACATGAGTCTTTGATTTTTTATAGAAGATCCCTTTGACATGTTGACTTGATCACACACCATCAGATCAAGATGTATAGGCTCATACACACTATAGATCTCTTTGGTCACACTTTCATATCATTTCTTATGCTCTATTAGATCATTGTTATGATTTAATACTAATCATTGATGTAGCTTAGACCCATCCTTTTTTTAGTGAATGTGCACTATTAGATTTCATCTTGATGATCCCATATCATTAGATCATGTCCAACTTGTAGATATTTAGGGCTTTAACATAGGGAAATTTTGACCTATTTTATTCCAATGTGGATCATTAGATATCATGTGTTAGTATGTGGGCTCATGCAGACTATCAAATCTCGACCAATTTCAAACCTTTTAAGGAAATTTTAAAACTAAATAGTTACTTTATAGATCTTGAAGATTACAGATGTGTGAACATATTATTGACTTCTTGAGTTCATGCATGCCACTAGATATTTTCTCAAATTGAATGTAGACTATTGATCTTGAAACCATTTAAATACAAACATCTATTTTCTATAGCTTGAACTTTGACCTCTATGTGAATGTATTTGATGTTTGCATGACCATCACTGCATATTTGAAAACCAATAGTCATCTTTTGTGCTCTAGTTTGACACTTATGGGTCCATCCTAGAATTTTTGAATTCAAATGGATATTTATTGTATCCTGAAATTGATGTTAAGCAACTATCTAGATCACAAATTCTATAGGCTATTTCCTTCAAACTTTTTGATGGACATTTTTTTTGGGGTAGCTTCCTTGAAAAAAGACCCTTTGAAATTATTGAAATGGACCATTTTATTGAGAAATGACCCTTTTGGAGATTTGTATAGGGCACTTTGTCAAGAGAACCACCCCTTAAAAAAAGTGTTCACAACACTTTGTTGTAGAAATGACCTTTCAAAAAAAGTGTTTGGATACTTTGCTTGACAAAATACCATTTAATATTTATTTATCAGACCACTTTCCTATAGAATGAACCTTCAAGAAAAGTTTTTGGGACACTTTCACAATAAAATACCCTTTGGGAAAAGTGTTCAAATAATTTTCCCAAAATAAATGACACTTAGCCTTTTTATCGTGAATAATTTCTCTAAAAGAAATAGGGCTTCAAGGAAATTATTGTGGAATAATTTATTTGAAATAAATAGGTCTTCATCTTTTGCTTCAAAAATTTTGTCTAAAAGAATTCATTCCTTAGGAAACTTTGTCTCAGAAAATTTGTTCGAAATAATTCAACATGTATCCAAAAAGGGGTTTGAAAGAAATTAGTTTAGAAAAATAAAATCCCAAAAGAATTTGCTTGAAAGAATGAACACTTAGCCAAATAAAAGGTCCAAAATAATTTCTAAGTAAACACTTATCCTAAAAAGGTTTATTAATTAGATTTTAACTGAAATTTTACTTTAAATGTTGCTTGATCCTTGAAGGTCGAAAGAACTATGAAAATCTATAGCTTGTGTAGACCTATTCCATGACCTTGAACTACTTGGTTTCACCATGAAGCCTACTCATATAAAATCATTGGGCCACTCTTAAATCAGGATCTTTCTCCTTCCATTGAATTATTGGACTAGGATCCTTTTTAGTATGTAGACCAAATTTGGTCAGTAGTTACAAAGTTCAATCTTGGCAATGTTTCCTCATGCCCAAGTGAGGGATCTTGAAATAAGGCCTAAAATCCTGAATATATAGAACACATGAGGAGAGAATAAGAAGAAGCATGTATGAAATAGAGAAGAAGATAAAATATCATCAATCACCATCATTAAATCAATATTATTTTATTTATAACTAGTACAATAAGTCCATAATATCTCTCCTTGATTGATGATCTTGCATGAGTTGTTTGGTGTTGGAAACAAGTTGGTGGGCCATCATAGGCATATAACTACTTCTCCTTATTTTTTACATAAGAATTAAGTCAAGAGAAAATTCATTTTTGAATTAATACTTATAACATGCCTTGATTGTAAGTTAAGGATCAATTATTTAGGGTGATTATCACTTGAGATCGGTTAACTCATTCTTTAGCCTTCTTATGCATTGATTACCACATAAGACTAGTCATGCATGTATTGCCACTCAAGGGTTAATTATGCCACTAATTTACACTTAAGGTAAGTTATGTGGTGTGATCACTCCATGTTAACTCTCATCAATAGTATTCAATTCCATTTTCCACTTTACTTGATTGATGAAAAAGGTCTACTAGGCCAATTAGGCCTAGTAGATTAACTGTTAGTACTTCATAACCATGAAAACCTGCATGAAACCTTGAAAAAATGTGAAAGATTGAGAATTTAGGCCTGAAATAATGCCTTAAATCATAACATTTGTATTTTTAGGTAAGAAACATGTGAAAAATATCAAATTAGGTGACTAGGTAACCTTGTCCTTCAATATTACAAACTGGTTGATTAGAAGAAACCAATAAGGGCACTTCTAGGAATGGTTTTGATTATATGATGGCTTGATAAGGTATAAAAAGTGTCAATATTCACTCTCCATGGATTGACATCTCCTTAAACTACTTTGTATAAATGTTTTTGTACTTTTTCCTTTAAAAATGTTGGTTTATGATAGGTCTGTACATTTTCTTACATCATCATACCATGGATAAGACCCTATCTAAGTGTAATTATATATGATTGGTTTTAACATGGTTAAATAAACTATATGGTATATTTTAGTATGAACCAATGTTATTTACCTCATATTTAGCTCTCTTTTTAGGCTTAGTTGGCTATCTTGAGTTGTTAACCTATGTATGCCTTTAAGAATGGACTTAACTACTCTTAGGAGTTTTTAGACTTTATCCACTATAATAATATCCTATGAAATGATTTTAAAACTATTTAAAACATAATTAATCTCTAAAAACATCAAACAACTTATATCTCTCATTGTGTTGCACTTGTAGACCACCTTAATTTGATGTTATTTTACTCAAATAGAGGACCTACAGGCTAGGGATTATAGGTCACTTTTTGACTATATAAGCCACCTTGACATCTAATATAACCCTTTACCCTACTGATACTATAAACCATGATATTCCCTTATCATTTTTTATTGATTCATGAGGTATATGTCAAGCATAATTTCATAATAAGCTTACCTACCTCACTAAAAATTTCACATCACCATGATGGTTGTAGGTGTGCATTTGGGACACTGTATGGACAATAGGTTGATGAAGGATATGAGGTGAGTTTTTTCATTATTAAAATTTGAGATTTCACCATTCACCTTGGAAGATTTTTATCATTCATCTTACCCAAGATGAAGTCCTTGATGCTTACTTTCAAAACTCAATCATTATGAGGCTTGCCAAACCCTATTGTATAGATTGAGACATTAATGTTGGAGTATATAAAGTGAATATTTAATTGATAAAAAATATTACCTCACATTTTATTTTGAAATATTTGACCCTTAAACTCCATTCAATCCTTATATTTCTTTCATAAGAACCTTGTTCAAGATGACCTCATTTGAAGAATCTTCATGTTGACTACTATAAATGGTCATGAGACTATGTACAAACTGATGATAGGGTAAAAACATGGTGTATAAAATGTATTCCTTGGAGGGAGTTCATGATGTATATTTGATATTTTAATTCCATGTTATTTTCTATACAAATCTTGTCTCACTCGCTTGTCTTGATCTCCAATAAACTCCTTAAGACTACCTTGAAGTATCCATCAATCCCTTATATATAGGTGAAGATGGGGATTTGAATGTGTATCTCATCATTCATGATTGAAAATAGACCATGTCCTTTTTAGTTCACCATATAGACTTTTTTTATTTAACCTTGATCACAACCCCAAAATCCATATTTTTTATCTTTCTCAAAACCAAAACATAGAACTTTTTTTGGAGATTGGTGACTTGACTATGTTTTGTATGGATTGAGATATATTTAGTTCATGGGAAGGTCAAAGATTATAGATTATGAACTTCTCATTAATTTAAAAAAACTAGGGGAGATATTTAAACATCCTTCATTGAGATATCCATGTTTTATAGTCTTCTCAAAACACCATCTTTATGAAACACATTCTTGAATGAATTTATCTTTGCTATAGGTGGATATTATTCCCTATTAACATTGTGTAGGGTAGCACAATCATATATTTATGACCATAATGATTTGTAACATATATTTATCCTTTTGATAGTGGATCAATAAGGTATAAGTGAATTAATATGTGGTATGATGACAATGGACATGTAAGAATGGAGATGGAGTGGAAATCTTATAATAGTGACACAATGGAAATGTGAAGATTGTGCTTGGGGATGAAACATGATGGAGTGAAAAGAACATTGAATCTAATCTATAGGTAATCATAAATACCATGTAGATATCATGGTCATATAAACCAATTATACATACCACTTTAGAGGTGTTTGACAAGCATATACTCCTAAAAATGAAAACCTAAGAATCAACAAATACCTTTAGGAATGCTAACTTTCCTTAAACTTTGCTAAATTATGACTGTGAAGAGGTTTGAGGGTGATTGATGGCTTATTTTATATGGTACCTTTAATTTTTTGTGAGAAAATAGAAATAATAAAATATTAACATGAAAGAGACATAAAAACCAAGTTTTTAAATACTATTAACATTCTTGGATTTTTCATGAACCGTACAATCTCTCTAAATTGCCTGCAAACTATAGATTTGGTATTCATTTGTATTTTTGAGATCAATATGACCTCAAACATGTGAGAATAAGATGAATTCTATCATTAAAATCTATTTCATACTTATGAAAAGCTCCAAAAACTTTCACTTTTCTATCATGATGCTCAGGAGAGGAAAAAACTCAAAATACCGATTACTTGTTTAAATGAAAAAGGCCTAGTGAGTGCCTTAGCTTGTTAAGGATGGTTCATGAAAGAGAGAGAGAGATAAACTAAGAACCAAATGTCAAATATGGAAAATATCTTAGACCCCTTCCTTTGCCCAAAATTCTAGATCTTGATTTTCTCTATCATGGCCATATCATCTACAAACTTTAAGGGCTCTCTTAATGTGCAAAGAAGATTGGCAATGCTTATGGATTGGTTTTGAGCCTGTTTGTGATACTCTTACCTCTAATATCTTTTGGAACACTTTTTATGACTTCATATTCAAACTCTTGACATCTACTATATGGAAAAGTCTATACAAATATGTACTTATGCATGAAAACACATGAAAAATGGCCGTTCTCTTACATATTCTCCAAACTAAAGCTTTAAACCATTAATTTAGGGAATATGAGGAAGAATAAAAGTTTTTTGTCATATTAAAATAATTATTAAGTCTTTTTACATCAAAATAGTAGAAAATTTGGCACGTGGGAATTCTTTGGAGTCTTTTATATGCTTTAGGCTTACATGAAGAGATACTTTCAAAGCATAAAACTTTTGAATTAAGACAATTACATGAATATGAAGGTGTTTAAAGATATTTTGGATACTTTAGTGGCCTTTTAAGGTGTATTTTTTCCATTTTAAATCCAAAATATTCCTTGTATACAATGTTCACATAGCTTCACAAATTAGATTTATCACTAAATGCCATAAAAGAATATTATAGTCTCATAAAAGGTTTCAATAGAATTTTATGTATTTTTATCACACTTGTCAAATATTATCATCATCTCCATACCTTTCATATATTGAACTATGCTAAATAATCTCATTATAAGTCATCAACTAAGACAAGACCATGACAAGACATTGAAATTCACTCCCTTCATATGATAATCAAAGACATCTTGATGATTAATCATATCATTTGAGGACTAAGGACAAGTAGGACATGAAAATATTTTTAGTGTAGGGGTTGGCATTCGGCCTTGATGGGACAAATTTTCAACAATTTCTATGGGTTAAGCCTCATAAAAGCTTGATTAAGTTTGGTAAATCAACAAAACTTTCACCAAGATATGTGTGACTATTTGAGGTTATGAAAGTGATCAGTCTTGTAGCATATAGACTTGCTCTACCACCAGATCTAGCTCTCTTGAATAATGTTTTCCATGTGTCCTATCTTAAAAATTATGTTATCAATCCTTTTTTATGTATTGTATTGGAATGCTTTATAGGTTCTAGATCTTGGGGTGGGACACTTGCAAACTTATTTTGTATAATAGAAAAGTGTCAAAGTGAAAGGTTACGTGGGACCAATATTCTAAAGATAGTGCCACCTAGGAGGATTATAATGAGTTTTATAGGTTATTTTCATATTTTTTACTTAATATGTTTGTTGGATATTATTTAATATTTTATTGAATAAAGTTTTATTTTAGAACTATTTTTGGAATAAGTGTCATCGAGATGATGATTAATTTTAGGGGGAAGGATATTACACCATAATTCTTCTCTAGACTTGATAACCTATTGATTTATAGATTTTATGGTTATTTTTTGGATAATTACTATTTTGTTAAGCTAGATTATATATATATATATATATATATATATATATATATATATATATATGTATGTATGTATGTATGTATGTATGTATGTATGTATGTATGTATGTATGTATGTATGTATGGATAATTATATGTTACTTATTTACATGATCATTAACTTGTTGAGTTAGATATACTTATATGTTATGTACATAATCATCATGGTTATTTAGTTTAATAAGATAATATATTATGGATTTTATCTTGATTCAAGATAACTACCTTTATTGTTATAAGATGGATGTAGGATAGATTTTTTCCCTCAAACTATGATGGAGGTAGAGCATCATTAGAGAGGGTGGAGTAGATAGAGGCAATTTGGGGGATGATAGAGTGAAAATTAGGAAACTTTCACACACTACAATCAATAAAATCTATTTTATATTCATTGCTTTATTTAAATAACTTGTATTTGCTTTCAATTATTATTATGTTTTTTGCATTAAAATATGGTTGGTTTGCATATAGGTACCATACTCTAATCTAGGTGTGTGTTTGCAATTATAAGATTAGAATTCTTGTATGCCATCTTACTCAGCTTAATTCATGTAATTATGTTGTCATAACTTGTGATTTGGAATATTTGTATGTCCTTGCTACTATTTTTAGGATATGTGTGATTAATTTTAAAAATGTTCTTTCTTTCTCTAAATGATTATTGGTTGTGAGAGTGTGGGGCAATTATTTTATAATAATTACATTTTTATAGGAAAATAAGGGGACTTAATTACTTTGTTTGTTAGATAATTATTACTTTAAACATATAATCAAGGTATGGGTTAATGTGATTTGGCACGATCTTTATGCTACATCAATATTGTTATGTGAAGTTATAATGTTTAAATGATTATTTTGAAGTCAGTGTTAATATTAATATTGCTTACAAAGATTATTGTTATCAATTAGGAAGGTTTGTGAATTAGGGTTTTATGTGGCATTAACTTGAGATATTTGATTCACTTTGCTAAACAAATACTTCATTTTGGATTTTCATGGTAAAAGAAATTTAGTTATGACAAAATTCTACTAGTTAGTTTTACATTCATAAGACTTCTTTGTCAAACTCATTATGAGCACAGTGAGTTTTGGAAAAGATAGTGGAATTTTTATTAGCAAGAAAAGAGCATGCATAAGGTTAAAAATATGTGAATATATGCCTAGAATAATACACTTGGTAGACAAGGAGAGGAAGGTGAAGGGTTTGATCAAGATTTGATAAGAGAATTATGAATCTGGCAAAGTTGTGACTCTTTTATTAGGTAGAGTCTTTTTTTTAAATTTCATAGTTGCATTATATGAATTAAATAAATGAATATGGTAAATTTTAAATGATAAAGGTTTTCATTTTTCATTATTATGATATTTTAGAAAGACTAGGGTTATATACTTGGTATTAGGGATGGGCTCAACCAATCCATAGAGCCAAATATATAACTCTATAAACCCTAGTCAAATCACTTTGTTGCCAAAGTATTTAATTGAGTTATAATGTAAATAGTTTTGTATAGTATATAATGGATAGCATAAATAGTGAATTTTTGAATGAGCTATATAAACACAAGTAGATGAGATTGTAAAAGGTAGAAAACCCTACCTATGTTATCTAGGGTAAAAATTAAAAAAGTAAATTGATTTAATAGTTTGTTCTGAAGGCAAACATGGACTAGGTTATGCTCAGTCTATTAAATATAGTATTGAAATAATTTGTTCAACATACATAGGTATTAGCTTATTTTTATGTTTAAATCAGGTCAAAATTTGTAATGAATAACCCAAACTAGGGCACATATATATGTTATATTAATCTGAGATGAAAATAAATTATAGGGGATTAAGTAATTTTAAAACCCTAACTATGAGTTATATATACTTGTAAGTTGCTTTAGTTGAAATAATTCTATTCCAAACAAAATAAAAATAGGACTAGTTTAATTCATTTTATAAAACTTGTATTAAGTAGTGTCTTTCATATTGTATAAATATACAGAGGTATATACATGTTTATTATAGGACATGGATGAGTCTTCCATGACTTATTGACATACATATCTCTCTCTCTCTCTCTCTCTCTCTCTCTCTCTCTCTCTCACACACACACACACACACACACACACACACACACACACACACACACACACACACACACACATCAAGTCTTTCACCACTTAGAATTTTTCTTTACTTTCCATACATTATAATAAAATTATATATGTAATTAAAATAACCATATACCTATTCAAATTAAGTATATATATGTATATGTATACACACACACACACATATGTATGTATGTATATGTATATATATATGTATATATATGTGTATATATATATTGTATATATATACATACACATATATATATATACATATATATATATATACATATATATATACATATATATATACATATATATATACAATACATATATATATACATACATATATAATATTATATACATACATATATATATATATATATATAACATACATACATACATACATACATACACACACACACACACACACACACAAACACACACACACACACACACACACAGATACATATATATACTTACTTTGAATAGGTATATGGTTTATTTTAATTAAATATATAATTTTATTATAATGTGTATGAAAAGGTAAAGAAAAACCCTAAGTGGTGAAAGACTTGATGATATGTTTATACCTATTTGTATACATACTAAGCTAGGGTATATGTTAGATAAGGTTCGTTGTCCTTCTATTTACATATAAGATTGAATTTTACATTGTGTTTGAATCCAAAAGAAATTTGATGTATGAATTTTAGTCGACTGAGTATTCACTATGGTTATATTTGTGAATTTCATTTTATATGATTATGAAGAAGGATAACATTCATTGTAAATAATATATGGTTATGTAAATCTAGATAAATACTTTTATAATTATTATCATGAAATTATTTCTTGTAAGTTTGTGGTAGTATAAATGTGTAAACCCATTCATAATGTTAGATATGCTTTTATATATATATGGTTGAGTATAGTTATGGCTATGTGTTATTTAAGGGTACTTAGTTTGACTATGAGTTGTTTGAAATTTAAACACAACCATATAACTAAGTTTAGTATTTATTTGATTTTGAAAAATAATTAATTTTAGTAATACACACACACACACACACACACACACACACACACACATGTATGTATATATGTGTGTGTATATTATATATATATATATATATATATGATACTAAGGAATCATTGACATAATATTATATTCTTATGCAAGATATACCATATATACATATGCATATTCTAATGGATAAGTAAATACATTATAATAAATGAATAAGATGTATAAATGATTTTTTTTACTTTCCTTAATAAGGTTGAACTTAGAGGTGAATTAAAATGAAGTTTCAGGGAACTTCTAATTATGTAGTATTTGAGAACTTTAGATCAAGCAATTTATCACTAACTGGTTTATGACAACTTATATTATATAATTAGTAAAATGGAAATAAAGTGGTTGTAGAATGAGCTATTAATTAATGATAGATGTTAAATATTATTAAATGAAAAATTGCATATATGGATTTTAGCAACTTGATGTGTGATGTTTAAATTTTACATAAATGGTATGAACTATTTTGAAATATATTTATATAGATGATATTATGTTTTAAATAAATTAGATG
>JARHVA010003699.1:1865000-1874079 GCA_037957365.1 Torreya grandis | reverse complement strand
CAAAATTTATTAAATACTAAAATTATCCTATGATACTAAATTTAACTAAAATAAACATTTGGTCTTAAAAATATATAATTTTTAAAAATAGAAAAAATCTTGAAAAAATAATTAAAGTACAATTTTGGACCCTAAGATGATCACATATGACCTAACAAAAATATAAAAGACATCCCTAAGTAAGTATAACTTATTATAACAACAATGAACCTTTGGAGATGGTAATTTTTGTGCATGAAAGAGCTCAAATGAAGTTATGGGTTAAAAGTTATGGCATCTAGAAAGTTGGCCTATTTTTTTTTTTGCATCAAATATGGCCATTCTAGATTACCTCATTTATTTTTTACTTTATCTCTTCATTTTACAACATTGAACATATAAATATTGGTTGACATATAAATAGTGTCCAAAGGATCAATCAGATTAGCCACACTACTAGGTGTATTGAAGACATGTGTGTAATCAATGAGGATATAGTGCTCAATGTTTTGTTGTTATATAGTTAGATTATGTATAGTGGTATGTGTAGTTTCAATGAGTTATGACATTATCTATATCCTAATATACAATAGCACAAACTTTCTATTGTGATTGTTCAAATGAATATCTATTACACTACACTAATAAAGCCCATTATATTATTATGATGGACCTAAGGAATCATGTAAAATTACTTCCCCAATGTGACCATGAAATTTTGCTTCTTAAAATAATATATTTTTTATCATTTCAACATTTGTGGGTTCCTCATAAAATCATCATAAACCTTGATGCATGATATAAGGCATAAAACCTCATATTTTAAACTCAATTCATATGGAAGAAGATATTGTAGACTTAAATAAACATATTCAAATTTGTTTAACCATTAGATGGACTATGACTATGGGTAAGGTGTTTTTTAATTCATCCTTAATATAGTTTATATAGAGATAACCATTTTATCACTCCCATTATACACCATGAAGAGTAGATACTTACACTTAAACCCAAGAATTAAAAATCTATTCTTCTTCCACAAATGATGATGTTTTAACATGTGATGTACCAATAATTTAATGAGTCTAAAAAAATGCATTTTCTTTAACTAGTTTGTTAAAAAGGAAAAAAAAATGATCCCGTTGATTAGATGCTTGTATCGGATAAATTTAATAAACCTTAGTAAATATTGTCTTCTTAGAAAGATAATTATTTCTGCTGTGAGTCGTGTTTCTATGGTTCTCAAACCATTTACAAATTCTTTAAATGGCATCTTGTTAGTAGGATTTATCATAGTTGAACCCAAAATTTTGTTCTATTGTAGGGACTTTCTTTTTATTTCGATGCTTCCATCCTTAGAGTTTCCTCTATCATATGATGGTTCCTTCTTTCTTTTAATAAATTTACTTTTTTTTACTTTTTTTAATAGACACTTATCACAAACTACAGTGTTTCTCTCATTATTTAAATGTTTAGGCTTCCAATATTATTTTGGATATATCCATGAATATTAATTTTGTATTTGAGTATATATGAGTACTCTATACCTCTTCAATTTATTGGGGTGATTTTTTAATATAAAATGGAAGGAATTTGTGTATTATTTCATATATTTGTCTTTATTTTATTGTATTAAGTTCCATTTCATTTATTTATTTTTGTATGCATCTTTTATACTATCTTAATTCGTAATAATATTGAAAACATAACTCCAATAAAGATATGTGATGAGTGTATATTCAACCTCTACATCTTCCTTAAATTTACTATGCTGAGCCTTGCACCATTTTTGTACTTGGGGTAAAAATGTTAGCTCAAAAAATGTTACTTTCTCTAAACTTGAGAAAGTGTTTATAAAATAATACGAATCAACTTTTGTGATCTAATTTTCAAGTGTAATTTATTATAATTTACCTTCAGACATTAGGATATCCAAAATACAGTGTAAATTTAAAGGTATGTACCCTATCAAGGACCCCCCTTTTTGGATCTATTGATGTTTTTATTAAAATTTGGTGAATAATTTACAATATTTTGATCATAAATTATTCCCTCTTTTTCCCATAACCTCTTCAAGAATGTTCTTTACTATGTATAAAGAAGTTATTCCCTTTTTATAGCCATTTGAATATATTAGGGAGATAATCAAAATGATCTCTCATCTCTAATCCATATCCTTATGGCCTAACCTCATTTGATGAAACATGTAATATCCAATAATATCTTATCGTACAGATTCATTTTTAGGATTAAATCCATGAAACAACACAAAAACTATTAAAAACAAATGTCTTACAATAAATACCAAATCTTCTATCCCAAATTCACATGTATTTTTCAAGAGTTATAGGTTTTATTTCAACATAATAGTAAAGTTTCCAAAACTAAACAAGTATTATGGAAAAGATATAAACCATTGAACCTAAATTACAATAAGGGAATGTTCTTGTCTTACAACTAAAGAGAAATAATAATATTAGATTTGTTTAAAGTTAAATAAAGCTAATAACATCCACTCAACATCAATAGGAATGTGAATATGAACTTTATTTTAATCCGCGCACGCGCGCGCATGTGTGTAGACACACACACATAATTTCAACATGCATAAGTATCTAAATAAGAAAACTGCTAAGAATAAAATCCAAAGGTCTACTAGAAGAGGAATTGATAATAATATCAAGATAGGTTGATTCACCTTGTTCTAATAAAAAAATTGGGTATTTTATGATTCAATATTATAACATATTTCATTAAAAATCTACTTTATTGGAATAAATTCACATCATGATAGTAGTGTGGTGTGGTTTTCAAATCCTTAAAAAATGTTGTTAAGTCCTTTTAAAATATACATTTATGTTGTGTTAAGTTATTTTTGGAAATGATTACGTTTATAAAAATAAATAATTAGTCATATCCACAAGTCCCAAGTCATTGTATAAATCAAACTGTGATGATGATTACGACAGTGGTACTAGTGTTGGTAGAACAATTGCATGTGATGGGGAAAGTATGAAGAATATTATAAAAAATATATTTTTCCTATGTTGGTATTTATGCCATTGATCTATTTATATATTTTATTTAAATTATCTATAATAAATTTTGTTGATGATATTTTTGTATATATTAATATAAAATATAATTATCTTAATGTTCATAATAGATGTTGGTTTGAAATTTTTGTTATGTAGTGTAAATAAATATTTTCATTTTTATAATATGTTTTATAATGTGTTAATTATTTATGATTTCTATTAATTTTTATTTAAAAATGATGTGGGTCAATGACCAAAACAAAATAAGGATACTAAAAGAATGACTGATGGACAAGGCTCTAATAAGCAACTTTATGATGCATATGGTGGCTCACAAATGAAAATATGTTAAATAAAAACTTTTTACCTAGAATAAAGAGGTATTTTTAAACACTTTAATTGGAAAATCTATTATTAAATCAGATATTCATGATATTTAAGATTAGGTTCAATGATTAGGCCATAATAGAGCTTTCCATATCTTAGAGAATGAGTTGGGAGCATATTTAAATTGACATCTAATAAAGAGAATATTTAATAAGAACATAAATATAGAGAATGGTATTTGAATGAAGGAGATTGCAATACAAAATTATTTCACCAATCTACTCTATAAAGCACCAAAATCAAAAAAATATAAAATATAACATTTTTAATTGACTAATCACATAAGATATGTATGAAATTATTCAATAACCATTTTTTCAGTTATTGTAAAAATGTACTAGATATATTTTTTAATATAGATAATATCATAACAAAATTTCTTAAAGGTTTCTAAACTAAAACTGATCCAAATATCCATTCCATGCTTCAAGTAGTAGTAAATCTAGTATAATTATACAACACATAATAATGAAAATTTTTAACACTTCTGAAAATTGCTCACACATTGGTAAGTGTATTTTGTTCATAATATGTACAATGGTATAACACTACTCCACTCATGCAATAAGAAAGTAGAAATATCAACAAACCAAATTTGAAAATATATGAAATAGGTGAAAGGTCTTACATCATTTAATGATGCCTTAATTACATATTGGCAATAATGTATCAATGAGTGTACCTCATGTTTTTACTTTGTGTAGACATAAAAATTAACATTTAAGCTAGAGTAATGCACTTGTGACCATCCTTTTTGAACACATATCTCATGGCTTATTAAAAGTATTTTTTACCACTTTCATCCACTTCAAACATAGATAACTCATTCATTTATTCAAACCAATGACCTAAGAATCAACTTATTCCTTAGGAAAATCAATTCAGGCTCATCCATAGACTATTCTTGGTACGTAGATTAGTTATTTTATGCTCCTTAAACAACAACACTCTAATTGGATAAAAAAGACACTACTCTTTCATATAGATCTATTTATCTTATCATCTTGTAAAATAATGGCTAGTTCCTAAAATTCTAATTCATGAAAGGGTTTGACTCACAAGTTTATCAAGCCCCATTAGATGGAACTCAAAAAACATCACTATAGTACCACATTTAAAACCATTTTTCACACTAAATGATTCCTCTATGAAAATAACCAAAATACCATACTTTTCCCAATTTTGATTTCTTCTAATGTCACAAATCATGCTTGAGGAACTGAATCATACCAATATAGCACCAATATGTAGAAATTTTCACCACTATTTTACACACACCATCACATCATGGGAGAACTACATGGAGTTTTAATCCTTTAGAGAGTATTGCTATGTTATAGTTCTCAACATAAGTGATGTTGAGGTCAAGCACAAATTTAAATGCTAACCCATTTTTGGTATCTGAATTCTTTCATCTTATTATCTCATTGAGATAGGGTTTCAAGTGAAAGAGGAGTTAAATTATGTTTTTTTACATTAGATCAGAAGCTCTTACACAATCTATAAAACACACAAGCAAAGTTGAATCTTCTTCGTAGATTTTGAATCTCTATTACCTATCAAACACCAACACTAACTAGGGATAAAAATGTGTTACTCTATTGTTAGTTCTAGTGTTCCTATCTAAAATATCTACAAACTGGGTCTACACTTAGTCAACATAGTCTATGTGTCAATTTTAGCTCCAAAAATATTCTACATCTTAGTTTTCTAGTTAAATTTGTGTTCTCTTTTGTACTTTCCATATTTATTATATTAACATATTTAATAAGTTCCAAAATCTCTTTGTCATTTATTTCATATCTATAGCATTTTGATTTTTCACACCAATTTGTCTAATTAGAGTACTCATTTTCCGTATTCCCCAAAATTAGATAAAACATATTAGGGAAACTACTTATTGTTGAACATTTCTAGAAACCTAGCTTTTCATTAGAGTTTTCCTTCTATTTCGATAACTTTCATTAGTGTTTCATATTTTTGAATTATCTAATTTATAAATTCATCAAAATTATCATGACTAAAATTATTTAACTTTTTTTAGTTTGATGTTTTGGGGTTTTATTTACACGTTGGTTCCCTACAATATTTAATTTTTTAATTCCACATAAAAATCCACGGATGCATAATTTTATGGGAATGATAAAATTAATCATAACTAAAGAATCTAATAATAATCCACCCTATGATGTTTATTGTTACATGGTTAATTTTTAACTTCCACCTATTACAATTAGATGTCAGAGAGAATGATTGATTCTTTTCATCCCATCCACTCCTAGACCTATAAATTAACTTAATTAACATCTTACCTCTACTATCTACTATAGTCTTATATTAGAACCTCCATTTCAATTTTTTATCATTAAAATATGTTGGGATGTTTGAAAAAATGATCAAACCCAAAGATATAATATCATTGATCAATTCAATGGCATGAAAATGAATGTATTTATTCTAAAGTTACTTCAACAATCAAATATGTACAAGGATGTGTTATATGCAAAATTATGAGACACTAGTGTTCAAAGACATGGTGAATAAAATTTCATTGCATCTATCATCAACACATTATGGTGAACAAAAGACAATATATATTTTAAGAAAGAATATTTTGTACCACAACACATTATCAATTATCAATTACGTTTATACATTCAACTCTAAACAAATGATATGTGTGTTAAGCTGGTCTTAGTAGATAATATTTCAGGATGGAATATTCATAACACTCGTAATCATACACTCAAAGGGATTTAGATTATTCGTATATGACCATCATAGGTTTTGATAATGTTACTAACAACGTATTTGTATATTATAATGTTGAATCTCATAGTGTGACCTATAACTATTTATTTAACAAGGCTTGTCATGCCCAATGATCTAAATTATAATATTTTTATTTTAAGGCCTTTGATCCATGATATGTAGGTCATACCTTAAACTTTTCATGCATGATTGAATAATATTTACCAAGGGTCTCTCTCTCTCTCTCTCTCTCTCTCTCTCTTCTCATCTCTCTCTCTCTCCTCTCTCTCTCTCTCTCTCTCTCTCTTCTCTCTCTCTCTCTCTCTCTCTCTCTCTCTCTCTCTCTCTCTCTCTCTCTTCTCTCTCCTCTCTCTCTCTCTGTCTGTGTGTGTGTGTGTGTGTGTGTGTGTGTGTGTGTGTGTGTGTGTGTGTGTGTGTGTGTGTGCGCGTGCGCGTGCGTGTGTGTGTGTGTGTGTGTGTGTGTGTGTGTCCTATGGATAATGAAATATTTCAATATTACTAGGTAACTAAATATGCACATGATTACATTACTTGCATGTATTTTTCATTAGTCACTAGTGTAGTCTTTTATTCATATTTATTTCAAAAAAATTGTAGTTGCACAGGAAAAACTTTCATCTAGTAATAAAAGTCAGAAACAATACTATTTTGGACTCAGGTATTTAAAACAAATGGGTTGCAAGTGGAATTCACTAAGAAATTATGAATAAGTAATCTTCCATCCTATTGAGGCATTTACTAATGAAAATAAGCATGGCCTTGGTTACATAGATCATTAAGTTAATTTTGACTTGGTTCCATATGTATTGATATATAACCTTTTACAAATTTGTTCAATAATATATCAACTCTATAAATCATGTCTCTACATTAAAGTTGTATACCCATAACTTATTGATGATATCATTTCATCAAACATCTTGACATTGGACAAATTTTGTAATGATAATTCTCTTATAGAGTATATAGGATCATGTGAGGATATCCATCCCTTATATGATAACAATACATTTCCTATTTATACGATCTAAGAATAGTACCTTCTAGATGTAACAATAAAAATTTATGATGATAAATCAATCAAACAAACATTACATGATTTTCCAAAGATATTGTTGGGCATACTATTATAATCCAAGTATTGATCCTTCGAATGCAACACAATAGATCACACTCTACCCAGATCTA
Source organism: Torreya grandis (assembly GCA_037957365.1). Lineage (NCBI taxonomy): Eukaryota > Viridiplantae > Streptophyta > Pinopsida > Cupressales > Taxaceae > Torreya > Torreya grandis. The sequence continues at coordinate 1,866,715 of JARHVA010003699.1, read as the reverse complement.
CAAAATTAGTAAAGCAAAAAATTTATAAAATGCATATAAAATTTATGTTAGTAATTAAATAAGAGATTCAAATATGCCTATCTATAATGGATGTCTAAAATTTTTATAGTAGTAAATCGTAATGTAAATTTTTTATGTTTTGTAGATTCTAGAGATTTAAATAAGGCTTGAATCCCTAAATGTGATTTCATAATACCCAAACAAGACATGATTATGGATTCCATGACTGGATATAATATGCTATCATCCATATATGTACTTTTGACTTATAACCAAAATATAAATGCCAAAAGGATCAAGAAAATTTACCATGGGGAATCTTTATACATTTTGAATTAAATAATGGAGAGGATACGTACCAACTAGGCATGACACATGACATATATTTTTCATCATCTCAATCACAACACAATACAATATTCTATGGGTGATATATTAGTGAAATAAAAATAGATAAAATATCATGCATTCATTTTACGTTGGATATTTGATCAGCTATGAAAATATAGTGTACAACTAAATCATGTGAAATGTTTTATCAATTTAACATTAAGAATTTTTTTTAATATTTATTAAATAATAATGAGGTATTTAATTTTATCTAAAAAAATTCAAATATATCATTAATATGCCTCAACTGCAAAGATTGAATCATCTATGAACAATACAAGGCAAAATTTAAGAAATATATGACTTTGTAATTTAGTTAATAGGCAAGAAAAAATGTTTCACAAGGTTATGCAATAAATATATGAAGTTTTAGTGGAACATTAAATTCTAGGAAAGTTTCAAGGCACTCAAATAATATTTTTTAAAGCCACTTATTCTAATCCCTGCAATACTGAGTAAACCACTCTTATTATATGTTTTGGCCATAAATCATGCACCTTACACTTTATTATTCTATGATGATGATGATCACAATAAATGGGGCATATATTGTATTAGTCACACACTTGTTTATTATAAGAACAACTACATTGTAATGGAAAAACTATGCCTAGCTCTTATATTCTCTATACAAAAACTCTAACACTATATGATAAATGATGAGACTCATGGTATTATTAGGAAATGCCCATTGAATTTGTTTATGTCACAACCTAACTTGTTATGACATATCAAAAAATGGGTAATGTTTCTTATGGAATTAGACATAAATATTATATCTCAAAAAAAAATAAAAAGCTATTTCACTTCCACCCTATATAATATACAACACTCACCCTCCCTCCCCTCCTACCATCACCTCCCATGCCCTTAGATAATTTTAGATATGATTTCACAACATATAATATTAGTGAGGATATAGGGATAATTTATTTTGATGGCTCAAAATTCACACTAGGAATTGGCAAATGAAATTTTGTTATTAGTCCATAAGGAGACCCTGTGTCATTTACTTATAGAATAGTGTTTTTTGTACTAAAGTAATATCGTAGAATATGAGGAATTGGTTTTGGGCTTATACATGAATTTATAATTTAATGATAAAATTCAATAAGATATATGAGGGATGTTTTGTGCTATTCTAAATATGGTCTATTGGTAAATCATGGGTTGTTTGGAGATGGTTTCATCGAATAAGGGTTCATCAAAGACAAGTGGATGGTCATATGGAGGCTCATCATAGTGAGGGTCATCAAATATGGGAGGATGGTCAAAGGGTGACTCATAATAGACTAAATCACTAAATATTTTTGAATTGAAAAAAA
>JARHVA010003699.1:1835000-1860000 GCA_037957365.1 Torreya grandis | reverse complement strand
TTGGGGATTAAAAAAGTGTTAATCCAATTATGATGAACTAATAACATAATATTGGAAAGTATAAAATAAGTAATAAATACACAAATTTGATTTGGAACATACTATTTAAAAATAGATATTAAAAGGATCAAATACTAAATAAAAATAACTTAGTTGGTACTCAGATTTGATAAACTATAGCATATACTATCTGATTGACTATGGGATTATGAATCAAGATAATGGATATGTTTGAATTTTGGATAAGTTCATGTTATTTGGACAAGCTTTGCCCATGTTGTCATATGTAGGATGTGTCAGTGTTTGGTAGGGTTTTTTCACTATGTGTGAATTCAAATCAATGTAAATTCACCTATAGGTCCTACATACATGATCAGATTTATTTTATTCACCATAAGAGTTATTTTGTACTCTCTTCTTCACGTAGAACCTTAGCTCAATGACACGGAGAAATAAATTAAATAAATAGAGAAAAAGGGTTTGGGGATTTAATTTGTGTTTGAACTCAACATCCCATAGGTGGAGCACTCCTTACATACCAATAGTCCAAATAGGGATCAAATACCAAGTATTCCTCCCATGATATGATGGTGTGTGTGAAATACTAGTGTAATATTATATTTTTGTGTAATCTTGGTGTAATTATGTGCTTCAATAATGACTTCTAACTTTGGAGGTGTATTCAAACATAGTTTGGGGCTACCTTGGCTATATGCACTAAAAATTATGAATAATAGGTGCTTTCTTCTCATTGTATAAGAATAATTACAATGTATTTAATTTAAAAGTCTCCTTCCTAGATTCTAGTTCATAAACAAATGAATATAAAAGGGTCTTATATAGTGCCTTTTTAAGGATTTCCTTAAATGGGGTTGCGAAACATGTTGAATGACCCATGAGGTGAATTTAAATTTTATAAATTAGATTTTGTTTTGGGGATGATGAAGGTAATGGCTTCAAAACTTCTAGACAACATGATTATCTTAAAGGAGTGACATTATCTGAGGAAAAAAGACAATTCAACTAAAAGTGTGAATTAGTGTAATAGTGAGTTTAGACTGGTTTGATTAAGAAATATGAATACTTCATATTAGTTTTGACTAATCATAAGGATGATCTATATATAAGTATAGTAATAGATATTTGGAACCATGGAATTAAGCATAGGTGAATTATGTATAAGGAGTAGTGATGAATTCATTTTTTTAGTATTAGATGTTAATTTTAGTGACTACAATTCCCAATAATAAGAAACACAAAAAATAGTAAAAAAATAGGAGAGTATCACATGGCCACACCCAAAGGAAAGGAGAAGTGATAACATAAGAGAACATATTAACAAGTACCTAATTTGAATATGTGATCCGTATGCATAAAATCATAATAATGACATGTAAATTACAAATTTTGTACAAAAAATAGGTGTCTATAATTATATTTCTCAATGTGAGCCTTCCACCATTCTTTAACTTAGGGTTCAATTTTAGTAAACAAAAGTTAATTTCTTTTTGACATGAAAAAGAGGTTATATAGAAAAAAAAATCTTATTTAGAGATCAAATTTTGAATAACAATCGCTTCTATGTTATCCTCAAACATTTAAATATATAAGATTACCTATACATTAAAGGATCTATACCCTTGGAATGTCATGGTCATTCTCAAGGTAGTGCAATGCTTCTTGTAATTGTGAGAAGAATCTATGTGAACTAAGCCAACATTTCAGTATTTTTCATTGTTAGTACCTCTTACAAATTTGCCATTACTATGTCTTAGTGATTGGTTCATTCTTATATGTCCATTTGTAATTGTTTGCATCTATCATGAAATAGCTAGAGAGATCTTTTGTCTCTAATATAAATTTCTGATAACCTCACCTCATTTGATTCGACACGTAGGAGATAACTTACTTCAAATCAATTAATGTATATTAAATATTCAATTTGAAATAAAATACATAAATTTTTAGGACCTAATGAGTTGTAATAGATCTAAACTCCTTTATACTAGATTGACAGACATTTTAAAGAGTAGTAAACAAAGATTTATTTAAATATAATATAAGAGTAAAAGATATTGTATGTTGAAGAGATCACATCTATCTAATTTGAACTACAATTGGGAAAGCCATTGCCTTTTAGATAAATAGAGTTAATAATAATAAAATGTTTTAAATTTAAATAGAATCCGGGGCTTCCAAAAAAATAATCTGGAGATGAATCCATTGGGATAAAAACTTTGCTTTGATTGGAGCAGGTTAAGGCATCAATTTTAAAATATACTGACACTCTATCTCTCTTTCAACTAGTTTAAGATAGATGACAATGGGTTTAATTTCTAAGGCTTCATAAATATCGGAGTGATGGATCTCTCCTACAATCAAATCTACGGTAACTAACTTACTGAATTATTGAATTTACAAAACATTAAATAAATCTCTCTTGTTGGTAATAGCTTAGATTCAATCCCTGAACCACTTGGATCCAAATATTTATAATCCCTTCGATATATGGATCTTTGCAATACCAATGTTGGAGGAGATATTTCGTATTTGGCTCAGATACCCTCTTTAAAATATATACCCAAATGATTTACCGTGGATAAAAAATATGCATCACTTAATTCTCTCTGGCAATAATTTTATAGGTAAGATTAGTGCAGAGCATGTGAAATTTTTTGGCAGGTGTGCCAGCCTTCATTATGGAATCTATAATGAATATTTTCAAGTCCCCTACAATAAGCCTTCCCCTTCCCCTTCCCCTTATCCATCCTCATCACATCCTTACCGTGCAATGAGGTTGTGTTACCCTCTTCCATCAATCACAATCCATCAACAACATCATCCTCACGGTCACTGTCTTCACAACATTGATTGAAAGACCCTGCAATTGCAGGTTTTGTAGCTGCCACAACTGTAGTGACTGTGATAACAATGTTTGTCTTTGTTGTTTTTTTATCTCAAAATAAAAAAGAGATCCCAATCTTTTTTCAAATAGTGGTGTGTGTCCAGGTTTTCATTCCCTTGGAAAATGGAGGTACCCATAGTCGATCTTTAGCCCATGTGCTTTTAGTTGGAGACATGTTCACGCACATGGGTTGCAGATATCAAAAAATCTACCTCCCCCCGTATAATACTTTTCAAAAACCCCCATGCTAAAACTCATCTTCACAGATCTTTTATCCCTCACTGGTCACTTTAGCAAAGGCTCTCAGATGGCAATAGGATAACCCACAATCTCACGCAACATATTATGACTGCATTAAACAATGGTTTTTTTGTTAGAACTAATAAAAACATTTACTTATTTTATTAAGGAAAACTGTTTTTTATTTTATTAAGGAATGCTCTTTTTATTTAAAAAAAACTCGAAGAAAAATATATATCCTCGTTCTGTTCATGTTAAAAGAATTTATGCAAATTCAATTTTTTCACATATTACATTATACATTTTCCTTCGATAAACTCCATTATTAACTTGTTAACTTAGTTATCGTGAATAGTTATGCATTCTATCTTAATCCATACCAATTTTCTCTCTCTCAATAATTAATATACATATTATTTAAATATCAAACAAATCAAATATATAATTAATTGCATTATATATCATTTCATTCTTATTATTTTTATTTTCTTATACTTCTTTCAATTAAAGTTTCAAAATAATATATAAATTGAAACAGAAAATAAACAGAAAACAATTATCTACATAAAGATAGGGACTAGTCACTACATGACCTTTGTTTTATATAATTGTCTCGAATAATTTGCACCTTCAAAGTCTTCAGCTACTAGTAGTGTAACTACGTGGAATATGAAAGAGACGAGGAAGAATATTAAACAAATATATTACTTTTTGTAAAGATTTATATGTTAAAATTATTCATATTTTTTAATTCAATGATTTAATATTACCTTTTATTGGGATTTATATCTTGGAATTATTCATATATTTTAGTTCAATGATTTAATATTACTTTTTGTTGGGATTTATATCTTAGAATTATTCATATATTTAAATCCAATGATTTAATATCAAATTGTATGTAATTATTTGCACTTATTTTATATATAATATATTTTTATTTAATGTTCACAATAAGTTTATATTCAGAACTTATTTATTTGATATATATATATATATATATAGGATATTATTTATTATTTTGATAAAAAATATTTCTATATATTCATAATTTAATTACTATATGTTCAATATAAATCATTCAATTCAAATGCAATTTTTTATTTATTTTATAATTATATTTTATTATAGAAATAAGAATATTCTTAAATTGAACATTTATTGATTTCAAATTTTATAATTTTTTTTCTTGAACAAAATATTTAAATATCAATAAAATATATTAAAAGATAAGAATATGATGGAAATTTTATTATTGAAAAAGTTAAAAAAAATTAGGTGCTAATGTAATATTCATAACACTAAATCCAAAGCAATATTTCATGCCCAAAAAAATTATATATATATATATATATATATATATATATATATATATATATATATATATATATATATACACACACACACACACACACACACACACACACACACACACACAAGGTGGTACATGCTACATTATGAAAATTTTCTATTTTTTCTCTTTCTAATTGATTGGGTGTTCAACTCAACACCAAGGACTAAGGGGTTTCCTTTCATCAAATTCACCAAGGGATCAAACCCAGCCCCATTCATTATAGAATTAGGTTTTTTCCTTCAAAACCAATTAATTCTTGGTTAATTTTTTGTGATCCAAACAACTTCATCAATGAACCAATGACCTTTTGACATCCTACTAAAATTTTCATTAATAACATTCTCAATAAATGTGATATTCATTGTTATCCATGGTTATGTAAATTACATGACGAAAAATCTTGTGATACAAAAAATATTATAATTATGAAATATTTCAATTTTTACGAAAAAATGTAGATGATAAATTGATGTAATCTTATAGTGTTTCTGTGTCAATATATTTATAATTTTAATTGAAGAGGTCTATAAACAAACATATATTACATAATTTATGGTAATGAATGAAAATAATAATTAAGAAATATAATTATATGCATCTAGAGAATACATACAAATAACATTTATTGTAATATAAAAAATCATTGTAGACAAACACTTGCATCACAAGAGATTGTTTAGATTAAATTCTTTTCACTTGCTTAACGTCTTCAATAATTTATACTATTGAGGGCCTTGATAATTATTCAATGATTAAAAAATAGTGTTGACCATATGGAGACATCCTGAAATAAATTTCTTTTCATAGTCTTAGTAGGTTCAACTATTGCAATAAGATTTTAAGAAGAAAAGACTTTTTATAATTTGATGAGCATGAAGATTCATAATATTCAATTATTTTTTCAAAGCACTAGACTTGTGTATTTTAAAAGTAGAAAAAAAGTGTTTTCTAAGATTATAGTCCCCATAAACATGGAGTGTAGAGTTATGGGTCATGCCTAGGCTACCATGATTCTTCATGGTTTCCATTATCTTTCTATAAAAGCTTCAAATTTTTAATTAAATTGTTACAATTATTTTCAAATATTATGAAAATCAAAATACTTTTAAAATTTTATATGAAAATGAAGGCGGGTGGAACAGAAACCTTAAGTCACAAATGCAAGCCCTATGGCAGTCTATAAATGTGCTTGTTCTTCCTCATTTTCCTTGACATGTATGAGTTTGTATGGTGCCATGCTTTTTATAAGTTACTGAAATGATGAAACAAGGTTTTGGTTCCCATATTTTTTACAAGTATGTTTTTCACCCCAAGGCTCCTCCAGTAGTGATTGCACCTTCAATTTTTCCAAGTCTATACATTGTGAAAAAATTAGATGATATACCAACAATCAAAATGTCTCTTCCTAAGGTAACTAACTTAATTTCAAAATTTAAATATTAAGTAGTTATTTGTAGATTTAATGGGTTTTGGCCTAAGTTTAGAATATTTACATCATTGGGTTTATTTTACCTAAACTAGAGATTGTCTGATCTAATTATGATCTAAAGGTTTATTCATACTTAATTTTTTTCAATTAATGATTATTAGATAAATTTTGAGGAGGGGCCTTGGTTTTGGGGTAAAGATGAACTCTTTATAAGCTCTTGGTTACTATATCTCGATCCTACCACTATGGTGGTATCCAAAATACCTATTTGGGTTCTACTCCTACATGTTCTTCTTCCATTTTATCATCCCTTAGTATGTGAAGCTATTGTTAATATGCTAGGAAGATTCATCAAGATGGATGGTGAGAGGTCTTAAAAAGGAATTTTCACCTATACACATATTTTATAGAGGTGGAAATTAGAAAGTGTCTCCTAGATAAATAATAATTGAATCTTAGTAATTTATGTTGGATCCAAACTTCAGACTATGAAAGCACTACTTTTAGATATTTTTTGCCATCAAACTAGCCATCTCAAGGGAACATGTCACCAAATAAGTAACTAGCATCACCCGCCTCGACTACCCCCACTTCCCCCCCCAAAAAAAATAAAAAAATAAAATAAAATGGACCTTTAAATCTAAAATTTAATAGCCGTATGAGCATCTTCTCTCAAAAGATGAATAAGAAGAGATCCTAACTGATCATAAAAAAATTTAGGTCAAGGAAAAGTCTAAAGATGGACCAACAAAGAATGTACAAGAAGAGGCTATGGAAGAGGCATCTGGGTACGATAATATTATAGGTGGAGGAATCAGGAGATCGCATGAACTTGAAACTTTAGAATTTTATAAAGAATAAACCCCTATTAAATCTCAACTATAATTAGTTGTTTTTTTTCTTCCTTTAGAGCCCCCCCCTGACCTCTACAAAGAGGTTGAAAAGAATAAGGGGAAAAAGGATGATATGATTATGAAGGATATGAACTTGTAATTGTGAGTGGTTATCTAAGATATGTCTATAAGGATTGATCTTGGGTATTATTTTTACTTTCTTGCCTCTACCCATCTAACAAGGTAGTCTTGAGGATTGTTGTTGAGTTGGTGTTTTCCAATAGTATGAAGTTTGGGCCATGTATACAAATAAATTTATTTGTTATGTAACCTCTGTGTATTTTATAATATTGTATGATAAAATCATCTTAAAGCATTCTAATAGCAAAATACATGAAAGACCAAAATAGAGTGCCAACTTGGCTTGTCTTTGGGTGCTCTAGATGAGTAAGTGAGCACCACATGGCAAAATTGGATGAGATATAGGTATTTAGGTGTAAAATGGGTATACTAGTAATATTTGGATGAACCAGAAGGTGTTTGGGTGAGCGTTAGTATGACACTTGGAAAAATCTTGGAACTTCACTTTCTCAAAAAAAGTAAGATTTTTATGTACATGAAGGTCATAGATTAGTAGGTATAGATGACACCTTTTATAAACTTGAAAGACCAAAATGGAGTACTAACTTGGCTTGTCTTTGGGTGACCGGGATGTGTAGGTGAGTGTCACATGTTAAATTTGGATGAGATGGTAGGGGTTTGTGTTTAAAATGGGTAAACTAGAATATCTCCACTAAAAAATCCCCTAGGATTGTGGTACATAATATTGGTTGAAATGTAGATATTTGTATTATTCTTATCTTGTTTAGAATGGGCATGTTTCCATTTTACACAAATATTATAATACTTTTAATTGTATACTCATAGTACTTTGGTGAAGAATCCTCCCAAGGTTATGTTATAGAATATTGGTTAGAAATGAGATGTTCATATTATTCATATCTTGTTTATAATAGGCATATGTCCATTCTACACAAGATTGGAATACTATCAATTCACAAAAATATTTATCTTATGTAGAATGGGATTGATTGATAAAATTCTTAATGTTTTGTTTAAAAACAAGCACAAACCCATTTTGATCATAATATAAAATATCATCTCCATTTTGAATATATTAATGACATATCTATTACAATATGTCAATGGAAGCTTACACTTATACCTCAACATCAGACATACATGGACATCTGTCATGACATTCCATGGTCAAGGATTAACTTTGTGACACCTAAAATGGATAAGTTTATTGGCTACAACTACCTTAGTAATGCCAACTTTATAAATTGAATCAAATTACTGAGAACATCCAAGTGGATCATTAATTAACCATAACGTGATATATGTGGAAATCCAAAATATAGAGCAATCAGTGGAGAGCCATAAAAATTGAGTCGATATAAAAGATGACTAATTCAAGTATTACAAGCAATGAAAAATTGATGTAACAAGTGGAATCATATCACAAATTTAACATGAACATGTCCATGCTCCATACTATGTATATCTATGAATAAGGATTTAATAATTGTAAAAAGTATTATGATACCAACTACTTTAGAAGATTGATTTTTGAGAGAATGTTCATCATTTCAAGATTCTATAAGCTCATATTCAAATCAAGGGAGGAGAATTTCATTGATTTTGAATTGAATGCATCAAAATGAAATATCAATTACTCAACCATTAATAATTTGAAAACAATATTGAATTATTTCAACAAAGTTCTAGAATAATGTCTAGTACTAGTTGATTGATAATTTTCAATTCTAAAAACATTGAAACAAAAATCCAAAAAATATGATATGAAATTCCAATAAATTGAAAATTTGAATCCGGTAATAGAAAAATTAGAGTCTAATATTTTAAATAATTGATACTATAAAAAGCAAATAATAATAGTTTTATTTTCAATTTGCACTAGAATATGTCCAAATTTAATGCAATCATGGTTTTATAAGAGAATGTTTTATGAGGGGCCTTGGGTTTTGGGTAGAGTTGGGCTATTTATTATGCCCTGGTTTCAAGGTTTTGATCCTACCCCTATGGTGGTGTTCAAAATGCTTGTTTAGGTTCAGATCCCAAATCTTCCTCTTGTTTTTTGTCATCCTTCATTGTGTAAAGCTATTGGACATATGCTGGAAAGAATCAACAAGATGGATAGTAAGAGGTGTAAAAAAAACTTTTCACCTATAATGCTTAGACTATTAAATTTGAAAGTTGGAAACTATATGAGCATCCTCTTTCGAAATATGAATAATAGATCTTAACTAATTAGAAGACATCTGAGGTCAATGAAAAGTATAAAGACGGACTAACAAAAAAATTTAGAGAAGAGGCTATGAAAGAGACATCTATGGAAGATAACATTATAGGTGGAGGCATCAAAAGATTATATGAATCTAAAATTTCAGAGTCAGATAAGGAATGAAACTTGATTGAGCCTCACCTACAATGAGTTGTTGTTGTTCTTCCTTCAGAGCCTCTACCTAAGCTCTAGATAGAGGTTAAAAATAATAAGTGTATAAAAGGATGCAATGATTGTGAAGGGTACAAACTTGTAGTTGAGAGTGATTGGCCAAGATCTATCCATAAGGATTGATCTTGGATATTTTTTCACTTGCTCGACTCTGTTCAGTGAACAAACTAGTCTTAAGGTTTGTTGAATCAGTGTTTTTCACCAACATAGTCTTTGAGCCATGTATTATGACTGGTCACTTTACCATGTAACTTTCATTTATTTTATTATTTTGGATAATAAAATCATCCTAAAACATTCCAATAATAAAATAATTCTCTAAACCCTTTCTTTTTCATTTTTATTTTAATTTGATAACTTAAAGAAGCGTTTAACAATAAACTAGGGCGTAACTTAAACCAGGTTAAACGAGTGGTAGGACCCAAGTCCTCCATTGCACTCGCTTCACCGGCCTCATTCTTTTTCATTTATTACTCTTTAATTGGAATATTACGTTTCATTATGCTTAACGAAATGTATTGCATTTTCATGTAAATCCACATTCTCATAAAAAGCAACGCTGTTTAAATACATTGAACATTTAAATTTTCACTGTTCTATCTCCAACTTTTGACGAGGGCGACGCAATTTTTGACCAACAGAAATGCCCATATCCTTTTCACACTTGGGCAAGTTGAAAATATATTCCATTCTTCACGTCGAAAAAAAAATTTAGTTTAACTTGCGTACAACGGCACCTCAGATAATATATCTCATTTTGTCAAAAAAAAATATTCCATTCCTCACTGTAAACATAAGATATAATTTAGCTTGTGTAAAATGACCTTTCAAATTTAAAAAAAAATCATAAAGCAGGGTTGTCATAATAGATGGGACCCAAAGCTTGTTTTACACGGTCCGTATAAATTTTCACAAAGACTCGGAAACGCCTGTCAAAGTCCTTAGTTCATCGTAGTCGCGTCAAAGATCAAACACTTCTTTTTTCTAAGATGGGCTACGCAGCACATCTCATTCCTTATAAATCCTAATGCAAAGCTTACCTATGAGCATAAAATAAGCTGCGAACATCTGATTTGAGAAGATCCAAGTCGAAATAACAAAAACGGTCGTTTTTGGAATAAATATTGTTCCATTTCAACAACGGTCTGTCAGTCTCTTGTCTGATTTGAGAATAGTTTAAGCTTCGCTTGAAAGCCTACATGTTAGCTTAATAATCAAGCGGTATCAACCGGCGTGGCAAAGGTAAAAAGGATCAGATCCCATGGACAAAAGACCCCATCACTCACTCGCTGGACAGAAGAGACAGAGAGATGAGCAACAGACCACAGAAATCTCAAGGCCTATCTACCTTAAGACAGAAATTGAAGATCGGCCCTTTTTGGCTGCATCTCCTCAAGGTGAATATTGTTGCTTTGTAACTTTGTTCTTTGATTTTAATTGCTCTTAGATTAGAAAATAAAGTAAAAATCTACTTCATTTATATTTATTGCGAGATCCCAAATCGGTTACGTTATAAGCGTATACTAAATCGAAGGAAACAAATGTGTTTAACAGATTTCATCCAGCTTCATGAAAAAAATAATTTATAACTGCAGTACAGCCTGTTGCAATTATTTTATTTTACCCAAATAAAATCATTTGCCAATGTTGAGATACCACATTATGTTTCGATTCGTTTATATGCAATTTCAATTGTGTTTTGTATGTTTAAAACAACAGATCTAGAACAGATGAAACGAATTGCTATAAAATGAATTTCATAAAATATAATATAGAATCTGCCCATACCCATGCAAACTAAAAGTATCTTTTCTCTTGCAAGTATCATCGGGTACGACAATCTAAAAGTAGCTCTTTTCTTCCAAGTATCATCGGGTATGGGAAATGGAAACTGTTAAAGTTGAAAAAGCATTGAATGGGTGCACACGAACAACAATATTATTTTCAGAAGTATGAATAATATCAGGATGGATATGTTGAACCATTTGAAATGGTTTTATTGAAAATAAAAATTAAATCATAAACAATAAATACAAGTTAGATTGCTACAATCAAAAAATAAAAAGATGTACAGTTTCTCTAAATTTAAAACATATTTTATTCTTAATAGAGTTATTTTAGATTGAATTGTATGTGATTTTTATTGTTTCATGTTTGGGATCTTATTGTTGGATCTATATTTGGTTCATGTTTATAGTTTGGATGGGTGGATCTTAAAGAGTTGTAAACCAAACTTATTTCTTAATTTCAATGATATATTCATTCAAGCTTCACAAAACATTACTCTAGCTACCTTGTACTGTGAGGCTTCCCCTGGCCTAATCTTTGAGTTTACCCCATCAGCTTTATATTGAGACAAACCACTTTATCCCTTTGGAGAACTGTATTTGTTATTTATATTTTAGAGTCATAGATAAAAGATCTTTTTTTTCCCGAATACTATCTATATTATAATTTTAAAGGATCAGTCATTTTCCTCGTTAGTGATTCACTTGTCTCTCTCTAAACACACATATATTATGAAGTCTAGAGATTCTTAGTCTTCATTGTTTGGAAGATGCTCAATCTTCATTGACAAATTTGGACAAAAATACCTCAAGTTACTTACATCCCATTTCTAACCATCTCACAATATTATTAAGAAGAGGCCTCGTGGTTACATTCTAAATTTATATGCTAGGTGTTGTAGACTCAGTTACTCATATGGCCTCACTCTCTCTATACATGGCCTTACTGCTTTGAGTACAAGAAGTGTTTGTCCAAAAACTGAGTTTCATCTCATTATGTTGAACCCTCTTCTCTTTTATCTTATTAATAATCATGTATTCAGCTCGACTGATACGTTCCATATACTCTCTTTAATTTAATTCTTGTTTTAATATTTCTTATAATATGCTATTACACTACTTTTTTTTTAACATTGTATCTTTGACAATATCATAAATCAATTCTTGCATCATGTAAACGTTAACGTTAAAAAATAAATCAAATTAAAATGTCTAACCTATGAAAAACTATTCATCTTTCCTATGGCAAACTAGAGTTCTTCAAGTGCAACTCTCATAACTCGCACTTTGATGTTATGAAACTAATAAATCAATGAGCAGTCTATGGAGTTTATGAAGACTAACCCTATACAAACTATGAATGAATGAAAAATCCAACATAAAATGATACGAAATCTGTACTTCAATTCTCAACTCATGCTTCTTGATTTCGATCTACAAATGTTTTGACTCTTGTCTCAGACTGCTCACAATACAAAAGAAAAACTAGTGATTGCATCAATATAGTTCCCATTGAAGTTTTGGTACAAATTAGAAACGAAGACTCTTGAAATCATCCATACAGGATCTATGGACATGAAGGAATAGATATTAGTGAGCATACACATATTTTTTTTAAATGAAGGTATTACTAGCTTAAGCAATTTTAAGAATCAAATGGGTTTATTTATGATTGTTCCATCCAGATGCAAGCGTTATTAAGCAAAAGAAGAAGAGATATTATACAGACCCTGACACATTCCAGATAAAAGATGAAGATTTCCTTGTAATTGCCGAAGCTAAATGCAGTACCCAGCAATTGCAGAGGCATTATCGAGGAGTAAGGCAGAGACCCTGGGGTAAATGGGCAGCAGAGATTCGGGATCCAAAGAAAGCAGCTCGAGTGTGGCTGGGAACCTTCGAGACTGCTGAAGATGCAGCCAAAGCCTACGATGATGCTGCTTTAAAATTCAGAGGCACAAGAGCCAAACTGAACTTCCCAGAAAGAGCCTCTCTCCCCCATCATAATAAGAAAGTCGATGTGAACTCAAGTCACGAAGATGCCTTCATTGCAAACAGTATTGATGCCCCAGCCGCAATCTCAACAGTATCAGTTCCCCGACACACCTCGCCTTCTGAAATGTCAGCGCTCTTGCAATGCAGTAATGCAATTGGAGACGGCGCCGCTTTTTCTGACTTGTCACAGGGCGGTTTTTCCGCATTCCCACCATGTGCATTTCATTTCTCCAAGTTTTTTCAGGATACCCAGCTCGCGGATAATCCAGGAATTGATGCGCAGCAGGACAAAACATTTGTTGCTTTTGATAGTATTCAGGAGGACAAAAATTTTCTGACAAGATCTCAGCAACACCAGCTGAGTAAATCGTCCGCCCCAAACAACCCAATTTTTTCTCGACAACAATTTTTCATGACTCGGCCTATCTTGAATCCATCAATCCACACAGAAAACAGCTTAGCCGTGTACAATAGATATGTACATCATGAACAACAGGAGCAGATAATTAATAAGCAGCATTTAGCTCAATCATGTTACAATCTGGAACTGCAAGAGTTGCAAAACTTTCTAGAAAGTGGTATTGATCCAACATTTACCAACCCAGCTTCCACTACATCAGCAGCTCTTCCCCTACAGAAATTTCACTCCCTTAACAATAACTGCTAATGAATGATAAGATTGATTGAGACAGCTAACTTGTAACATGTATATTTTGTCTATAACAAGTTGAAAAATTATTTTCTCTTCTTTTTGTAGGATTGGACGAGCTTCGGCCTCCACCACAATTTATTAGCAAGGGTAAACGAATTTTATTTCTACTATTTATATTTCCATAAATGCAGATACCAGCAAATCAAGATTCCCAAATTACGGGAACTAGTTGTTGTTGCTGTCAGTGGGTGTTGTTGCTGTCACTCCAATTTCTTAATTAGGTTTGTTGCCCACGATCTCTGCTATGTGTGCATTTTAGACTAATAAAAGAGAAATGTGCGCTATTCTTTGAAGCTTTAGGATCCTTAAAAGCTAATGAAATACGGATAGTTTTGTAAAGGAATTTACCTGAAATATTTATATCATATAACATTGCTAGCCTAGTTATACAAACACAATCAACTAGCATTACCATTTGTGGAAGGATCATGAATGTGACTATTTATGGGTTGACGACAATCAAAACCGTTTAAATTCGAGCTCTTATTATAATCCAGCCAATCAACTATTATATTTGTTAATAATAAAATTTCAGAGAACATTGCAAAAGAGAAAAAATTTAATGTTTAATTTTAATTTAATGAAATACGTTTTCAACTACCCACGCTTAATCATCACTATTGAAAAAAGAAATGTTTAATAATCATTATAATTAAAGTTAATGTAATAAACTAAGTGCAAAGGGAAATGTTACTCTCAATATAAATATAAAGTATCTAAAATTTATTTAATTTTAATATTTATATTTATTCTTGTAAAAAAATAGTGTTAAAATGATGTCCCACTTTGATGTGCTTGTTATACATATCAAAATAAAATTAACATGTAGATAGGAATAATTGATTTCAATCACATGAAACTTGCTATAATTCTCAAAATGAATAAGATTAACAGTACATTAAAAGCCACAATGAAAGAGATCCCCCAATTTTTATTGTAAAGAATTCTAACAAATTGTAGATCTAAAATCCACAATCATGTGTCTTGGGATACAAAAACCAATCCCACACTAAGTAAATAACATACACTTGTATATAAGTGTCTAATTAATAAATGGTTGGCTGAACTCAATTGATGGATCAATGTGTACTTGTCACTTGATGGTACCTTCAGTTCACATCAATCTTTGCAAATAATGTTTTTGCATTTGGTTAGTCTAGGAGGTCATTAATCTGTAGGAATTGATACTTGTTCTTGATAATCATCATAACAAGGAACTTTTAGTTAATATAGAGTATCCATGTTGCACTCTTTTGTTGACCTAACACAATTAAGCTTTGATAAGGTGATGCATTAGGCTAAATATTAATGAACCCGAAAACTATTATGAAAAAATTACCAATAGGGTAGGATCTGAAACAATAACTCATAATTGATTTATATTGAATGACTAGAAATAATTACAAATCCAAACCAACACTTAAATTAGTCTCAACTCAAAGGTTATAGTTGACATATAAAAATTTGAAAACACTAAAATCTAAACAAAAATATGTATTTTTAGTAGCTGCTATTTATAGTATGTTTTGCATGCAAGTGCACACAGTGCTAAAAATCTCTCAAAATATTTTAAATGCTAAAATTAGCCTATGGGATGAAATTCATATGAAATTACCATCTGGTCCTAAAAAAATAAAATTTCTGAAAATAGAAATTTTTTGAAAAAATAATTAAATTGCAATTCAGACTCTCAAATGATCGCATATGGCCTTTGAAAAATATTGAAAATATCCCCAAAAAGATATAATTGCTTAGGACAACAATTTTTTTTCTAATACAATCGTTTTGGAATGAGAAAGACCTCAAACAGAGCTATGGGTCAAAATTTATGGCTTCAAAAGGTTGGCCTATTTTTTTTACATTATTCTTCTTTTGTTGAAACCAAATCAACTCCTATGAGTTGCCTTGATTGTATTCATACCATTTTTTCTTATTAATATTTTTCAAATCCCATTTTTTAATCCAAGTGTTGTCTTTTTTTTGTAATCCTTCTCACTATACCAAATACATGTTATAATTCTCTTGCTTTGTACTCATTGTCTTCATACCCAAAACTTGGACTATTTTTTCCTTCTTCTTTCTTGGACGCTGTTGCTACCAATTTATTTATTCATCTTCATCACCTTCATCTTCTTCTCCATGGAATTCATATAAATCTAAAATATTAAATACTAGAGATATATCAAAATTATATGGTAAACTCACCTTATAAGCATTGCCATTGACTTTCTTCATAATTTTGCATGGTCTAATTTACTTGTACTTCAAATTTTTGTATGTGCTTTTTCAAAATCTTTTTTTCCTCGATTAAATTATTATAAACTCTCCTTAAAATACTTTGGATCTTCTTCTAACATTTTCTAATACTTTATATTTCTCATTACTTTTCTTCAACTTTTATTTTACTCCTTGCAACTACCACATATGCTCTGCAAATGATTCTGCATCATCACTAATTTGATATGTAATTGGTAATTATATCAAATCTAATTTAACCATAAGATTTATTCCACAAATAATTTGAAATGGTGACTTTCCTATTGATCTATTCACCAAACTGTTAAATGGAAATTCAGCTTGTGGCAAAGCCAAGTCCCATGGCTTGGGCTTCTCTTGCACTATGCATCTCAATAAATTTCTCAAGATCCTATTCATAAATTCTATCTTTCCAATTATTTGTGCTTGATATGCACTACTAAATCGTAGCTTAGTACCCACCTTCTTCCACAAAATCCATCAAAAATGACTTAGAAATTTCATATCCATATATGAAGTAATAGTTTTTGGAAAACTATCCAATCTTAAAATATCATTAAAAAATAGTTCCACAACTCTAGTGGCATCATAAGTTTTCTTACATGCAATAAAATGAACTATCTTAGAAAATCTATTTACAACAAAAAAAAAAATTGAATCATTACCTCTCTATGTGTTTGGTAATCCTAACACAAAATCTATACTCAAATCTATCCATGGTCCTCTTGGAACCAGTAATGACATGTATAGTCCAGTATTTTATGCATGTCCTTTAGCCACCTGATATATTCTTTACCTTGAACATACATTGTCACATCTCTCTTCATCTTTATTCAAAAATGTCCAACTAAACCACCACCATGTAATTTTCTTATAATATTATCTCATAGAGACCCAATTGGAATGCATAATTTTTTACCCTTGAAGAGATAACCTTATTGGATAAGATACTCATCATGGATAACATTTATCCTACCTGTTAATAAATTCCTTTTAATACTCAACTACCTTACAAAAATATTGATCAGTATCATATAATTCTTTGATAGCTTGAAATCCAACTATTTCACTCACCATAGTAGTTAATAAAGCTACCATTTTTCTCAATACATCAGTTACATGATTATTTTTTCATGATTTATGATTCAACACAAAAGTATACGCCAACAAGAAATAAACCCACTTTGCATACCTACTATTCAACTTATTTTGTGTATTCACATACTTCAAAGATTCATGATCTGTAAATATTATAGATTCTTTAGGCATCAGATAATGCCTCCAATGTCTCAATGCTTTCGAAACTTCATAAAATTTAATGTCATAAGTATAATACTTTGTTCTTACCTCATTCAATTTATTACTAAAATATGATAGTGGCTTTCCTTATTGACTCAACACAACACCAATTCTCACAAATGAAGCATCACACTCAACCTCAAACAACTTGCTAAAATATTGTAATGCTAAAATTGGTCTTTATGTAATCTTCTTCTTCAAAAATGCAAAGCTTTATGTGGCTACTCTAGTCCATGTAAATTATTTCCCTCTCATGAAATCTATTATTGGTACCACAATACCACTAAAATTATTAATAGTTTTTTTAATAAAAAGTTGATAAAGCATGGAAACTTCTTACATCTATAATTATTTTTATAATAGGCCGCTCAATAATTGAATTTATACTTTCTTCATCCATTCTCACACCATCTGTTGAAACTAAAAATCCCAAAAATACCAAACTATTTTTTACAATCCTATACTTTTTCAAATTTGCATACAACTTCTCCTTTATTAAAAAATCCATTACCATTCTTAAATGTTGTAAGTGTTCTTATTTAATCTTATTAAATATCAAAATATCATCAAAATAAATAATCATAAACTTATCAATATATTCTTGTTGCACTATATTCATCACCCTCATAAATATGCTAGATGCATTAGATAATTTGAATGACATCACCTTCCACTCATATAAGCTATCATTAGTCTTGAATGTAGTTTTTCACTCATCTCCTTCATGAATTCAAATCTAATAATAACCACTCCTTAGATCAATCTTGGTAAAATATTTTGCTCCTAAAAGCACATCCATCATATCATCTAAATGAGGTATAGAAAACCTATACTTAACTATAATTTAATTAATTCCTTTGCTATCCACACACATTCTCCATCCTCCATATTTATTTGACGTTAAAAATGTTGGTATTTCACATGGTTTCATACTCTCAATTATCATGTTCTTTCTTAGCAATATAGTAACCTATTTATTTAGTTTTGCATATTTTGTAAGACTCATCCTATAAGATACTTAATTAGGTAGAGTTGATCTTGGAATCAAATCAATGTGATGTTGAATATCTCTCTTTAGTGGTAAACCATTTGGTAACTCATTAGGAATAACATCTTTATAATCTTTCAACAATCTTGCTACTTTTGTTGGTATTTACACTCCTCTATCTTAATTCTTTTCTACTAATACATAACAATAACATGCCACCTTCATATCTTGGATAATTTCTTTAGTAGAGAGCATGCTTGCTACCTTCTCTTCCTCTTTAAGAGGTAACAAAACTACCTTGTACCATCTTTCCAAAAAGTGTATGTGTTCTTTGCTCCATCATGAATTAATTTCCTATCAAATTACCATGGTCATCCTAATAACACATGACATGCATCCATCATAATAACATCACACCATATTTCATGATTATAAATCTTATAAAAAAGTTGATTAATCACCTTTTATCTACTTTAACTTCATTTCCTTTCTTAAACCATGAAATTTGATAAGGATTAGGATGATTTTCACATTTTAGATTTAGTTTCTCTATCATTTCTTTCAAAACTATATTTTCACAACTACCACCATCTGTAATTACTTTACATACCTTTCCACCTAATGTATATCTTGTTTGAAAAATATTTGATCACAGTGATGCATCACCATCTTATTATTTTACACTTATTTCTTCCTTGGAGCAATCATGATTCTTATCATCATGAAATTCTATCCAACATATGCAAGTGAAACTTTAGTATTTTTTTCTTCTATCTCAGTCTCAACTAGATTCAGTCTTGGGTGATCTTCTTACCTCATTTTTTGATCTTGATAGTGTGGAGACTCAAATTCTATACGACCTTCTTCTCCAAATTTATACTAGACATAAGATCTATGTTAATTAAAAAACCATCCTCTAGCACCAATGTAACCTCATCCTCTCTAAAATATTCTTCATCTTTATTGGTATTAAAACCATTGCCTATTATCATCTTTTATTTTTGTATCATGTGATGATTCATCTCTATTGGTATTAGACCCAACTCTGGTGGTATTAAACATACCTCATCCCCTATTTAGAGGGGATATGTCTCTTCATGTACCAAAATACGTTCTTCTAAAATTTTATATATATTTTCTTCTACATTTAAAGCTAACTAATAAGCATCTTTCATGAAAAGTATTCTATTCATGCTTAATTCATCTTGAATAGAAAATTTCAAACTATTTACATACCTTGTATCCATCTGCTCTTATGTTTCATCATGTTCCACTCATATGAAAAGATTATAAAATTCATATGTATACTATTATGTACTGTGATTTTTTTGCCTCCAATTATGAAATATTTTATATATGCTTTGTGCATAACCCACAAGAATAAATTTCTCTCATAGCTTCTCTATCTTTTTCCATGAATAAATATTCTCTTTACCTTTTCTCTATCTCTTTTTCTGTAAGTGATCTCACTAAATCATTGCATGACCTTTCAATTTAGTGTATGCAAACTTTATCTTCTTGTCTTCTCTCATAGTATTCCACTCAACTAACTTCTTTATGTTATTCACCCAAACTATCGACTCTTTTATTATAAACTACCTCCATATTCTAGAACATCAACCTTGATTCTTTCATTCCTTCTTTCTAAAGCCCAAACTATCCTCTCTTCTATTGATGGTGGTTGCTCTTGCTATTCTTCTTCTTGTTGAAATTCTTCATCATAATTTGTGTCTTCCTCATCTCTACCTTGTCTTCTCACCTGATTGGTGATAAACTTGGTTAATTGTTCTACTTGTCTTAGTATATTTTGTATTTTTTAGTTCATCTATGCAATACCTCTTCATCCTCTAACCATTCTTTACTTCTCCAAGATTTGAACTTTCTCTGATATCAGATAATGAACCTAAAAACTATCAAGATAATAAAATTATCAATAGACCAAGATCTGAAATACTAACTCAATTGATTTGTATTGAATTACTTGAAATAATTACAAATTTAAAACAATTCTTAAATAATCATCAAATAAAAACTTAGAGTTGACATGGCAAAATTCTAAAAAATTAAAATCTAAAAAAAGTCTATTTTTAGCAGTGATTATTTATAGTAAGTTTCACATGCAAGTGTGCATAGCTCTATAAATCTCCCAAAATATATTAAATACTAAAATTATCCTATGATACTAAATTTAACTAAAATAAACATTTGGTCTTAAAAATGTATAATTTTTAAAAATAGAAAAATCTTGAAAAAATAACTAAAGTACAATTTCGGACCCTAAGATGATCACATATGACCTAACAAAAATATAAAATACATCCCTAAGTAAGTATAACTTATTATAACAACAATGAACTTTTGGAGATGGTAATTTTTGTGCATGAAAGAGCTCAAATGAAGTTATGGGTTAATAGTTATGGCATCTAGAAAGCTGGCCTATTTTTTTTTGCATCAAATATGGCCATTCTAGATTACCTCATTGATTTTTTACTTCATCTCTTCATTTTACAACATTGAACATATAAATATTGGTCGACATATAAATAGTGTCCAAAGGATCAATCAGATTAGCCACACTACTAGGTGTATTGAAGACATGTGTGTAATCAATGAGGATATAGTGCTTAATGTGTTGTTATATAGTTAGATTATGTATAGTGGTATGTGTAGTTTCAATGAGTTATGATATTATCTATATCCTAATATACAATAGCGCAAACTTTCTATTGTGATTGTTCAAATGAATATCTATTACACTACACTAATCAAGCCCATTGTATTCTTATGATGGACCTAAGGAATCATGTAAAATTACTTCCCCAATGTGATCATGAAATTTTGCTTCTTAAAATAATATATTTTTTATCATTTCAACATTTGTGGGTTCCTCATAAAATCATCATAAACCTCGATGCATGATATAAGGCATAAAACCTCATATTTTAAACTCAATTCATATGGAAGAAGATATTGTAGACTTAAATAAACATATTCAAATTTGTTTAACCATTAGATGGACTATGACTATGGGTAAGGTGTTTTTTAATTCATCCTTAATATAGTTTATACAGAGATAACCATTTTATCACTCCCATTGTACACCATGAAGAGTAGATATTTACAATTAAACCCAAGAATTAAAAATCTATTCTTCTTCCACAAATGATGATGTTTTAACATGTGATGTACCAATAATTTATTGAGGCTAAAAAAATTATCCCCTTGATTAGATGCTTGTATCGGATAAATTTAATAAACCGTAGTAAATATTGTCTTCTTAGAAAGTTAATTATTTGTGTTTTGAGTTGTGTTTCTATGGTTCTCAGACCATTTTACAAATTCTTTAAATGGCATCTTATCAGTAGGATTTATCATAGTTGAACCCAAAATTTTGTTCTATTGTAGGGACTTTCTTTTTATTTTGATGCTTCCATCCTTAGAGTTTCCTATATCATATGATTGTTCCTTCTTTCTTTTAATAAATTTACTTTTTTTTTACTTTTTTTAATAGATGCTTATCACAAACTACAATGTTTTTCTCATTATTTAAATGTTTAGGCTTCCAATATTATTTTGGATATATCCATGAATATTAATTTTGTATTTGAGTATATATGAGTACTCTATACCTCTTCAATTTATTGGGGTGTTTTTTTAATATAAAATGGAAGGAATTTGTGTATTATTTCATATATTTGTATTTATTTTATTGTATTAAGTTCCATTTCATTTATTTATTTTTGTAGGCATCTTTTATACTATCTTTACGTTAATAATATTTAAAACATAACTCCAATAAAGATATGTGATGAGTGTATATTCAACCTCTACATCCTCCTTAAATTTACTATGCTGAGCCTTGCACCATTTTTGTACTTGGGGTAAAAATGTTAGCACAAAAAATGTTACTTTCTCTAAACTTGAGAAAGTGTTTATAAAAAAATATGAATCAACTTTTGTGATCTAATTTTCATGAGTAATTTATTATAATTTACCTTTAGACATTAGGATATCCAAAATGCAGTGTAAATTTAAAGGTATGTACCCTATCAAGGACCCCCCTTTCTGGATCTATTGATGTTTTTATTAATATTTGGTGGATAATTTACAATATTTTGATCATAAATTATTCCCTCTTTTTCCCATAACCTCTTCAAGAATGTTCTTTACTATGTATAAAGAATTTATTCCTTTTTTATGGCCATTTGAATATATTAGGGAGATAATAAAAATGATGTCTCATCTCTAATCCATATCCTTATGGCCTAACATCATTTGATGAAACATGTAATATCCAATAATATCTTATAGTACAGATTCATTTTTAGGATTAAATCCATGAAACAACACAAAAACTATTAAAAACTAATGTGTTACAATAAATACCAAATCTTCTATCCCAAATTCACATGTATTTTCAAGAGTTATAGGTTTATTTCAACATAATAGTAAAGTTTCCAAAAATAAACAAGTATTATGGAAAAGATATAAACCATTGAACCTAAATTACAATAGGGAATGTTCTTGTCTTACAACTAAAGAGAAATAATGATATTAGATTTGTTTAAAGTTAAATAAAGCTAATAACATCCACTCAACATCAATAGGAATTTGGATATGAACTTTATTTTAATCGTTCGCGCACGCACGCATGCGCGTGTGTGTAGACACACACACATAATTTCAACATGCATAAGTATGTGAATAAGAAAATTGCTAAGAATAAAATCCAAAGGTCTACTAGAAGAACAATTGATAATAATATCAAGATAGGTTGATTCACCTTGTTCTAATAAAAAAATTGGGTATTTTATGATTCAATATTATAACATATGTCATTAAAAATCTACTTTGTTGGAAGAAATTCACATCATGATAGTAGTGTGGTGTGGTTTTCAAATCCTTAAAAAATGTTGTTAAGTCCTTTTAAAATATACATTTATGTTGTGTTAAGTTGTTTTTGGAAATGATTACGTTTATAAAAATAAATAATTAGTCATATCCACAAGTCCCAAGTCATTTTATAAATCAAACTTTGATGATGATTACGACAGTGGTACTAGTGTTGGTACAACAATTGCATGTGATGGGGAAAGTACGAAGAATATTATAAAAAATATTCTTTTCCTATGTTGGTATTTATGCCATTGATCTATTTATATATTTTATTTAAATTATCTATAATAAAATTTGTTGATGATATTTTTGTATATTTTAATATGAAATATAATTATCTTAATGGTCATAATAGATGTTGGTTTGAAATTTTGGTTATGTAGTGTAAATAAATAATTTCTTTTTTATAATATGTTTTATAATGTGTTAATTATTTATGATTTCTATTAATTTTGATTTAAAAATGATGTGGGTCAATGACCAAAACAAAATAAGGATACTAAAAGAATGACTAATGGACAAGGCTCTAATAAGCAACTTTATGATGCATATGGTGGCTCACAAATGAAAATATGTTAAATAAAAACTTTTTACCTAGAATAAAGAGGTATTTTTAAACAATTTAATGGGAAAATCTATTATTAAATCAGATATTCATGATATTTAAGATTAGGTTCAATGATCAGGCCGTAATAGAGCTTTCCATATCTTAGAGAATGAGTTGGGAGCATATTTAAATTGACATCTAATAAAGAGAATATTTAATAAGAACATAAATATAGAGAATGGTAGTTAAATGAAGGAGATTGCAATACAAAATTATTTCACCAATCTACTCTATAAAGCACCAAAATCTAAAAAATATAAAATATAACATTGGTAATTGACTAATCACATAAGATATGTATGAAATTATTCAATAACCATTTTTTCAGTTATTGTAAAAATGTACTAGATATATTTTTTAATATAGAGAATATCATAACACACTTTCTTAAAGGTTTATAAACTAAAACTCATCCAAATATCCATTCCATGCTTCAAGTAGTAGTAAATCAAGTATAATTATACAACACATAATAATGAAAATTTTTAACACTTCTGAAAATTGCTCACACATTGGTAAGTGTATTTTGTTCAGAATATGTACAATGGTATAACACTACTCCATTCATGCAATAAGAAAGTAGAAATATCGAAAAACCAAATTTGAAAATATATGAAATAGGTGAAAGGTCTTACATCATTAAGTGATGCCTTAATTACATATTGGCAATAATGTATCAATGAGTGTACCTCATGTTTTTACTTTGTGTAGACATAAAAATTAACATTTAAGCTAGAGTAATGCACTTGTGACCATCCTTTTTGAACACATATCTCATGGCCTATTACAAGTATTTTTTACCACTTTCATCCACTTCAAAAATAGATAACTCATTCATATATTCAAACCAATGACCAAAGAATCTACTTATTCCGTAGGAAAATCAATTCAGGCTCATCCATAGACTATTCTTGGTACGTAGATTAGTTATTTATGCTCCTTAAACAACAACACTCTAATTGGATAAAAAGACACTACTCTTTCATATAGATCTATTTATCTTATCATCTTGTAAAATAATGGCTAGTTCTTAAAATTGTAATTCATGAAAGGGTTGACTCACAAGTTTATCATGCCCCATTAGATGGAACTCAAAAAGCATCACTGTAGTGCCACATTTAAAACCATTTTTCACACTAAATTCTTCCTCTATGAAAATA
>JARHVA010003699.1:1697500-1830000 GCA_037957365.1 Torreya grandis | reverse complement strand
GTTTCTTTAAAATGTTCTAGCCAAATTTATGTTGTGCTTAGATATATGGATGTAGTTTCTATCTTCCTAGTGGATGTCTAGTATAAATTAGATAAAATATCTCCTTGATAAATGATCTATCTAGATTGATGAGTGATGGGAATAATTTACAAGTGCCTCTCCAAAAGGACATCACTTCATGTGTTATCAAGACATGCTTGCTAATTTGGCATAACTATATTAGGAAAATTATACTTGTTGAAATGAGATGGGGAACCCTAAATTTAAAGGTTTTATTCATTATTGCAAGCCATTGATATTTTAAAAATATAAATGGTGGATAATGAGTTCACCTCCTCATTAAATCAGTGATGTTGAGGAGTAAATTTGGTGGGTTGCGATGTGTTAAGGATTTTTATTTATGAAGCAAAGAGGTGATTTCATTTAGAAAAAGGTTTGATTACATGGGGATGTGGAGAAATGTATTGAAAATTGATATTCATTGATTAGTCTATGAATATATTTGGATTTAACTATGATGTATGGATATTTGGCTTTTATTATGTTTTATAAAATATAAATATTCAAAATTCTTTGAATTTTTTATATTGGAAACATTAGTTAATTAATTTGGATTAATTAACCAATAGAATATGATGTTAGTTTTATGGGATTAAGTATAAATGTGAAATAAGGGATTAATTATTTAGGAGGTGATGAATAGTGTCAGGTTATTTTAGGGATGTTATTATATAATTAGAAGATATGTAAAATGCACATGAATTGTCTGATTTTAGGTGTCTTAAAAAAAC
This sequence comes from Torreya grandis, assembly GCA_037957365.1. NCBI lineage: Eukaryota > Viridiplantae > Streptophyta > Pinopsida > Cupressales > Taxaceae > Torreya > Torreya grandis. The sequence continues at coordinate 1,829,209 of JARHVA010003699.1, read as the reverse complement.
AATTTTTTTGAACCACTAGGAGTAAAATTAGAAGGAAAATATAGGTAAATTAAGGCTTATTGTATTCAATAAATATAGTTATTTCACCAATGTGGTTTATAAAAATTGGGGATTAAAAAAGTGTTAATCCAATTATGATGAACTAATAACATAATATTGGAAAGTATAAAATAAGTAATAAATACACAAATTTGATTTTGAACATACTATTTAAAAATAGATACTAAAAGGGTCAAATACTAAATAAAAATAACTTAGTTGGTACTCAGATTTGATAAACTATAACATATACTATCTGATTGACTGTGGGATTATGAATCAAGAACATGGATATGTTTGAATTGTGGATAAGTTCATGTTATTTGGAGAAGGTCTGTCCATGTTGTCATATGTAGGATGTGTCAGTGTTTGGTAGGGTTTTTTTTAATTATGTGTGAATTCAAATCAACGTAAATTCACCTATAGGTCCTGCATACATGATCAGATTTATTTTATTCACCATAAGAGTTATTTTGTAGTCTCTTCTTCACCTAGAACCTTAGCTCAATGACACGGAGAAATAAATTAAATAAATAGAGAAAAAGGGTTTGGGGGTTTAATTTGTGTTTGAACTCAACATCCCATAGGTGGAGCACTCCTTACATACCAATAGTCCAAATAAGGATCAAATACCAAGTATTCCTCCCATGATATGATGGTGTGTGTGAAATACTAGTGTAATATTATATTTTTGTGTAATCTTGCTGTAATTATGTGCTTCAATCATGACTTCTAACTTTGGCGGTGTATTCAAACTTAGTTTGGGGCTACCTTGGCTATATGCACTAAAAATTATGAATAATAGGTGCTTTCTTCTCATTGTAAAAGAATAATTACAATGTATTTAATTTAAAAGTCTCCTTCCTAAATTCTAGTTCGTAAACAAATGAATATAAAAAGGTCTTATATAGTGCCTTTTTAAGGATTTCCTTGAATGGGGCTTGCAAAACATGTTGAATGACCCATGAGGTGAATTTAAATTTTATAAATTAGATTTTGTTTTGGGGAGGATGAAGCTAATGGCTTCAAAACTTCTAGACAACATGATTATCCTGAAGGAGTGACATTATCTGAGGAAAAAAGACAATTCAACTAAAAGTGTGAATTAGTGTAATAGTGAGTTTAGACTGGTTTGATTGAGAAATATGAATACTTCATATTAGTTTTGACTAATCATAAGGATCATCTATATATAAGTATAGTAATAGATATTTGGAACCATGGAATTAAGCATAGGTGAATTATGTATAAGTAGTAGTAATGAATTCATTTTCTTAGCATTAGATGTTAATTTTAGTGACTATAATTCCCAATAATAAGAAACACAAAAAATAGTAAAAAAATAGGAGAGTGTCACATGGCCACACCCAAAGGAAAGGAGAAGTGATAACATAAGAGAACATACTAACAAGTACCTAATTTGAATATGTGATCTGTATGCATAAAATCATAATAATGACATGTAACTTACAAATCTTATACAAAAATTAGGTGTCTATAATTATATTTCTCAATGTGAGCTTTCCACCATTCTTTAACTTAGGGTTCAATTTTAGTAAGCAAAAGTTAATTTCTTTTTGACATGAAAAAGAGGTTATATAGAAAAAATAATCTTATTTAGAGATCAAATTTTGAATAACAATCGCTTCTATTTTATCCTCAAACATTTAAATATATAAGATTACCTGTACATTAAAGGATCTATACCCTTGGAATGTCATGGTCATTCTCAAGGTAGTGCAATGCTTCTTGTAATTGTGAGAAGAATCTGTGTGAACTAAGCCATCATTTCAGTATTTTTCAGTGTTAGTACCTCTTATGAATTTGCCATTACTATGTCTTAGTGATTGGTTCATTCTTCTATGTCCATTTGTAATTGTTTGCATCTATCATGAAATAGCTAGAGAGATCTTTTGTCTCTAATATAAATTTCTGATAACCCCACCTCATTTGATTCGACACGTAGGAGATAACTTACTTCAAATCAATTAATGTATATTAAATATTCAATTTGAAATAAAATACATAAATTTTTAGGACGTAATGAGTTGTAATAGATCTAAACTCCTTTATACTAGATTTACAGACATTTTAAAGAGTAGTAAACAAAGATTTATTTAAATATAATATAAGAGTAAAAGAAATTGTATGTTGAAGAGATCACATCTATCTAATTTGAACTACAATTGGGAAAGCCATTGCCTTTTAGATAAATAGAGTTAATAATAATAAAATGTTTTAAATTTAAATAGAATCCGGGGCTTCCAAAAAAAAGAATCTGGAGATGAATCCTTTGGGATAAAAACTTTGCTTTGATTGGAGCAGGTTAAGGCATCAATTTTAAAATATACAGACACTCTATCTCTCTTTCAACTAGTTTAAGATAGATGACAATGGGTTTAATTTCTAAGGCTTCATAAATATCGGAGGGATGGATCTCTCCTACAATCAAATCTACGGTAACTAAGTTACTGAATTATTGAATTTACAAAACATTAAATAAATCTCTCTTGTTGGTAATAGCTTAGATTCAATCCCTGAACCACTTGGATCCAAATATTTACAATCCCTTCTATATATGGATCTTTGCAATACCAATGTTGGAGGAGATATTTCGTGTTTGGCTCAGATACCCTCTTTAAAATATATACCCAAATGATTTACCGTGGATAAAAAATATGCATCACTTAAATCTCTCTGGCAATAATTTTATAGGTAAGATTAGTGCAGAGCATGTGAAATTTTTTGGCAGGTGTGCCAGCCTTCATTATGGAATCTATAGTGAATATTTTCAAGTCCCCTACAATAAGCCTTCCCCTTCCCCTTCCCCTTATCCACCCTCATCAAATCCTTTCCGTTCAATGAGGTCATGTTACCCTCTTCCATCAATCACAGTCCGTCAACAACATCATCCTCACGGTCACTGTCTCCACAACATTGATTGACACACCCTGCAATTGCAGGTTTCGTAGCTGCCACAACTGTAGTGACTGTGATAACAATATTTATCTTTGTTGTTTTTTTATCTGAAAATTAAAAAGAGACCCCAATCTTTTTTCAAATAGTGGTCGGTGTCCACCTCTTCATTCCCTTGGAAAATGGAGGTACCCATAGTTGATCTTGACCCCATGTTCTTTTAGTTGGAGACATGTTCACGCACATGGGTTGCAGATATGAAAAAATCTACCTCTCCCCCTATAATACTTTTCGAAAAACCCCATGCTAAAACTCATCTTCACAGATCTTTTATTTCTCACTGGTCACTTTAGCAAAGGCTCTCAGATGGCTATAGGATAACCCACAATCTCACGCAAAATATTATGGCTGCATTAAACAATGGTTTTTTAAAGAACTAATAAAAATATTTCCTTATTTTATTAAGGAAAACAGTTTTTTATTTTATTAAGGAAAACTCTTTTTTGTTTTTTTAAAAGCTCCTCAAGAAATATATATGCTCGTTCTGTTCATGTTAAAAAAATATATGCAAATTCAATTTTTCACATATTACATTATACATTTTCCTTCGATAAACTCCATTATTAACTTGTTAACTTAGTTATCATGAATAGTTATGCATTCTATCTTAATCCATACCAATTTTCTCTCTATCAATAATTAACATATATATTATTTAAATATCAAACAAATCAAATATATAATTAATTGCATTATATATCTTTTCATTCTCATTATTTTTATTTTCTTATACTTTATTCAATTAAAGTTTCCAAATCCTATACAAATTCAAACAGAAACTAAATAGAAAATATTTATCTATATAAAGATAGGGACTAGTCACTACATGACCCCTATTTTATATAATTGTTTCAAATAATTTACACTTTCAAAGTCTTAAGCTACTGGTAGTTTAACTACATGGAGGATGAAAGAGAGGAGGAAGAATATTAAATAAATATATTACTTTTTGTTGGGATTTATATCTTGGAATTATTCATATTTTTTAATTCAATGATTTAATATTACTTTTTATTGGGATTTATATCTTGAATTTTAAATATAATTTAGTTCAATGATTTAATATTACTTTTTTTCGGGATTTATATCTTAGAATTATTCATATATTTTAATTCAAAGATTTAATGTCAATTTGTATGTGATTATTTTCACTTATTTTATATATAATATATTTTATTTAATGTTCATAATAAGTATATATTTAGAACTTATGTATTTGAATTAAATATTTTAATTTATTGTGAAATATTAATTATTGATATTATTGATTATTATGATAAAAAATATTTCTATATATTCATAATTTAATTATTAAATGTTCAATATACATCATTCAATTTAAATGTAATTTTTATTTATTTTATAATTATATTCTATTATAAAAATAATAATATTCTTAATTGAACGTTTATTGATTTAAAATTTTATAATTTTTTTTCTTGAAAAAAAATTTAAATATAAATTAAAAAAAAAAAATAATAAGAATATGATGGAAATTTTATTATTGAAAAATAAAAATAAGAATTAGGTGTTAATGTAATATTCATAACACTAAATACAAAACAATATTTCATGCCCAAAAAAAATATGTTATATATATATAGACATAGTGATACATGGTGCATTATGAAAATTTTCTATTTTTTCTCTTTCTAATTGATTGGATGTTTAACTTAGCACCAAGGACTAAGGGGTTTCCTTTCATCAAATTCACCAAGGGATCAAACCCATCCTCATCCTTGATAGAATTAGGTGTTTTCCTTCAAAATGAATTAATTCTTGGTTAATTCTTCATGATCCAAACAACTTCATCAATGAACCAATGACCTTTTGACATCCTACTAAAATTTTCATTAACATTCTCAATAAATGTGATATTCATTGTTATCCATGGTTATGCAGATTACATCACACATCATCTTGTGATACAAAAAATATTATAATTATGAAATATTTCAATTTTTATGAAAAAATGTAGATGATAAATTGATGTAATCGTATAGTGTTTCTATGTCAATATATTTGTAATTTTTATTTAAAAGGTCTATAAATAAACATATATTACAGAATTTGTGGTAATGAAAGAAAATAATAATAAAGAAATATAATTATATACATTTAGAGAATACATAGAAATAGTATAGATTGTAATATTAAAAATCATTGTAGATAAACCCTTGCATCACAAGAGATTGTTTAGATTAAATGCTTTTCACTTGGTGTAATGTCTTCAATAATTTATACTATTGAGGGCCTTAATAATTAGTCGATGCTTAAAAAATAGTGTTGACCATATGGAGACATCCCGAAATAAATTCCTTTCCGTATGCTTAATAGGTTCAACTATTACAATAAGATTTTAAGAAGAAGAGACTTTTTATAATTTGATGAGCATGAAGATTCATAATATTCAATGATTTTTTTAAAGCACTAGACTTGTGTATTTTAAAATTCAAAAAAAGTGTTTACTAAGATTCTAGTCCCCATAAACTTGTAGTGTAGAGTTATGGGTCATGCCTAGGCTACCATGATTCTTCATGATTGTCATTATCTTTCTATAAAAGCCTAAATTTTATAATTAAATTCTTACAATTATTTTCAAATATTATGAAAATCAAAAAAATTTTAAAATTTTATAGAAAAATGAAAGCATGTGGAACATAAACCCTAAGTCACAAATCCAAGTCCTATGGTAGTCTATAATTGTGATCATTCTTCCTCATTTTCCTTGACCTGTTTGATTTTGTATGGTGCCACGTTTTTTGGTAGTTACTGAAATGATGAAACAAGGTTTTGGTTCCCATATTTCCTACAAGTATGTTATTCACCCTAAGGCTCCTCTAGTAGTGACTGAACCTTCAATTTTTCCAAGTCTGTACATTATGAAAAAATTAGATGATATGCCAATAATCAAAATCTCTCTTCCTAAGCTGACTAACCTAATTTCAAAACTTAAATATTAAGTAGTTATTTATATATTTAATGGGTTTTGGCCTCAGTTAGAATATTTACATTATTGGGTTTATTCTACTTGAACTAGAGATTGTCTGATCTAATTATGATCTAAAGGTTTATTCATACTTTATTTTTTTCACTTAATGATTATCAGATAATTGAATCTTATTAATTTATATTATATCCAAACTTCAGATTATGAAAACACTAGTTTTAGATATTTTGCAATCAAAATATCCATCTCAAGGGAGCATGTCATCAAACAAGTAACGAATCTCCCTCGCCCCCCCAAACCCCCCCAGAAAAAATAAAAAAAATAAAAAAAACGGACCCTTAAATCTAAAATTCAATAGCCATATGAGCATCTTATTGCAAAAGATGAATAATAAGAAATCTTAATTGATCATAAAAAATTTTAGGTCAAGGAAAATTCTAAAGATGGACCGAAAAAGAATGTACGAGAAGAGCCTATGGAAGAGACATCTAGGTAAGCTAACATTATAAGTGTAAGAATCAGGAGATCACATGAATTTGAAACTTTAGAATTGTATAAGGAACAAACCCTTATTAAATATCAACTATTATTAGTTGTTATTGTTCTTCCTTTAGAGCCTCCCATTCACCTCTACATAGAGGTTGAAAAGAATAAGGGGAGAAAGTATTATATGATTATGAACAATACAAACTTGTAATTAAGAGTGTTTATCTGAGATATATCTAAAAGGATTGATCTGAGGTATTATTTTAACTTGCTCGGCTCTACCCATCTAACAAGGTAGTCTTGAGGATTGTTGTTGAGTTGGTGTTTTCCAATAGTATGAAGTTTGGGCCATGTATAGAAATCAATTGATTTCTTATGTAGACTCTTTGTATTTTATTATATTATATTATAAAATCATCTTAAAGCATTCTAATAGTAAAATACATGAAACACCAAAATAGAGTGCCAAATTGGCTTGTCTTTGGGTGCTCTATATGAGTAAGCAAGCACCAGATGGCAAACTTGGATGAGATATAGGTATTTGGGTGTAAAATAGGTATACTAGTAGTATTTTGATTAACTACAACGTGTTTGGGTGAACTTTATTATGACACTTGGAAAAATCTTGGAGGTTCATTTTTTTTTTAAAATAAGATTTTTATGTACATGAAGGTCATAGATTAGTAGGTATAGATGACACCTTTTATAAAATTCAAAGACCAAAATGGAGTACTAACTTGGCTTGTCTTTGGGTGCTCAGGATGAGTAGGTGAGTGTCGCACTATAAATTTGGATGAGATGGTAGGGATTTGTGTTTAAAATGGGCATATTAGCATATCTCCAATTAAAAATCCCCTAGGATTGTGGTACATAATATTGGTTAGAATGTAGATATTCATATTATTCTTATCTTATTAAGAATGGGCATGTGTCCTTTCTACACAAAGATTAGAATACTTTTAACTATATACTCATAGTACTCCACTGAAGAATCCACCCAAGCTTGTGTTATAGACTATTGGTTAGAAAGTGGATGTTCATATTATTCATATCTTATTTATAATGGGCATATGTCCATTCTACATAAGATTAGAATACTATCAACTTGTAAAAATATTTATTGTATGTAGAATGTGATTGATTGATTAAATTCTTAGTGTTTTATGTAAAAGCAAGTAGAAACCCATTCTAATCAAAATATAAAATATCATTTCCATTTTAAATATTGTAATGACATAACAATTACAACATGTCAATGGAAGCTTACACTTATACTGCAGCTTCAGACATACATGGACATTTGTCATGACATCCCATGGTCAAGGATTCATTTTTTGACACCTAAAATGATTAAATTGATTGGATATAACTGCCTTAGTAATGCCAATTTCATAAATTAAATCAAATTAATGAGAATGTCTAATTGTATCATTAACTAACCATAACATGATAAAAATTGAGTAATCAGTGAAGAGTCATAAAAATTGAGTTGATGTAAAAGATGACTAATTCAAGGATTACAAGGAATGAAAACTTGATGTAATAAGTGGGACCATATCAAAAATTTAACATGAACCTGTGCATGCCCCATAATATGTATATCTATGGATAAAGATTTAATAATTGCAAAAAGTATTAGGATATTAGCTACTTTAGAAGATTGATTTTTTAGAGAATGTTGATCATTTCAAGATTTTATGAGCTCATATTCAAATCAAGAGAGCAGAATTTAATTGATTTTGAATCGAATGCATAAAAATGAAATATTAATTACTGAACCATTATTAGTTTGAAAAAAATATTTAATTATTTCAATAAAGTTCTAGAATAATGTCTACTACTAGTTGATTGATAACTTTCAATTCTGAAAATGTTGAAACTAGAATCCATAAAATATGATATGAAATTACAATAAGTTAAAAATTTGAATCTAGTAATAGAAAAATTAGAGTCCAATATTTTAAATAATTGATACTATAAATATCCAATAATAATAGTTTCTATTTTCATTTTACACTGGAATATGTCTAATTTAATGCAATGATGGTTTCAAAGAATGTTTAGGAGGGGCCTTAGGTTTTGGGTAGAGTTGGGATATTTATTATGCCTTGGTTTCAAGGTTTTGATCCTACCCCTATGGTGGTGTTCAAAATGCTTGTTTAGGTTCTACTTCTAAACCTTCCTCTTACTTTTAGTCATCCTTCATTGTGTAAAGCTATTAGATATATGCTGGGAAGAATCAAAAAGATGGATGATGAGAGGTGTAAAGAAAAGATTTTCACCTATAATGCTTAAATTTTTGTTGAGGTGGATCTTAGTAAAGGTCTCCCAGATAGATTAAAATTAAATCATGGAAATTTTGTTTGGATCTAAACCTTGTATTATGAAAATAATACTTTTATATGTTATTTTTACCATCAAACTACCATCTACAAGGAGCATGCCAAAAAGAAAATTAACAAAAAAAATATTGGCCTATTAAATCTAAAAGTTGGGAAATATATGAGCATCCTCTTTCAAAATATGAATAATAGATATTAACTAATTAGAAGACTTATGAGGTCAATGAAAAGTATAAATATGGACTAACAAATAATTTTGGAGAAGAGGCTATGAAAGAGACATCTATGGAAGATAAAATTAGAGGTGGAGGAATCAAGAGATCAAATAAATCTAAAACTGTAGAGTTTGATAAGGAATAAACCCTGATTGAGCCTCACCTAAAATGGTTATTATTGTTCTTCCTTCAGACCCTCCACCTAAGCTCTAGATAGAGGTTAAAAATAATAAGCATATAAAATGATGCTATGATTGTGAAGGGTATGAGCTTGTAATTGGGAGTGATTGACAAAGGTATATGCATAAGGATTGATCTTGAATATTTCTTCACTTTCTTGAATTTACCTAGTGAACAAACTAGTCTTAAGGGTTGTTGAATCAGTGTTTTTCACCAACATAATAACTGGGCCATGTATTATGACTGATCACTTTACTATGTAACTTTCATGTATTTTATTATTTTAGATAATTAAATCATCCTAAAACATTTGAATAGTAAAATAATTCTCTAAACCATTTACTTTTCATTTTTATTTTAAATTGATAACTTAAAGACGTGTTTAACAATAAACAAGGGCATAATTTAAACCTGGTTAAATGAGTCATAGGACCCAAGTCCTCCATTGCACTCACTTCACTAGCTTGTCTCTTTTTCATTTATTAATATATAATTGGAATATTATGTTTGATTAGGCTTAATGAAATGAATTGCATTTTCATGTAAATCCACATTCTCATAAAAAGAAACTTTTTTTAAATACATTGAACATTTTCATTTGCATTGTTCTATCTCCAAATTTTGATAAGGGTGATGCAATTTTTGATGAACATAAATGCCTATATGCTTTTCACACTTGAGAAAGTTAAAAATATATTCCATTCTTCAAGACAAAAATAGTAATTATTTTAACTTGCATACAATGGCGCTTCCAATAACAATATATATCATTTTGTCAGAAATATATTCCATTCCTCACTGTAAACATAAGATATAAATTAGCTTGTGTAAGATATTATAGTATACATTCCTTAGGGATCGGATAATATCTCTAATGTTTTAATTCTTCTAAAATTACATAAATTTCAACGTAATAAGTGAATAATTTATTCTTACCTCATTCAATTTCTTACTAAAATATGCTAGTTGCTTTCTGTATTAACTTAGCACAACACCAATTCTCACAAATGAAGCATCACACTCAACCTCAAACACCTTGCTAAACCCTAGTAATGATGAAATTTGTATTTATGTAATCTTCTTCTTCAAAAATGCAAAGCTTTACGTGGCTACCCTAGTCCATGTAAATTCTTTCCCTCTAATGCAATATGCTATTGGTATGACAATAACACTAAATTTTCTAATAATTTTTCTATAAAAAATTGCTAAACCATGGAAAATTCTTACCTCTATAATTATTTTTTGAATAGGCCACTCAAGAATTGACTTTATATTTTTTTCATCCATTCTCACACCATCTGTTGAAACTACAAATCCCAAAAATACCAAACTATTTTTTACAAACCTATACTTTTTCAAATTTGCATACAACTTCTCCTTTATTAACAAATCCATTACCATTATTGAATGTTTTTAAGTGTTTGTATTTAATCTTAATGAATATCAAAATATCATCAAAATATACAACCACAAACATACCAATATATTCTTGTTGCACTATATTCATCACCCTCATAAATATGCTAGATACATTAGATAATCTGAATGACATCACCTTCCACTCATATAAGCCATCATTAGTCTTGAATGCAATTTTCCACTCGTCTCCTTCATGAAATCAAATATGATAATAATTGCTCCTTATATCAATCTTGGTAAAATATTTTTCTCCTAAAATCACATCCATCATATCATCTAAATGAGGTATAGGAAACCTATACTTGATTGTAATTTTATTTATTCCTCTTCTATCCACAAACATTCTCCATCCTCCATATTTATTTGGAGTTAGCAATGTTGTTATTACACATGGAATCATACTCTCCCTTATTACATTCTTTCTTAGCAATTTAGTAACCTATTTATTTAATTTTGTATATTTGATTAGACCCATCCTATAAGCTATTTAATTAGGTAGAGTTGATCTTGGAATCAAATAAATGTGATGTTGAATATCTCTCTTTAGTGGTAAACCATTGTGTAACTCATTAGGCATAACATCTTCATAATATTTCAACACTCTTGCTAATTTTGTTGGTATTTACACTTCTCTATCTTCATTCTTTACTACTAATACATAAAAGTAACATGCCACCTTCATATCTTGGATAAATTCTTTACTAGAGAGCATGATTTCTACCTTATCTTCCTCTTTAAGAGGTAAAAAATCTACCTTGTACCACCTTTAAAAAAATTTTATGTGTTCTTTGCTCCATCATGAATTACTTTCCTATCAAATTTCCATGGTCATCCCAATAACACATGACATGCATCCATTGGAATAACATCACACCATATTTCATCATTATAACTCTTTCTTATAAAAAACTTGATTAATAACCTTTTATCTAGTATAACTTCATTTCCTCTCTTAAATCATGAAATACGATAAGGATTAGGATGATTTTCACATTTTAGATTTAGTTTCTCTATCATTGCTTTCAAAACTATATTTTCACAACTACCACCATCTATAATTACTTTACACACCTTTCCACATGAAGTATATCTTGTTTTAAAAACATTTGATCACAGCCATGTATCACCATCTTATTTATTCTACACTTGATTCTTCCTTGGAGCAATCATGATTCTTCTCATCATGAAATTCTCTCCAACATCGGCAATTGCAACTTCAATATTTTTTTCTTCTATCTTAGCCTTCACTGGATTCACTCTTTGGTGATCTTCTTACCTAATTTTTTGATCTTGATAGTGTGGACACTCAAATTCTCTATGTCCTTCTTTTGCACATCTATACCAGACATAAGATCTATGTTAATTTAAAAACCATCCTCTAGCACCAATGTAACCTCATCCTCTGTAAAATATTCTTCCTCTTTATTGGTATTAAAACCATTGCCTATTATCATCTTATCTTTCTGCACCATGTGATGTTTCATCTCTATTGGTATTAGACCCAACTCTAGTGGTATTAAACACACCTCATCCCCTATTTTTATGGGATATGCCTCTTCATGGACCAAAAGACATTCTTCTAAAATTATATCTATTTTGTTTTTCTTCTACATTTAAAGCTAATTGATAAGTCTCCTCCATGCAAAGTATTATATGCATGCTTAATTCATCTTGAATAAAAAAATTCAAAGTATTTACATACTTCTATCCATCTTCTCTTATGTTTCATCATGCTCCACTCATATGGAAAGCGTATAAAATTCATTTGTATACTACCTATACTGTGATCTTTTTGCCTCAAATTATGAAATATTTTATATAGGGTTTGTGCAAAACCCATAAGAATAAATTTCTCTCATTGCTTCTTCATATTTTATCATGAATTAATATTCTCTTTACCTTTTCTCTATCTCTCTTTCTACAAGTGATCCCATTGAATCATTTCATGACCTTTCAATTTAGTGTATGCAAACATTATCTTCTTGTCTTCTCTCATAATATTCCAATTAAATAACTTCTTTATGCTATTCACCCAATATATCAACTCCTTTATGTTAAAATACCTCCATAATATATAACATCAACCTTGATTATTTCATTCCTTCTTCCTAATTCCCAAAGCATCCTCTCTTCTATTGATGGTGGTTACTCTTGTTAAAGTTCTTCATCATAATCTATGTCTTCCTCATCTCCACCTTGTCTTCTCACTTGACTGGTGATAAACTTGGTTAATTATGCCAGTTATCTTAGTAGATTTTATGTAGTTTGGTTCATCTATGGAATACCTCCTCATCCTATCACTATTCTTTACTTCTCCAAGATTTGAACTTACTCTGATATCAGATAATGAACCTGATAACTATCAAGATAATAAAATTATCAATAGGCCAAGATATGAAATAAAAACTCAATTGATTTATATTGAATGACTTAAAATAATTAAAAACCGAAAATAATTATTAAATAATCCTTAGATTAGAATTTAGAGTTGACATGCCAAATTTCTAAAAAATTAAAATCTAAAAAAAGATCTATTTTTAGGAGCTATTATTTATAGTAAGTTTTACATACAAATGATTATAGCTCTAAAAATCTCTCAAAATATTTTAAATGCTAAAATTATCCTATGTGACTAAATTCAACTAAAATTAACATCTAGTCTTAAAAATAAATAATTTTTAAAAATAGAAGAATCTTGAAAAACTAATTATATTACAATTTTAGACCCTCAGATGATCACATATGATCTCCAAAAAGTATCAATTACATCCCTAAGTAGGTATAACTTCTTATAAAAATAATGAACTTTTTGAGATAGTCATTTTTTTGCATGAAAGAGATCAAACAAAGTTACGGGTCAAAAGTTATGGCCTCCAGAAAGTTGACCTATTTTTTTTGCATAAAATATGGCCATTCTAGATTACCCCATTGATTTTTTACTTCATCTCTTCATTTTACAATATTGAACATCTACATATTGTTCCAAATATACATAGTGTTCAAAGGATCAATCAAATTAGCCACACTTGTAGGTGTATTGAAGACATGTGTAATCAATGAAGACATAGTGCTTAACGTTTGGTTATATAGTTAGATTATGTATAGTGGTATGTGTGGTTGAAATGAGCTATGAAGCTATCTATATCCTAATATACAATAGAAAAAACATTCTATTATGATCATCCACATGTATCTCCATTGCACTACATTAATCAAGCCCATTGTATTCTTATGATAAACCTAAGGAATCCTATAAAATTACTTCCCAAATGTGATCATGAAATTTTTGTTCTCAAACTAGTATATTTTTTCCCATTCCCACATTTATGGGTTCCTCATAAAATCATCATAAACTAATATAAATGATGAAATTAAGGGAGAAGTGTTTGATGGATCCTATGCTATTTTTACCAGATCTCAAAACTAGTCAGCTCAACAAGCTGATAAAGAAAAAGTAGGAGAAGAACCTCAGTCGGTAGTTTCTATCACTAAACGAGGGACCTCATATTTTAAACTTAATTCATATGGAATAAGATATTGTAGAATTAAATAAATATATTTAAATTTGTTTAACCATCAACTGAGAGGAGAGATTTATAGGGAACATCCCCTTGATGAGATGAGAGATTTATCTCCTTAGGATATGGTAAACTTACACTTTTTACCATATAAATCTTCTTGTACTGTGGTTGATATACCCATTTTGTCATCAGTTAGCTGATGACAAAATATTCACCCAACAACTTTTGGTGACTCTGCTGAGGAATACGAACGTGCATTTTGAAGCCTCAAACTTCAACTTGAAGCATTTCCAATTCCTTTTTCATTTTATACTCTGGCAGATCTACCATACATGTGAGGCTAGAGAGCTCAAGGTATTGTTGATCCTATATTCAAGTTGGTGTGGCAAACTAATTTTGAGATTTCACCTCAACCATCTCACCTTCAGTGAACTAGGAGTTTCCCTCCTACCAATGGCAGATCTCCCACACTTGGTGAATCTTCTAGTCTCAGTACTAGTAAGGTTTTGTCTATATTGACCCCACCAAGATTTGTTATCCCACCATTTAATCATCCTATCATAATGGTTCAAGGTCCTTGGGGTAACTCCTTTGGTCCTCTCAATCTGACCCCACCTTTACATGAACTACCTCGTAGTTTGAAAAAGAATTTTCCTAAATTCTATGGTGATGGAAAGGTTCATCTTGATGAGCATATTGCTACCTTCTCTATAGCATGCAATGTAATAGGTGTGGAATACAAAGATGTAGTAGTGAGACTTTTTGTAGAAACTTTATAAGGCACTGCCATGGATTGGTTTTACCAGCTTCAACCTCGAATTATAACTAAATGGAATACACTCAAATCCAAGTTTGAGGCTAGGTTTAAACCTACTGAAGATGCACATGCCTTGTTGGCTTAGCTTACACAAATGAATAAGGAACCTCATGAGCCCATGAGGGATTTCATAAAACAATTTAATAATCTAAGAAACTAAATTATTCAAATCACTCAGCCAATGCCAGAGAATCTCAAGTTCTTTTTCATCAACTCACAACTTCCTGAAGTAAGTTTTTTGTTGAGGTAGACTGACCCTATGGATCTTGCTTTGGCTCAAAATTTGGCTACTGAGATTGAAGATGATCTTATCTTGGCAAGTAAGATTAGAAAAGACTCCAATAAAAATAAATTTTCTTCATCTGCTGAAAGTTATTCTACAAGTACCACAGATCCTATGGTGAAACAATTGATGAATGAACTGCTAGCTTTGAAAAGACAAATGGCCCAAGGTATGTCTTCTCCTACTTATCAGGATATGCCAAGAAGAACATTTCAGAACCAGTCATATCAAGGTAATGCTACCAAAAACCAAGGGAAACCAAATTGCTTACTTCCCCCACATGGGAAGCTTGCCATTAAAGCAGGACCTGCTAATTCAGTAGTTGGTTACCTTAAAGCTAAACAGGATTTCTCACTCCAACTTGAGTTGGACCAACAAGATGATGCTAATATCTTTGAAGAACAAGAAGAAGAATTAGTTGGCGACTCCAATATTGGTTTACTAGATTATCAGGACAAAGTTGGAAGTAAGGGAGAAGTGTTTGATGGATCTTATGCTATTTTTACCAGATCTCAGAACCAATCAGCTCAACAAGATAATAAAGAAAAAGTAGGAGAAGAACCTCAGTTGGTAATTTATATTGCTAAATGTGGGACTTCATTGCCATTATTTTTTATGATGGAAGTAAGGGACAAGTGTTTGATGGATCCTATGCTATTTTTACCATATCTCAGAACCAGTCAGCTCAACAAGCTGATAATGAAAAAGCAGGAGAAGAACCTTAGCCGGTAGTTTCTATCGCTAAACGAGCGACCTCATATTTTAAAATCAATTCATATGGAAGAAGATATTGTAGACTTAAATGAATATATTTAAATTTCTTTAACCATCAGATAGAATATGACTATGGGTAAGGTGTTTTTTTATTCATCCTTAATATAGTTTCTATAGAGATAACCATATTATCACTCCTATTATACACCATGAAGAGTAGATATTTACTTTAAACATAAATATATGAATTAAAAATCTATTCTTGTTGCACAAATGATGATGTTTTAACATGTGATGTACCAATAATTTAATGAGGCTAGAAATAAACATTTTATTTACCTAATTTGATAAAATGAAATAAATTCTCCTCCTGATTAGATGCTTGTATTAGATCAATTTAATAATCCTTAGTAAATATTGTCTTCTTAGAATGATAATTATTTGTGTTGTGAGTCATGTTTCTATGGTTCTCACACCATTTTACAACTTCTTTGAATAGTATCTTATCAGTAGGATTTATTGTAGTTGAACTCAAGATTTTCCTCTATTGTAGGGATATTCTTTTTATTTTGATGCTTCCATCCTTAGAGTTTTCTATAACATATGATTGTTCCTTCTCTATTTAAATAAATTTACCTTTTTGAACTTTTTTTAGTAGACACTTATCACAAAATACAATGTTCCTCTCATTCTTTAAATTTTTAGGCTTCCAATCCTATTTTGGATATATCAATGCATATCACTTTTGTATTTGAGTATATCTGAGTATTCTATACCTCTTGAATTTATTGAGGTGATTTTTTAATATAAAATGGAAGGAATTTGTGTATTATTTCGTATATTTATCCTTATTTTGTTGTATAAATTTCCATTTCATTTATTTATTTTTGCAAGCATCTTTTGTACTAGATTAATTTGTAAGAACATAAAAAACATAACTCCAATAAAGATATGTGATGAGTGTATATTCAACCTCTACATCTTCCTTAAATTTACTATGCAGAGCCTTGCACCATTTTTGTAAATGTATATTCAACCTCTACATATTACTTAAATTTACTATGCCAAGCCTTGCACCATTTTTGTGCTTGAGGTAAAAATATTAGCACAAAAAATGTTACTTTCTCTAAACTTGAGAAAATGATTAGAAAAAAATATGAATCAACTTTTGTGATTCAATTTTCAAGGGTAATTTATTGTAATTTACCTTCAAACATTAGTATATCCAAAATCTAGTGTAAAGTTAAATGTATGTACCCTATCAAGGACCCCCATTTTTGGAGCTATTGATGTTTTTATTGACATTTGGTGGAGATTTTACAATATTTTGATTATCATTTACTCCCTCTTTTTCCCATATCATATTTGATAATATTCTTTACTAGGTCTAAAGAATTTATTCCTTCTTTTATGGCCATTTGTATCTATTAGGGAGATAATCAAAATGATTTTTCATATCTAATCCAAATCCTTAAGGCCTAACCTCATTTGATGAAACATGTAATATCCAATAATATCTTATATTGAAAATTCATTATTAGGATTAAATCCATGAAACAACACAAAAACTATTTGAAACTAATGTGTTATAATAAATACCAACTCTTCTATCCTAAATTCACACGGATTTTCAAGAGTAATAAACAAAGGCTTATTTCAACAAAATCATAAAGTTTCCAAAAATAAACAAGTATTACGAAAAAGATATAAACTATCCAACCTAAATTACAATAGGGAATGTTCTTGTCTAATAAATAAAGAGAAATAATAATATTAGATTTTTTTAAAGTTAAATAAAGCTAATAACATCCACTCAACATGAATAGGAATGTGAATATGAACTTTATTTTAATCGTGTGTGTGTGCGTGTGTGTGTGTGTGTGTGTGTGTGTGTGTGTGTGTGTGTGTGTGTGTGTGTGTGTGTGTGTGTGTGTGTGTGTGTGTGTGTGTGTGTGTGTGTGTGTGTGTGTGTGCACGCGTGCGTGCAGGCGCATGCGCGTGTGTGCGTGTGTGTGTGTAGACACACACATATATTTTCAACATACATAAGTATGTGAATAAAAAAACAACTAAGAATAAAATCCAAAGGTCTACTAGAAGAAGAACTACTAATAAAATCAATCTAGGTTGACTCACCTTATTCAAATAAAAAAATTGGGTCTTTTATGATTCAATATTATAACATATTTAGGTAAATATATACTTTATAGGAAGAAATTCACATCATGATAGTAGTGTGGTGAAGTTTTGAAATAATTAAAAAATGTTGTTAACTCCTTTTAAAACATACATTTATGTTGTCTTAAGCTGTCTTTGAAAATCATTACATTTACAAAAAAAAATAATTAGTCATATCTACAAGTCCCAAGTCATTTTATAAATCAAATTATGATGATGATTATGGCAGCAGTACTAGTGGTGGTGGAACAATTACATGTGATGGGGAAAGTAGGAAAAATATTATAAAAATATATTTTTCCTATGCTGACATTCATGCCATTGATCTATTAATATATTTTATTTAAATTATCTTTAATAATTTTGTTAATGATATTTGTGGATATTTTAATATAAAATATACTTATCTTAATATTCATAATGGATGTTGGTTTGAAATTTTGGTTATGTAGTGTAAATAAATATTTTATTTTTTATAATATGTTTTATAATGTGTTAATTATTTATGCTTTCTATTAATTGTGATTTAAAAATGATGTGGGTCAATGACCCAAACAAAATAGGGATACTAAAATAATAATGGAAGGACAAGGCTCTAATAAGTAGCTTTATGATGCATATGGTGGCTCACAAATTAAAATATGTTAAATAGAAACTTTGTGCCTAGAATAAAGAGGTACATGCAAACACTTTCATTGGAAAATCTATTATTAAATAAAATATTCATGATATTTAAGATTAGGTTCAATTATTATGCCGTAATAGAGCTTACCATATCTTATAAAATGAGTTGGGAGCATATTTAAATTGATTTCTAAATACAGAGAATAATTAATAAAAATGTAAATATAGAGAGTAGTAGTTGAATGAAGGAGATTGTAATACAAAATTATTTCACCAATCTACTCTATAAACCACCAAAATATATAAAATATAACATTGGTAATGGACTAATCACATAATATATGGATGAAATTATTTAATAACCATTTGTTCAGGTATTATAAAAATGTACTGGATATAATTTTAATATAAATAATATCACAACACGATTTCTTGAAGGTTTCTTAACTAAAACTGATTGAAACATCCATTTTGTGTTTCAAATATTAGTAAATAAAGTATAATGACACAACACATCATAAAGACAAATTTTAACACTTTTGAAAATTTCTCACAAATCCATAAGTGTATTTTGTTCATAATATGTACAATGGTATAACACTATACCACTCATGTAATAAGAAAGTATAAATATCTACAAACTAAATTTGAAAATATATGAAATAGGTGAAAGGTCTTACATCATTCAATGATTCCTTAATTACATATTTTCAATAATGTATCAATGAATGTACCTCATGTTTTTACATTTTATAGACATAAAAATTAACATTTAAGCTAAAGTAATGCACTTGTGACCATCTTTCTTGAACACATAGCTCATGACTTATTACAAGTATTTTTTACCACTTTCCTTCACTTTAACCATAGATAACTCATTCATTTGTGCAAACAAATGACCCAAGAATCTCCCTATTCCTTAAGAAATCCAATTCAGGCTCATCCATAGACTATCCTTGGTACCTAGATCAGCTTTTTGTTCTCATTGCAGAACAACACTCTAATTGGATAGAAAGACACTACTCTTTCATATAGATATATTTCTCTTATCATCTTGTAAAATAATGGCTAGTTCCAAAAATTCAAATTTAGGAAGGGATTGACTCGCAAGTTTAGCAAGCCCCATCAGATGGAACTCAAAAAATATCACTATAGTGTCACATTTAAAACCATTTTACAAACTAGATGCTTCCACTATGAAAAGAACAAAAATTATAATTTCATGTTAAGATAAAATACCATACTTTTACCAATTTTGATTACTTCCAATGTTACAAGTCATGGTTGAAGCACTGAATCACACCAAGATTGCACCAATATGTAGAATTTTTCACCGCTATTTTACACACACCATCACATCATGGGAGAACTACATGGAGTTTTAATCCTTTTTAGAGTATTAGTATGTTTTATTGCTCAACATAAGTGATGTTGAGGTCAAGGACAACTTTAATTGCTAACCCATTTTTGCTATGTAATTTATTTCATGTTATTATCTTAGTGAGATAGGGTTTCAAGTGAAAGAGGAGTTAAATTATGTTTTTTTGCATTAGATTAGAAGCTCTTACACAATCCACAAAACATACAAGCAAAGCTGAATCTACCTCTTAAATTTTGAATCTTTTTTACCTATCAGACACCGACACTCATAGGGATAAAAATGATTTACTCTATTGTTAGTTATAGTTTTCCTATCTAAAAGATCCACCAACTCTTATTTTGGGTCTATGCTTAGTCAACATAGTCTATGTGTCAATTTTAGCTCCAAAAATATTTTGCATCTTAATTTCCAGTTAAATTTGTGTTCTCTTTTATACTTTCCATATTTATTATATTTACATATTTAATAAGTTCCAAAATTTCTTTGTCATTTATTTCATATCTATGACATTTTTATTTTGCACACTAGTTTGTCTAATTAGAGTATATCATTTTACCTATTCCCCAAAATTAGATAAAACATATTAGGGAAACTATTTGTTATTGAACATTTCCAAAAACCTAGTTTTCCATTAGAGTTTTCCTTATATTTCTATAACTTTCATTAGTGTTTCATATTTTTTAATTATCTAATTTATAAATTCATCAAAATTATCATGACTAAAATTATATATCCTTTTTTAGTTTGATGTTTTTGGGTTTTATTTACATGTTGGTTCCCTACAATATTTAATTTTTTAATGCTACATATAAATGCATGGATGCATAATTTAATGGAAAAGATAAAATTCATAATAACTAAAAAATATAATAATAATTCACCTTATGATGTTTATTGTTACATGGTTAATTTTGAACTTCCACCTATTACCACTAGATGCTAGAGAGAACGACTGGTTCTTTCTATCCCATCAACTCCTAAACCTATAAAATATTCTAATTAACATCTTACCTCTACTGTTTACTATAGGCTTATATTAAAACCTACATTTCAATTTTTTTATCATTAAAATAGGTTGGGATGTGTGAAAAAATGATCAAACCCAAATATATAATATCATTGATCAATTTAATGGCATGAAAATGAATGTTTTTATTCTAAAGTTACTTCAACAATCAAATATGTAAAAGGATGTGCTATTTGAAAAATTATGTGACACTAGTGTTCAAAGACATGGTGAATAAAATTACATTTCATCTATCATTAACACATTATGGTGAACAAAATATAATATATATTTTGAGAAACAATATTTTGCACCACAACACATTATCAATTATTGTTTATGTTTGTACATTCAACTCTAAACAAATGATATGTGTGTTAAGTAGGTCTTAGTGGATAATGGCTTAGGATGGAATATTTGTAACATAAATAATCAAACACTTGAAGGATTTAAATTATTCGTATATGACCATCATAGGTTTCGATGATATTCCTCACAATGTATTGGTATAAACAACATTGAATCTCATAGTATGACGTATAACTATTGCTATAATAAGGCTTGTCATGCCCAATTATCTCAATTAAAATCTTTTTGTTTTAAGGCCTTTGATCCATGATATGTAGGTCATCCCTTACACTTTGGATGCATGATTAAATTATAGTTACCAATGGTGTGTGTGTGTGTGTGTGTGTGTGTGTGTGTGTGTGTGTGTGTGTGTGTGTGTGTGTGTGTGTGTGTGTGTGTGTGTGTGTGTGTGTGTGTGTGTGTGTGTGTGTGTGTGTGTGTGTGTGTGTGTGTGTGTGTGTGTGTGTGTCCTATGGATCATGAACTATTTCAATATTATCATGTAACTGAATATGCACATGATTACACTAGTTGCATGTATTTTTCATTAGTCACTAGTGTAGTCTTTTATTCATATTTATTTCAATAAAATTGTAGTTACAATGAAAAAACCTTCATCTAGTAATAAAAGCCATAAATAACACTATTTTGGACTCAGTTATTTAAAACAAATGCGATGCAAGTGGAATGCACTAAGAAATTATGAACGAGTAATTTTCCATCCTATTGAGGCATTTACTAATCAAAATAAGCATGGTCTTGGTTACATAGATCGTTAAGTTAATTTTGACTTGGTTCCACATGTACGTTGATCTCTAACCTTTTACAAATTTATTCAATAAGATAACAAATCTATCAATCATGTATCTAAATTATAGTTGCCTATCCATAACTTATTGATGATATCAATTCATCAAACATCTTGACATTGGACAAATTTTGTAATGACATTTCTCTTATAGAATATATAGGAGCATATGAGGATAACCATCCCTTATATGATAATAATACATTTCCTTATTATACAATCTGAGAATAGTAATTCTAGATGTAACACTAAAAACTAATGATGATAAATCAATCAAATAAACATTACATGATTTTCCAAAGATATTTTTGGTCATACTATTATAATCCAAGTATTGATCCTTCAATTGCATTACAATAGATCACACTCTATCCAGATCTACAAAATTATTTATGAAGAAAGTTTGTAAAATGGATATAAAATTTATGTTACTAATTAAATAATAGATTCAAATATTACTTAATTTAAGTTTCATTCAACCCATGGCCTATCTTTAATGGATGTCTAATCTTTTTCTAGTAGTAAATCGTAAAGGAAATTTTTTTGATGTTTTTTAGATTCTATAGATTTAAGTAAGGCTTGAATCCCTAAATGTGATTTCCCAATACCCAAAAAATAGACATGATTATGGATTCCATGACTGGATATAAGATGTTATCATCCATATATTGAATTTTCACTTATAACCAAAATATAAATGCTAAAAGGATCAATAAAATATACCATGGGGAATCTTTATACCTTTTGAATTAAATAATGTAGAGGATATGTACCAACTAGGCATGACACATAATTTTCATGATCTCATTCAAAACACAATAAAATATTCTATGCATTGTGTATTAGTGAAATAAAAATAGATAAAATATCATGCAATCATTCTACGTTGGATATTTGATCAGCTATTAAAATATAGGGTACACCTAAATCATGTGAAATGTTTTTTCAGTGTAACATTAAGAAAATTGTTAATATTTATTATATACTATTAAGGTATTGAATTCGATCCAAAAAAATTCAAATATATCATTAATATTCATTGACCCCAAAGATTGAATCATCTATGAACAATACAAGGTAAAATTTAGGAAATAAATGACTATGTAAATGAATTAATAGACAAGAAAAAATATTTCACAAGGTCATTCAATAAATATATGAATTTCTAGTGGGACATTTAATTTTAGGGAAGTTTCAAAGCACTCAAATAATATTTGTTAAATCCACTTATTCTAATCCCTCGAATACTGAGTAAACCAGTCTTATTATATTTTTTGGCCATAAATCATGCACCTTACACTTTATTTTTCTACTATGTTATTGATCACAATAAATGGGTCATATATTGTATTAGTTACACACTTGTTAATTATAAGAACAACTAGATTTTAATGGAAAAACTAATCCTAGATCTTGTATTCTCTATACAAAGACTCTAACACTATATGATAAATGATGAGACTCATGGTATTACTAGGACATGCCCATTGATTTTTTTATGTCAAAACCTAACTTATCATGACATATAAAAAAATGGGTAATGTTACTTATGAAATTAGACTTAAATATTATATCTCAAAAATAAATAAAAAGTCAAGTAATCACCAACCAGTAAGCTTCCACCCTATATAGGATACAACACTCACACTCCCTCCCCTCCTGCCATTACCTCCCATTCCCCTAGATAATTTTAGATATGATTTCACAATATATAATATTGTTGAGGATATATGGATAATTTAATTTGATGGCTTAAAATTCACATCAAGAAATAGAAAATGAAAGTTTATTATTACTCCATAAGGAGATCCTATGTCATTTACTTATAGATTCGTGTATTTCGTACACAAGTAATATCATAGAATATGAGGCATTGATTTTGGGCTTATATGCATCTTGTAATTTAATGGTCATATTTATTAATATATATGAGGATTCAAAATACTTGATAATCGATTAAGAGATGTTTATTAAAAATACAAAATAAAATAAAACCAATCACATATATAATTATTGTGCAATGTTTAGGAGCACATTTTAATAGTTTTTTAATTAAGAATATTCTACGAAATGATAACCAACATGCAGATGAAATGGCTAGTCCAATCACTTTAATTTTAGTTGACATAAATGATGGTTAATCAATATTCACTATACAAAATTTAAAAGATCCATAAGTTTCATATGTAGATGTAGTACATGTACTAGTCTTCAAAACTACATGCATTGCAAAAGACTCATAATGGTACACACACACACACACACACACACACACACACACACACACACACACACACACACACACACACACACACACACACACACACACACACACGTGTGTGTGTGTGTGTGTGTGTGTGTGTGTGTGTGTGTGTGGGTGTGTGTGTCCGCGCGTGCGTGCGTGCGTGTGTGCGTGCATGTGTGTCTATACATATACATATAAATACACACACACACAAACATATACATATACATACATACGTGTGTGTGTGTGTGTGTGTGTGTGTGTGTGTGTGTGTGTGTCTGTGTGTCTGTGTGTCTGTGTGTGTGTGTGTGTGTGTGTGTGTGTGTGTGTGTGTGTGTGTGTGTGTGTGTATGTGTGTGTGTATGTATATATATATGTATATATATATGTGTGTGTATATACATACATACATACATATATATATAGACATACATACATACATACATACATATATATATATATATAGACACACACACACACACACACACACACACACACACACACACACACACACACACACACACACACACACACACACACATATACATATATATGTATATACATGCATATATATGTATATACATACATACATGTGTGTGTGTGTGTGTGTGTGTGTGTGTGTGTGTGTGTGTGTGTGTGTGTGTGTGTGTGTGTGTGTGTACATACATACATGCACACACACACACACACACACACACACACACACACACACACACACACACACACACACACACACACACACACACACACACACACACACACACACACACACACACATGATTCACTTGATTTCTTCTCAACACAATAAACTTAACTCAAATAGTAAAGATTCTCATACCATTTCTTCCCAGGGTCTTCTGGCACTTGTCTTGCTAATCCTCTTGCCAAATCTTGTAACAACTCATTATAAATCATAACGAACAACAAATTACCAATTCCCAAGAGCTTCAAGCTCTAATACCAAATGATTAAACTTTATCTTACGCTACTCTGAAACCATCAACAAACTGATACAGACCTATCTAGATCGTTCATTCTTTGTAGCCCTATTTTCCCTATTTATTGGCCATAAATTTTTATAGGTTAGCTAAATCATGAAAGTAAAATAATTTATAGATACCCATTAAGCTCTTTTATAACATACTGAAAAATCTCCTAAGGTTACTTCGTACGAAATTGTACTTCTTTCTTTAAGCCCTGTTCTAATTAGCCCTCCTTGAATGCAAAACACCTTGTCCAGAGTGATGTATAAACTTTATAAGAAAAAAAATCATCATTATAGATACCCATTATCTTCTTCCTAGTGAGTCAATCATTTTTTAGTGCACTTCGTTGGAGAAATTCACTTTTTCTATATTGGCCTATGCTCTTTCCTTCACATGCACCTAGGCTTCACTTGGTAATTGTCTTTTTTGTACTTATATGTACTATAGCGCCTTCAAAATACTTCAAAAAGTTTTAAACCATCATCAAGGTTAAAATTCCAAAGTTTCAAGAGTTTTCAAGCTTTAAAACTCATTTTGAGGGCTAGAAGCTAAATCAGGATTTTCCCTTGGACAGTCACAGGTTGTGAGCTAATTATTTTTTCTGGGTGTGTTTTAGACAGTTTCAAGAGCTCTAATAACTTTTATATGGTCTGTTTTAACCCCCTACACCTTCTATAATAATAATATTGGTCATGTCAACCTTCTGTACCTTCTAATGCTCAACAACTCAGTTGTCTTGGACTGTATTTTTATGACAGCCAACATGGTTCATTATTGTCATCTCTTTTTGTGTGATCAATAGAATTTCAAGAGGATTAAAAACCATGCCAATACCTTAATTAATTCCCCATTCATATTCCCTATCAACAATGACCTGATCAATCTACTTACAATGCAAAAACATACAAGTTTCTTAACTTTTTCTATACACTGTCACCTACAGGCTTGAATTTCAACTGTGGAGTTTTTGGACATCAAGAGGGTTTCTAGGGCCTGGTTTTATTCACTATTAAGTTTATAATTGACTTAGGGACTTCTAGATCTTATCTCCAAACCATTTTAGACTTCATACAAACATTTTCACATGGATTTGATTTAAGACAGTGGGTTGTAGTTTTACAGGCCTGTTTAGGCCTGTTTAGGCTTTTTAAAACATTCCAAACTCTTTAAAACCTCTTGATATCATCATAACACTTTTATATTTCTCCCAACATATAAAATAATCAGTCTTTCACAATGTTATTTAGAGAGTCATCATACACACATCTTTCATACATACACACATTCACATATGCAAGCCTGTTACCAGAATTTATAAAGAGACCATAACATGAAACAAAACATTTATTCCTTCATTGATAAATAGAAGAATTACATTTCAATGCCAAAATCCATGGCTTTTAAAACCTTGCTTGCTCTTTCACACATTCTCTTAACTTCTCTTTTTCTTTCCTTTAACATTTCTTGAGTGAGGTCCTCCCTCACTAATTCTTCTCTCTCTTCTTCATTCCATTCTCTTTCTCTTGAATGAGAGGAATCTTCCTCTCTACTCTTCTTCACTTCTACACCCCTCTCATCCTCCTTCTCTTCTCATCCTATCTCCTTAATGAATTCTTCTTTGTTTTTCTTTCTTTTGAAGAATCTCTCTTCCAACTTCTACGCCCAAATTGGGCTTTAGGCAAACAAATGTTGTTTTTAAGTTTTAACAATATTCTAAGGTTGAAAATAGTTTTAACCATTTTCTCCTAATTTAATCAACAGCATAACCATTACTTTTTACTTTTTCACTTCCACTTTTTGATAATTACATTTTACTTTCAAGGTGAAATTTTGAAATCTCACAATTTGGAGGGAAAACCAAAATTTGAATTTTCACACTAAAATTTGAACTATTGTAGATGATCCTGCATCAATCTCACATTAATTATTTTAATTTTTATATACGATGATGTTGTGCTCTTCCATTTTATCATTGTTACTCATTATACATGTTTTACATAAATCTATCACATAAATTCTTATTTTGAGTTAAGTTATTGTGTGGGCTTAACAACTCACCTCAAATAGAGGACATATATAGTAGGTTAGTTTTAGAGACTAAGATCCTAAAATATAGTCCATAGGAATGATTTTTTAGATCTCAAATATTGGATCATAGAACATACCCAAAAAATTCACAAAATAATTTTGACAAGATTGCTCTATTTAGAGAAGGATGCACCTTGTTGTTGTCCAAAATAGTGCATTATTATCTAAGTGAGCATAAAATAATAAATTTTATTAACTCTCATAATATTATGTAGTATATAACAATCAACAATAGATTTATAGTTATAGTTTTAAGAAAAACACTCAAGTTTGTCTCAGATTTGTTTAGTTTAGAAGCATCATATGTAACATTTGTTCTACATTAGCTCACAAGTTGTTACTCAAAATTTGGGTTGTTATTACTCAATCTCATAATACATATACATCATATATCATATCAGTGGCATAGGCATGACATATGACTTCCTCTTTGCTTAGTTTTACACCACCCTCACAGATCAAATGGCAATGGTTTTCATTCTCCATGCTATGTATAATAGAAGTAAATCATACTAATATTTTGTTTACAATTTTTGTAATAGTTTTGTGTTGTTTTTTCACTATAAATGATATTTATTCCATCTATGGTGGTTGGTTCACCCTTTTGAACTAGTTTTGTACAAATTTTAGATTAGAACAATCTATTACAATTCATACAAGGATTACAAATTGATTGCGCACTTTAGGTACAAAATGGTGGATTCAAGATGACCCTAAGTTATTAAGTATACTTTCCTATCATTGAGGATTGAGGGATGCATAGTCCAATCCAAAATATTCAACTTAAAAAAAAAATCCAAGGGTCGTATCCACTACAATAACTAGTTTTACACCAAGAGAACATAATGGTTTGCATACCCAATCAATGGTATTAATTCCTTGTCATTAGATCTATTAGTTTATTGTATTTACTTATTGATATTTGTCTGGAATATAGATTGGCCGTATACATGTCTCATTGTAGGTTCACATGAAGCAGAATTTGAAGGTGTGACCTATATTCAATATGGTATTTCATAGGCAAGTTTAGGCATGTAATTTTAATTTTACTCTATTACTTTCACTTTGATGCATTATAAAAATAAAAGGTGGGAAAATTATAGATAGATAAATTAACATTTAAGCTATATTGGTGCACTTGTGACCACTCTTTTTACACATCTAGCTCATGGATTATTCTAGAACTTTTTGACCACTTTCCTTTAATTTTCACAAAATACTCATTCTTTTATGAAAACTAATGACCTTAAAATGTCACTATTCCTCAAGAAAAGTAGTTTAGGCTCACCCATAAACTATTCTTGGTACCTAGATCAATTGTTTTTTATCCTTGGAAAACAACACCATAAATGGATAGTCGTGCATTGTTCTTTTGTCTAGATCCACAGCTCTTGTTCTCCCACCAAATAATGAATAATTTAAAAAATTAAAATTCATGAAAGGGTTGTCATGTACGTTTAGAAAGCCCCATTTGAAGGAATTCGAAAAATATCATTATAAAGCCACATTTCAAACTATTTTTCATACGAATAACTTCCACATTAAAAAAATACCTGAATTTTAATTACACACTGAGAGCTAATTCCCTATTTCTCCTAATTTTGATTATATACAACCCTAATAGCCATAAGCTAAAGTCTGAGTACACTTCTAAAATTGAGGAACTTAATCACACATAAGATTACACTAGAATATAATACTTTGAATCAATATTTCACACACACCACTATAGCATGAGAGAACTACTTAGAATTTGATCCCTTTTTAAAATAATGGTAGTAAGCACCAATCAACATAGGCAGTTCATCACCTTTTTCTAAAAAAAAGGTAGACACTGTTTAACCATTTTATCCAAAATGGTGTTTAAGGTTATGGTAACGTTTTTACAGTTTATTTCGAGCTTACAAACCAATAAATCCAAAAACAATCAGAGAAACCCATATCACCAATCAATGGATACAGCCATTTTATTAGATAGTTCTTTTACACTAATCAGTAAATCTCGACGGCAATAAAAATGTCCAGGCGCTAAAAATTCAAGATGATTATATAGTCCAATGGACAGGGCGTAATTATTAGGAATCATGGACAACTGCGTTACAGTGTTACACATATCTGGAAGGATAATTTACAAAGTAGAACGCAGATCACAGAGTATGAAAGCACGGCTAACAAACATAACACAGTCGAGAGAATCTACAATGCAGTCCAGATGAAAATATATAGTAGCTAATTCAACGTAAAAGCATACCAAATCTATCTAAAATTAATATCCTAAGTATAAAACGCAGTGTTCTAAAACTAAGCATGGATTTATATGGCGTACCTGATAATTTCAGCAGCGTTCCTTTAATTGCTAGCGTCCCTGAACCCTTCACCAGATTGGCTTTCCTCTTTCAATTCCGTCTTTCGCCTTCATCCGAGTATGCTTCTTTTCTTCCGTATGGCATTTTCCTCGTTTAATAAAATAAAAAAAGGCATTCCTGTACAAAATAAAACGTGTTTCTCCAAAAGAATCCCCTTTGGAATGCGTCCCTCTTGCAAAGAACTTCAGCTGTATTTTTAATAGTTTATCGCAACCAAGAAACATAAATTAAAGATTGGAAGAATTCAAATAGAAAGTAAATTCCTTGGCCGCCCCCATGTGAGCTTGTAACGTTGGTGGTTTTTTTCAAAATCATGGACACCAAAAGGTCAAATAAAGAGGCTAATTATAAATGCACCACCCCTTCTTAAAGACTTAGCAATTTTATTTTTATTTTTTATTTTATTTATTTATTATATTTTAACCTAAATTTGCTTATTTTAAGACATTTCATACATATCCATAATGCTTATAGTGATTTGAAGAGTCGAAACATGATTAAGTGACTAACAATAAGGTATTATGTATAACTTGGTTTGTAATTATAATTAATTTTAAGCATGTTGAGAGGGTCATGAATGTTAAGTGAGAATAAGTAGGTGAAAACTGAGGACTATAATTTTTCATTATGTATTCATTGTAACTCAACATTTATTCCACACATGCCTTGATAAAATGGCAACCCAAGACCTAACTTTAATGATTCTAATTTACCACCATGACAACCATTATATGTTAGATAATGTTTGTCACTATTTAAATTCGATTGTCCATTGGATTATATTCCATTGATCTACAACATATGAATTCTCTAGTCACAAAATGTGATGAGACATGTCAACAACATTGGTTATCCAATAACGTAAACCTAGTAAGGCTCATAGAAGTCCTTAAACAATGCATCTATAATCTCGATCAAAAACATAAGACAAATAAATCCTAAGAAAAATCAAAGCATCCTCAAACCAGGTAATTGCCATGGCCACTAACACAAGTGAGATATAAGTCCTTTTACATCATTACATCTCATTATTCAGAACTGTTTCTTTAATCCCTATAACCTATATTTAGCTCATCTTTTCTGATGATATTCTCCCTTACATCAAAAAATGTACCTATATCACAAACAAATGAATAACCTAGAGTCATCCAAATCATAATATTAAACTGCATTATAATAAAACGATGATACTAACAATTATTTCAAATAACTATATAATAATACATGATAACAATAATAATCAAATCATATATAATAAATCAAACCGTAATTACATTTTAAAAAAACATTATTAATTATAACATACACTACTAATCATGAATAAATCCCCTATATCTGATCACGGGAAAATGAGATATTACAAGTTAAAAGTGAGGCAGTCAATTTATCTAAAAACCTCCCCCAATGATACCCCAAAAAATTTATTCCTGAACAATCTATGTCTTTAATATTACTCCAATAATCATTGAAGACAACTATAATGTTGATTTATTAAGGCCTTTTTCATAGGAATAAATACAAAATGCCCGTTGGAGCAGGGAGAACAAAAAATCCTAGGGCCCAAATAGCTTCCTTCCTGGGTTTTTCAACCATTTCTGGGATATATCTTTGAAAACAAGGACATTCTTAGTGCAGCCGATGAGTGTAGAATATCTATAAAAGTTAAAAACAAAGATTTAATTGCACCTTCGTAGTCTGGATCTCTAATAAGGCCAATAAAGACTCTATGGACAATTTCATAGCCATATCATTGTCTAATATAATTTATAAAATTTCATCCAAAGATATGTCAAGCCATTTCCACATCCTCCTCCCGCTCTTAATCTCAGATAAATAGGTGGGAGTTATCATTAGAAAAATGTATGATGGAATTGTGATCATGCACGAGCTAGTCAATATAAGAGGGAAGCATAAATGGTCATAAAAATTGATATTATTAAGGCATATGATTGGGTTAACTATAAACTTATTTTTAATATTTTAGATTGGATTCTCTTATGCTTGGTGTGAGTTGGCTCAAAGCGTTTGTTTCAACTTCTAAACTTTCAATCTTTGTTAATGGAGATTTATTTGGCTGCTTCAATGCTTTTAGAGGTCTTTATTTGTGATACCCATTATCATGTTACCTCTTTATAATTATGACATAAGTTTTGGGTATGGATTTATAAAGGTTAAAATTTTAAATTTAATTAACAGTATTAATATTATTAATAATTTTATTCTATTTAACCGATAATTTATAGATAATAATATTTTACAAAATATAGATTATTTATGGAACACAAGAGTGTTAAATAAAATTTTAATTTGATACCAATGAATTTTGGATTAGGTAATGAACCTTCTCAAATCGTCATGCACTTCTATTTCTAAACAAAATAAAATTAAATAAATCATAGAATTTTACATTGGTCCTCTCCCTAATAAATACTTGGAGCCTCTTTTTGATGGTCACTCCAAAACTGAATTTCTAAAGAACATGATTACTAACTTTAAATACAAATTGGTCATATGTAAAGGAAAATGGCTATCTTTCATTAGAAAAAACAACTCATTTAAATTGTCCTTTAAGTTATTTTGTTTTCATATAATATCCATTAAGTTTTAAGAAAAACAAAGATTAATAAAAAATTATTATAGAGTGATTTAAATAGTCGAGGAAAATAGCTCCAAAGAAATGGGATAAAATATGTTTACCAAAATTCAAATAAAGTGCAGGGATTATATGTATTTATATATATTCACATATACATAATTTTTTAAATTGATTTTAAAAAAATAAAAATTCTTTAAAAATTAAATCCAAATATATTTAAAGAATCTATTTTTATACGGATAATATTTAAAACGTTAACTTACATAGAAAATATCTTGGATATCTTGATGACATTGAGCCAAATCATATCTTCCTTGCTTATCACTGGAGGTATGGATCATATGTTTATAACTTTTTAGGAAAATGCACACTTTTAAGCATAAACTCTCTCTGCTATGAAATTAGAAACAGGAACTCAATCAACTTTTTAAAATATGGCTGGTCATGTGTAAGCACTCTTAACAATCATGCTTCCTTCACTGTTATTGGACGTTATTTTTCTAACATTTTGAGGTTCTTGAATTAATTTATATTTGTATGAAATTTAACATGTCTTGGGCCCTCAAAATAATTGGAAGAAACACACTTCATTGGATGCTCATGTTTCTTCTAATCTGTTTCTCTATTTCACCAATTTCCTATAAAAAATGGCATCATCAAAATGGAACGTAGATACATTAGGTTATTACACATTGAAACAAGGTTAGAATAAGCTTACAACTCCTCTAATTTCCTTATTTTGTCCAATGGATAAACCATGTTTCCAACGTGATCTTCCCAACACAAATATATTTTTATGGTTTAGCATTAAAAAAATAAGTCCCTTTTTCAGGACGTACTCGAGATGATTGGCTATCAAGGTCACTCTATTTTACCCTTTCTTAAAGATAAATATGATACCTCCATGCCATATCTTTGTTACTTTATATTTTGCAGGAGAATATGGTCTTGGTTTTTTCATAAAATGACTATATTTTTGAAAGTAGCGCCCTCTATTTAAGAGGTTTTGACAATTGGATAAGTGAACGTGTTAAAAAAAAAAAAAAAAAAAAAAAAAAAAAAATCTAAGATAAGGCACTATCTTCCATAATTAGGAGTATTTGGAGAGAAATAAACACAATCTCTACAGATTCATGTTTTTTATTAGATATCTTGACTATCAAAATCATTTCTTTAATCGAAAAAGTTTGAAGGTAAAGTTTTATCCTTTTAATAAGAAGATTTTAAGAGAAGATGAATATATTCTCTTAAAATGAAATTTATTGAAAATAAGCTGCAACCTTCCTCTCCTTAATAACCAAAGATTGTTGCTTCGTAGAAAACCCATAAATAAAATTTTTATTATGTTGATTTTTTATGGGGATTTAAAAGATAATCTAAAATTCTTTGGAAAACGTTTTCTTTTCAAGGACAAACACATCTAGGTGCCTTCCTATTACATTTTTAATATCCCCATGTTACAAACAACTTTTAGAAATACAATTTTTTCACAAAGGATTGAGACTAGCTATTCATACAAGCTCCATAAATTTAACTTTGGAAGTTGACTTCCAACTGATCATGAAAGTAAAATCAAGAGATACAAATTAGTGGCAACTTAATTTTGTTATACAAAATATTTTTCGAGCAATCCCTTTGTTTGACAATATTTCCTTTCTCCCATGGTTATCAAGAAATCAATGCCTACAGATTGCTTGGATATCTCTGTGACTTTACATCTCAATCAAAAGGATGAATGGGTTTGTCAAGGGAGTCCCTTCATAACAAAAGAAAATTGTTTGGCTCTAATAATTAAATATTTAAATCAATCTCTTTAATCATTAGATAATTCCCATCATTTCAATTCAAGATAATATTTGTCTGGACTTTGAAAGCAATCATTTATGTTATTCGTTAGGTTCTATGGCCTGCCTTGGCGTTGTTATTTCCCTCCCAAATTCATTATGTCATTCATGTCATCTAGCATGATGCAATGGTAACAGATGGGTATTTTGGTTGGTGTGCAACTTCGTTAATCGCTCATTTGGTTCTACTTTGTGTATTCCCATTCGTTTTCGCCGCTACCTTCTTCGCTCCGCGAACTCTGTTCTGCGTGTTCTTATGATGGTTAGAGTTTCGCGAGGAGGCAGAATGGGAAATTCTTCTCAGTTTCAGTTTCAGGAGGAAGTAGTGAATCTTCACGCAAAAAATCTACGGGTCGGCAGAATTCATCTTTCGTTGGCTTGGTAAGTGACATCGAGCTTAAGAATGATTTCAATCCTTCCTCTTTGTTTGCTTTAAATTATATTTATTTTTGCGTTGGGGGAAGTCATCTGGATGACGTGGGTAGAAAGTGGAATTTAGAATTTATTAGGTGTAATCTCAGAGAGGCAGTCGACAATATAAATCTCGACCCTGCTACACATTTCATTTTCTTGCATTCAATCAAGAATAGGAGAAAACCTACAAGTAAAGCCCAACTTTGCTCTTGTATAGCGAATTTATGTCTTTTGTAAGACACTTGACCATAAACTTGATTCAATTCTACAAGCTTTGAAGGTCTCTTTAGGTTGGTTTGATTTAATGCGAATTCGCAAGGTTACCCACTTTTTCCGTTGAGAAATGACATGCAATCTTAAGTTTCGTTAGTGATTATACAAATTAGGTTCTTGGAAAAGATAAATCGGCTGCTCATCTTTTTGACTATCTGTCAAAAAGAAATGAGAAGATGGATACTCTTTTTAAACATTCGAAGTGAAAATGGGCAGTACTAAAGAAACTTATGCTGGAAGGGCTCTCTCTTCACAATACCTCTAGTAGTAAGATGATGAGAATTGGAGATTACATAGTGTGCTATAGAATTTCATCCAAAAGGGTGTCTCTATTACAATTTTTTGGAATGCTTGGATCTAATGTTTGTTTTGGGTCTTGGTTTTTAGTTATCCTTATTTGTTTAACCAATTTTGACACCTCGTAATCTTTATTGGGATGTTAAAAAGCCAAAACAACGGTTAACGCTTATGTGTGTGTGTGTATATAGCGAGCAGTTGTTTTGGATTTTTTGGACCATTTTGTTATCTGTTTTCGCAAGGTAGAGATTGTATGCTCCTTTTCGGTTTAATTTATTCGCTAGATCTTTTTGTAATCCTGCTTCTGTAAGGGCCCATCTTCTTTTGTTATTCAGTATTTAAAAATAATAATTAAAAATAATATTACATATTTTAATTTAAATTATTAAGTGTTTGAAAAATATCATTCAATTTAAATTTATTATTATTTAATATAAATAATGAAATATACAAATAATAATTTTTAATATAATTTAAAAGTTAATTAATTGTTTTGTTGAATTAAATATTTAAACTCAACTAAAATAAATATTAAAAAAAAAAGGTTTCTAATGAAAAATTTATTACCATGAATTCAAAAAATTGTATGCTGATATAACATTATTCATTCTAATGTTGACATAATATTTCCTAGCACACAAAAGAATAACAAATTGAAAATTCTCACTGTGAAGAAAAATAATTAATGATACAAAACTTGGTGATGCATTGTGTTAGGTAAATTTCCCACTATTAATTTAACCAAAATGAATCAAAAAAAAATTCTAATGGTTACTGGCAACCATCGTGATGCAAATTACATTGTCAAAAATCTTGTGTCAGTAGATAAAATTATATTGTAGTTATAAAATAGTGCACTTCTCACACAAATGTTGACACTAAATTGATATCATCGTATAGTGTACATGTGCCAATAGGGTCCCACTTACTATTAATTAGGCTTATAAATCTCATGTGCATTAGGGAATTGAGTACATTGAATAAATTAATGAGTAGAATAAAACCAATGTAAGTATCAAGACAAGGCATTCTAGAATCAAACGAAATAATAAGACAATCTAGAATTTATTGTTACCACATTCTAATGGGCACCCTAAAATAAATAAGTTATTTTATATTTAAAATTGATGTAGTGACAAATTTGCATTATTAAATTTTGCACAACATGTGTGTAGCATATAATTAAGCTTTGCCTTCTTACAACACTTGCACTTGTTATGAAATCCTATCCAATCTTACACATTAGGCTTACTCTCAATCTCACCAAATAGTCTAACACCATTGTTCAAATCTATGAAGGAACTCACACCAATTTGAATTCCTACACACTCATTTATGCCAAGTTTACTCATTGTCCTATGCACCTTACTCACACCTATTTCCAGAATCACATGCCTACACTTGCTTCAATTGAACTACATCCATGTGATATCCTACACTGATTGTGTGGCTTACTAAGTGGTCCTTACCATCCTATAATTTGTCATTTATCTAGTTGGATAGTTAATCTCCATGGACCTAGAAGATCAACCATCTCCCAACAAGGAAGATGAAATGACTCGTAAGTGTCTTCTTTATAACCATACGTAGTTGTAACATATTTATGTATTTCATATGTGTGTGTGTGTGTGTGTGTGTGTGTGTGTGTGTGTGTGTGTGTGTGTGTGTGTGTGTGTGTGTGTGTGTGTGTGTGTGTGTGTGTGTGTGTGTGTGTGTGTGTGTGTGTGTGTGTGTGTAGCATATGCATATGGTCAAGGGTCAAAAACATAAATAGTTTTAGTGATAGATAACATGTTTTGCATAAGTATTATGTCATACATAAATTTTGCATCACCGTATTATTTCCCTATTCATTCTCATTGAAAAGAAGTTGCATTTTTGTAAGTGTCAACCTTTCACTCCATTAAACACATGTGTTTAATGTTATATTTGAATTCATCTACATGCATCCACTCTTTATAACTGATAATTACCTCTTACACATAATTTCCCCTTAGGTGCCTACTCATGAGCCCACATAACACAAATCATTGGTATCAAAGCAAAGATCTTCCTTTATATGACTATAGACATGTGAGTGCAATAAAAAAGGAAGAACTATAAATTGAAATTATTTTAAAATAACACTAGAAAAATAGTAGTAAAATATATGGTTGACACCCACATGAAACTTTAAGTAGCCCCAGATGTTGAAAGGATCATTACCGATGCATTAGAGGAACAACTCACTAGAAAAAAAATCCATTTTCATGAACTCAAATTGACAATTTAGACACCGAAAACTAGCCGCAACTAGCTTCCAACTAGACATTAGACTGATTCCTACCAGCCATTGCAAATTAAGCTTAAGAATCACTAAAAATCCCAAATTTTCTTGTGCATCATTCATCAATGCTTTAAAGCATGTTTAGATATCTCTAATTGAGGTATTTTATTGTATGCAACAATAACCTCTCATAAATTCATCCCTAATCACCTTGTGCATCATAGATATCAATTTGGCCTATGGACCTATTAAGTGGAGCACTTTCACAATTAAATCAAATCTTGAAAATGTTAAAAGGCTAATCAAAATCAATTAACAAGCTAAACAAGAATAACTGCCTTTTTGAATTATCCATTTAAAATTAATGAATGTCTACAAAATGAAATTTAAAAGCTAAAAATATCCTATCCTTTCTTTATTGCCTTTATGAGTTGTCAATATCTTTGAAAATATCCTAATATATCTATTTTTGAGAGGCATGACTATTAATTGAAAATCGTAATTACTTGACAACTATTAACTATACTAAGGTTAGATTTGATTTGCCAAGGTTTAGTTTGAACCCATTCCAAGCCTTAACTCAACCCTAACTCACCTTGGATGAAAGTTAATTCCTAAGGCTATAAATATAAGGCCTTGACCATTGAATCTATAAGTTATTTTGGTGAAAAGATATTATGCATAAATAACAATAAAAGCTCTCATAAACCAAATTTATAATGAAAATTTGGATAGAGACATAAGCAACTTTTGTGCAAAGATATTATGCACAAGTAATAAAAAAAGCTCTCATAAGCCAATGTTATAATACAAATTTGGAGAGAGATATATGTTATTTCTATTAAAAGTTATAATGCATAAATAACAATAAAAGATCTCATAATCCAATGTTATAATTATAATTTGGAGAGAGACAAGATTTGTAATACTATTATAATTCCAAAATACTGAGCCAATCCACATCAAATCCATGGTGCTAATTAAAGTAGCAGATAAGCAACATCCATTGCCAAAGACTTCTTGATGCACAAGCTGAGCAAGCCACTCAACAAATCATTTGGAGCTCCCAAGGAAGGTAAAATATGTGTGTCTCTTATGTTTTTATTCTAATTTCATTTACAATTTTTTAACTAAGCTCTCCCTAGGCTCTAGGCTAGGAGTGTAAGTGTTATTGTGTTTATTTGAGTTTTATTTTCTTGAATTAACACTATACTAAACTCCCTTCTTGGATTCTTATGATAACATACGGTACACCCAATGGGATTATATGGGGCATACCATACAAGCAAGGAGATTAATATGCATCTTTTATTTTTTTTATGGAATGATTAAGAATATTCAAATTATGAGTTTTAACTTTGTTTTTCATGTATTCTATTTTTTAGTGACACATAATTTATATAGAGACTGATGTCAATCCTTTTGGAATTAATTTTGATGCTACCAATACTAACATTGATCTACCTAAGACTGACATCAAGCCTTGTGTGAAGAACAAAGCATGGCAAAAATGTGATTAATGATTTTTTTAAAAAGTTTTATGGTGTTTTTGTGTCCAAGATCTTGAATATTGTTTGGTTGGCTAGTTTCCTATATGTTCTAGTGTTATTTATTAGTTTTAGAGTTCATTTGGATATCAATATTTTATCAAACCATATTATTATTTTTTTGTGTTTTACAAGAAATTGATGCCGATCTAATTCAACTGATGTCAATATTCTTGGACATATCGATGCCAATTTTAGTGAAATGGCATCGATCCCAATGTGGATCAATGTCAATCTCTGAGACAAAATAATTGAGAAACTGAAGAGAAAAATCCAAACATTATTCTAATTTTCACATTTGGGCTTCTAATAAGGTAAAAAGCCACTAACAATTACATGTCCTAAGGTGAAAAAGCTAAATTTGAACATATTTAAGTATTGTGGACTTTGTATTTTTTATTTAAAGTGAACATAGTTCATTTTCATGCATTAGTTTCTTCTAAAGTTTATGAATTTTTTTTCCAACCAACAAATGCCAAGGGGACAAAATATTAACAACACATTTCATTTTAGTGATTAAAATGAACTCTTGCACTTGATACATGTTCTTAAGAGTTTCATTTTTATTGTTTTTTAATTAGAATTGATTTCATTTTAATCAAAATGAAATATGACACATGTATGCTCTTACCCTATCCTCTTGAGGGAAATTGGGTGACCAAAAGAGCCCATCTTTTGCTCAATCAATTTATTCCAAAAGCATTAAAAGAACATTATTAAGGCCCTCCTCAAATCCATATGGTTTGGGTGTTCAAATTATGACCCTAAAGTCTTTTCACTTGTCTTTTATTTTTATGCATTTTGACTTATTAGCAGGAATTCATATCCTCCTCACGAGTTCTTTAGGGAAGGGTTGACCTCAAAATTGATATTTTAGAATCATTTTAATTTCAGTCTATGGTGGGGTATATAAATTGAGGATGACCCATTGGGATGCTTGTTTTGAGTTTTTAAAATAAGCTCCATTAATTGTATTCTAACTCAGAGCATTGGGGCAACTTGAACATCACACTACACTAAGTAAGTAATGGATGTAGTGGTTGTGAAAAAGATAGAACCTTTTTAGAATAATCTATTTGATGCAAATCCAATTGATGTGAGCATATCTAGTATTAGCCACACTTGGGATCATCTAGAAATATACAAAATTTAATAGTTTAGAATAACCCCACTTGTCATGTACTTACTTCAGGGTGAGTACCTTGAAGTTCCATGTTGTAGTTAAACTCTTGAGAGAATAGGGCGAAAATAAACCCTACTTTTCATGCACGTTTATTTTTGGATTAACACTTAAAAATCATTTCAAGAATGATTATACTTATGAAACATGGAAATATAATGTAACTTTGTTAGTTTTAAGATTTATGACATTAAAATTAGGTTTGTTTATGTCTTTTTCTCCTTTCTTACATGGTTTTGAGTCTAAAATATCTATTTTTATTTATGATGCCACATAAAAATGAGTCTTTTTTATACATCACTCCATTGTTTGAACAGGTGTTATGCTATCCATTTACCTTAGTATTTTGAAAAAAAAAATGTGTGTCATTTGATTGAAAAGGGTATCATTATGATGCCTAATTCATTTCAAACGTTTTTGCCTACGAGTCTTAAAACAAACATTTATTACATCTTTAGAGCATGATAATATCATTATACTGATTAAATCATTTCAAAGACTTGTTTGTCTTATGCCAAGTTCCATTTTAGAAACCAAATCCACGTATGCCTTTTGATATCTATACCTAGTGTCATTATGACACTCACTTTTGTGTAGCTTGTTGTTTGTTCAAAAAACCTAGTTTTCTAAGTTGAGTTTTTAATTAACCTTGACAATTTCACATTTAAGCATTGATTTATTTCTATGTATGCCTCTTGTAATTTTGGCCTAGACATATATCTTTCTATTTTGGGTTGTGTAATTTAGGTTGATTCTTTATTTAATTTAAAAATTATTGTTTGTGCCTTTATTTTACAAAAACAACATATCTTCCATATGAATTTTGTTTCATGCCTTATAACAATTGACTAAGTTCATGTTTAAATATGAACGCCTAGTTTATGCCAAAGTGTTTAATATATATTAGATTAAATCCCATAAATTCTTTTGTTTAATGTGTAGGTTTTCTTACTTTTCCAAAAGAGCTATCACATACTTATTTTGAGCATAGATTTTATTCAATACTTTTGCAAAAGACCTAGAAACTTTTGTTGTTTTAGATTAGACTTGTTTGGAACATTTTGAACCTAGAGTTTGGCATGCCTATTTTTATTCATCTACTTGTCCATTTGTTTAAGACATTTGATGTTAGATTTTTGACATTATATTATTTCTTACCAAGTTTTAGCATAAACCATTTGAGATATATAACTCAACCCCTAGACCAAGTTAGACTATGTTTGGAAAATTATTTTTAAGAGTTTGTATAACTCTAGGTATTTTTGTGAAATGTTTATCATTGACTTGGATATGTCTCGTTACACTAATAGTGGATCCATGTGAAATTCTAATTATGATATTGTGGTCACATATGATGAATTTATTTAAGACCCCTACTAGGATGATGTTGCTTTTGAGATGGATCTATATCCTCCTTACAATACTCAATCTTATGAATGAAGCTAAGGCCCTCAAGAGAAAAATGTGGTGATACCTTCTTTGGGTAGGTTAACATATGATGTTATTCATCTCATCACTCATGGCATCCAATTCCCCATCTATACCATTAACCCTCTTTTGGTTGTACAAGCAACCATGATCCACAACATCTAAGGAATACCATTATAGAACCTCATCCTTTGGCTTGTGATAGCAACCATGTTTTTTAATGCCCTACCATTACCGTTCCAGAACCTTATCTTTTGGCTTGTGCAAGAAATCAAGCTTTTCAATGCCATACCATTTCTATACTAATATCTCATCCTTTAGTTCTCGTAAATAACTAAGATTCATAATGCCATATCATTACCATCTCAGGCCCTTTTCAATGTAG
Source organism: Torreya grandis (assembly GCA_037957365.1). Classification (NCBI taxonomy): domain Eukaryota; kingdom Viridiplantae; phylum Streptophyta; class Pinopsida; order Cupressales; family Taxaceae; genus Torreya; species Torreya grandis. The sequence continues at coordinate 1,787,007 of JARHVA010003699.1, read as the reverse complement.
TAGTTTGTTATCCCAAAAAGTTTGTGCACCTATAAATTGATAGGTCATAGTTACTATCCTAGGCTGAGAACTAGCAATTTTTAAGCCTATCATTATCCAAACACCATTTATTCCTTATCAATTTCTTACGATTACCCACTTTATAAATCTCATGTTGATTGTCTAGTTACAACTAAGATAAGCAGGACCTCTCCAACAAATCCAACCATTTAAAGACCAAGATATGTTCAAAATGGTATTTTATAATTGCTTATAAACCAAGGCCAATAAAACCAACCAAACTAAGATGTTTTTTATTTAACCAACTATTTTTGATGAGTCAACATGTGATAAATCACTTTTTGATACTATACCTATTATCAAGGACTCTCACTCTAATAAGATAGTCTTTATTGATTCATTTCTTAATGATTATAATCACCTGTGGGTAAATCATTACCTCAACCATTGTTAATTTTTCAAAAAACCTCCCTTTGACTAGCCAATCTCTATGAAATTGTATCTTGACCTCTGTTTCCTTGTTTTGGAATTTCACTTTGACAAATTAGTCTCTATGGAGCCCATTATGACATCACAGGTTATTACTTATCTCATAAAAAACATTAAATAAAACATTGTTATAGTAGCATCCACAATAGATGAAAATCAACATTGAAGTTAGGTTCTATTCTTGAACTAACATTAAATTTAGCATCATAAGCATAAGCACAATCAACATCATTCTCAAAATCAGATTCAGAGTCCCTTTAGTCAGTCTCAACTTTGGAATTAGAATACATTTGTGGTTGTTACAATATTGGTTACACATGCTTCTCAAATAAATTCTACTATATTTGTGATCCTTCCATAGTTTTTGAGGATGATTACTTCATCTTTGACACAAGCTCTCATAATATCTTCCAAGAAGATTGTTTAGCGTCTTCTCATGCAATTACCTCTCCACATACCATTACCACCAACCAACATAGCCATTATATTGAAATTTCACCTCTCACAAGTGTCCATTGTGATCAAAAGAATCACACCCTATTGAACTGCATCCATGGAGACATATTAGTTGTAGAATATTAGGGAAGGCAAGACCACATTCATTTAGAAGAAAATAAATCTCCTAGTGAAACTTCTCAAGAGGTGCTAGGGAATAATCAAAGTAAAAATTCAATGTTCCTTAGTCAAATATTCTTGAAGGTACTATGGGACATTCAAGACAACTTCATTGGTGAAAACCTCTTTTGAGTCACCAATTGTGGAACATAATAATTTTTCACTACTTAATGAGGACATAATTCATAATAAAATTAATATATCTTCCAATCAATAGAATAATCTTATGGTAGTTAATCTTAGGCACAAAAAATAAAAAAATATGGTAGTCTTATCAAGATCATATTTATAAGTCTTTAGTCTTACTATAACAAAAATTATGTCAAATCTGGAATCAACAACATTATGTGTGCCTAAAAATCCCAATCTTCATTTATTTTTCAATCATTATACATTCCATTATCATCCACATTTAAATTTATAAATCACACTTATAAACCATTATTTACCCATATTTACCATCCCTGGATGCACTTTCCTTCATAGAGGCTACAAAGACACCTTGTCTTGAAATTTGAAGGAAATAGAATTGACTACCAACAAATATCATAACAATTTTATTAGAGTCAAAATATGTAGCAGGTTCTTGATAGAGAAGCTATTCAAAAGAGGTGTGGGCTAGAAATTTACATGATTGATTATTTTGGTTGTCTTATATTTTGATTAGGCCATGCATGTCCACATTGGAAAGAATAACAGAATCATTTGTCTGGCCTAAAAAATTTACCTTGGCAAAAACCATACCTATACCTTTACCTATCCATTTACCTTTCCCTTTTGATTTGTCATTCCTCATGCCCCATTGTTTCATACCCTGCCATTTACCTTACCTTATCATTTGGGGCAAACCCTATTATCATAATATTTGGTTTCCATCCTATCATCTTATCTAAACAATGCCATGCCATATGCCATTTTAACATACCTTTAATATTAACCAAAGCTGATTTTGATCTTGGTTCCTTTGGTTCTTATCACACTTTCTACGAGGGGATTTTGATATAGTTTTATAAGTTTCAGAATTCCATGTTGAAATAATAGTCTATGAAAGTAGTGTGATAGTGGATATGGAAAGTTATATTTCATTTACATTTGATTAGTGCCACTAATTATAACCACCTATGGGTAAATCAGTCTTTCACCTTGTGTTATTAATTATAACCACCTATAGGCAAATTAGTATCACATACCTATGTTTTTGTTTCCTAATTATAACCACCTATGGGTAAATTAGGAAGAACACCTTTTACCATGCACTATCGTATCGTCTTGGCATTATTATTCTCATTTTCCTTATCACTTACCTTAATTGTATAATTTTTTGTAACCTAGTCGATTCTCATCACCTTTTGTTTGGGCATAACTATTGAGACTTGTGGTCCTAATAGGAATATTTAGACTATGCTCAATTCACATTGAGGTCATTGCAGTCCTCCTATTCCATATACTCTCACCATTTTACAAAAAGTTTACGCCAACTATCTCACCATTTTGTGAGTGGTATCTTGTTAATCTCCAATGAGTTAAGATACCTCAAAATTGAAAAAACATCCAAATTATTTCAAAAGCTAAAAACATCTATCCTATTTGAACCTAGCCATTCATCTTCAATCCGCCCTACTAGGGCAAATCCATTTTTTGTTTAAAACCATTCCATTTCCATTGGAGGTGTGACCTTTCCCTATGCATATATCCTTACATGGGGGCATCACCTATTTATCATTCCATTGAACCATCATGTGTAGGAATTAGATTGGTTAACAACATGATGCTTTCTATAGGTTTTTATTTCAATCTTTCTATGTGTTTGGTTGTTTATTTATTTATTTTCCTATTTGTTTGATTTCCTTGTTGTGGCTTGACTTAGTCTATATGTGTTTATTGGGTGATTCCTTGCACATTATTCTTAAGTCTATCCATATTTATATGTCAACATTATCATGATTTTTATATCATTAGTGCCATATTTTCAAATTTTTATTGGATTGAAAGTTAGTCTTTATGCATATTAAGGCCAACTTATCATGGTAGTCTATCATGATTCATACTCTCACTTGCTAAATTAAAAACTAGATCAATAAATCTTATAAGAAATAGAACGACATAAGTTTCTCCTTGGAAACCTTGGTTAATCCTCTAGTCCTCCATTATCAAATAAACCCATCAACCATTCTAGTTGTATCAATTCTAATAAGGAAGAGTATCTACAGATTGGTAGGTGCAGTCAAATCATCATATTATTCAATTTTTATTCTTCTAATTACCTATTTCATCAGTTTGTGCATCCTTATGTCTCTAGTTGTGTTTGGATTATTTAGTAATTAAACCATAACATTTATGTTTAAACCCACTCATCTTTAATATGTGCAACTGGTTATATCCTTGAGTTATCATTGAAAATCTACCTTACTAGGGCATAATCCAAATATTATTTTTTTAATCTATGTCATCTTAATGATTATAACCACCTATGGAAAAATAATTATTTCAAATCATCCACCTTAATTGGGTCATATGCTTATACCACTAATTATAAATGCCTTTGGAAAAATTAGTGTCTCAACCTTTATTAATGATTATAACTATCTTTGGGCAAATTAGCACTTTATTTTAAATCAATGCATGCGAGAATTTTCTCAATTGGATCAATTTCAATCATGGGTTAATTTCATTCTTATTTTATCCTACATATCCCATTGATTATAATTGCCTATGGGAAAATCAATCTCTTTCACCCATTTTATCTTTTTAGTCCCGTCATTTCTTCCTTTCAAGGGACTTATCACTGACCCCTCTACCAATCACTCCCTCAAGGGGAAATCTAAATTTCACCCATTAAATTTGAAGTCCTAAGCATAAAATAAATTTTCATTCTTTGAGAATACATCATTGTGTGTATAGCTTGCAATGCCTTACCAAACAAGGGCAACCTGTAGACACCTAAAACTTGCCACAACTAGCTTTCAACTGGACTTCATATCAATTCCTAAAAACCATTGCAAATTAATCATAGGAATCACTAAACATCCCAAATTTGATTTTATATCATTCATAAATTCTTGAAAACATGTTGAGGCATTCCTAATTAGGGTATACTATTGTATGAAATAATAAACTCTCATGGATTAATCTATATTCACCTTACAACATCATAAATATCAATTTAGCCTATGTACCTATTATGTTGAGCAATTGCCCACTTAAATCAAATCTTTAAAATTTTAAAACACTAATCTAAATCAATTACCAAGCTAAACAAGATTAAATGCCTTGCTGAATTATCTATTAAAAATGAATGAATATCTAAAAAATCAAATTCAAGCATTCAAAATATCCTAGCCTTTCATCATTACCTTTATGAGTTGTCAAGCTATTTGAAAATATCTTAAAATATTTATTTTTGAGATTGAGTCCTAGTAATTATAAATCATAATTACTTGATAACTATGAACTCTACTAGGGTTATATCTGACTCACTAAGGTTTAGATTGAACCCATTGCAAGCCTTAACTCAACCCTAACTCACCTTGGTGAGAGTTAATTTTTAAGGCTATAAATATAAGGCCTTGCCCATTTAATCTATAATCTATTTTGGTGTGAAATTATTATGCATAAATAACAACAAAATCTCTCATAAACCACATTTATAATGTAAATTTGGATAGAGACATAAGCGATTTTTGTGCAAAGATATTATGCACAAGTAATAACAAAATATCTCATAAGCCAAAGTTATAGTCCAAATTTGGAGAGAGACATAAGATATTATTGTGCAAAGTTAGTATGGACAAATAACAAAAACTGCTCTCATAAGCCAATGTTATAATGATAATTTGGAGAGAGACAAGTTCTGTAATAGTTTCATAATGCTAAAATATTGAGATAAGCCATATCAAATTCACAGTTCTAAGGAGAGAAGAAGATAATAAACCTCCATTGCTAAAGACTTATTGAATTACAAGCCAAGAAAGCCACTCAAAAAAGCATGTAGAGCCCCCAAAGAACATAAAGTATGTGTCTTTTATGTCTTTATTGTGCTTTCATTTAGAATTTTGTTACTAATCTCTCCATATATTCTAGGCTAGGAGTGTAAGTGTTAGTGTATTTATTTGAGTTTTAATTTATTGAACTAACACTATACTAACCTCCCTTCTTAGATTTTTATGATCATAGAGATCTTCCATAACATCCCCATAGTTCACTCAATAGAGGTTTCAAATACAAATTAAATTCGAAGAGCAAGTCAATCTTGACATCCATTTGTTTGAATTAAAAAATTATTCCATAACATTGGAGGCCTATATTAGATAGCTTGAGGCATACTTACCTTTCAATTATTTCATTGATTTTGAGATTATCCCCTTTACAGTGTTGAAAAAATCCATTGTAGTTCTTTGTTAGGAGAAATTCGATGCACAATACAAACAAGAGTGTGTTATAAATAGGATTTAGAATACCTTTCCCAATGCACTAAAGTAGGAGTATTATCCACTTTGTCACTTTGATGAGTAATAAATTGAATTATAATAATTTTTTTAGCACAAGGAGTAATAGGAAAAATAATAAAAAAACACATTACATGACTACTTTGCGTGCATTCAAGTTAACTTGTATAAATAAAATAAGGTGTTGAATTACAAGATCTATGGACTCAGCTTATATTCATGCCAATATTGAATTATTTATTTTTGAAACTCTAGGTCAGTCTTACCACAACACCACCAAGGTCGAATCCAAGGTAAATATGAACCAACATATCACCTCTTCATCCAGCACCATATGGAAGAGTCAACTGACACATAATTCCACATTATAGCCTTCTACATAGAACTAGAGTGGTTATAATAAATGAGATCCACATAATTATATTGAACATAACTAGAACACTTATGTGCATTCTAATTAAAAAAATGGAAAACATATATCTAGTGACAAGTGGTGCAATCATCATCATTGTCACAACTATGAAAACTATAAATCCATGCACAACAATCCTTGATTTATCAATCTATAATAAGTCCTATGCCAACAAATGACACTAATCTAGATGCAACTTATCTAATTACCATCACCACTAAGATAAACACCTATAAGGATTATAAATGCATCTTCCACATCAAGTTCTAGGTGAAATATCAACCTCTTCATATAATCATTGATAGTGTTATCCATAAGAACATAATTTTGCAATCCATAATACAACACCTTAGCCTTAACAATACTTCACATTATAATTTGTACTCTATAGAGTAGATTCAATAAGAGAAGGATATTAAATTTTAGGTGATAATTCACCTTCCAGTATAAATTTAAGCATATGGAGGACATCACAAGTTTTGAAACTTTACCTTCAGATGTTTGTGACATCTTTCTAGGAAGGTTTTATTTATATGAACATGAGGCTACATATCAATCTAAGCCACAACATTAGATTGTTCATGCACTTTATCACTTTATGAACATCATTGATTCTATGACAATGACCAAGGTCATCTTGGTCTCTACCAATCAATGACAAAAAAAACATCTAACACATGTAGAAGTTTATGTTACTCATGGTCCACCCTAAAACACCTATGTATGGGACAAAAAAGACTTTGGTAGCGTTCACCATATGAACAATATTACTGATAAAAAATACAAAAAGGATACTGCATTATCATGATGTATACTTCATATATTTTGAAGCCCTTCCGATGCACTATGAAGTAATGAACTCATTGAATTAGTCATATATTAGTTTATGATAGTGATGAAATCTAATACCAAATACATAAGATTATCAATTAGGTAAATATCAACCCTATTTTTTATCCTTGTGGGACTCTAATATTCATTTCACCCAATGATGATGGGTCTTAGTGTATTTTCATAAAATATCATGCACTCAAAAAACTCATGATAAAGAATTGGTAACCAATGACACATACTAATGACATTCTAGAGTAGTTCAGAGGTACACAATACTTGACCAAGAATGAACTAACTTCATATTACCATTAGGTTATATTTCATCCTAATGACATATAAAAGATGGCATTCAAGACATGAGAATGATTATATGAATGTTTGGTCATACCTTTCATACTAACCAATGCACTAATAACCTTTATGCATTGAATTGATGATATATTGAGGCCTTTCCTCAACTCCTATACCATTATATACTTGGATGACATTCTTATCTTTAAAAATAATTGGTAGGATCTTGTGGAACACATCATACATGTCTAACACACCTTGAATTAACGCAAGTTATAAATGAACTTATTAAAGTGTAAATTTGGTACCATACAGATCAGATCCAATACCTAGGCTACATCATAGATCATGAAGGAATTAATGTAGATCCTTAAAATATCACATAATTGAGGGGTTTTCCTCATCTCATGAAAATTTTTCATAGGTTCATCCTTGGTTTCTCAGACATCACTATCCCATTCAACTAGATAACACATATGAAATCCAATTTTGAATGGACTCATATACAAAAGTACACTTGTGAGTTATGCAAGAAATACATATCCACATCATTTGTCTTCACAATGCCTACCATTTCACACTACTTATAACTTCACACCAATTCATTTTACTATGCATTGGGCACAATGTTCATATAGCATGGACATCCAGTCATGTACCATTCAAACATATTTAAAGATGTGAAACAAAGGCAATCCATTAATTAAAAAGAGTTGTACATTATTAAATCAAAATAATTAATTAATGGTGTCACTAAAAATTGACAAGGAGATAGTTTTTCATTCATATCATAATCCACTTAAGTTCCTACATACACCTAGATCAAACTATAGATTGTGTGCCCCATGAAATGGATGAATTACTTATAATCATTCCATCTCGTGATCAATCAGAAGAAAAGAAATGAAAAAAAGTTAAAAAATTTCCTTAACCAACATCATGTTCATGTGCTTATCACATTTATAGACACATGAAATCCTAATTTTACAAAGTGGGTTTCTTTCTACTCAACTGCTCTAGAATTCATAAACACTTATGCGAACCTTGTACAAGGTAAACAAGTTCAATATTTATTATTCTCTTACCAACTTCACTACAATTTCAAACATCTCTATGATCTTGGTGGTGTACCTCACCAATGACTCATCTAGGAAGTATTGTATGCTAAGAGCTCAAAACACTTTAGCTTATCAAAAACTCTAGCCACATTACTCTAAAACATATACTTGCTACATATGTGCATATACATAGAGTGCCATATAGAGTCTAGCATTATTTTTGGAATTGTCAAACCCACAAATATCAAGATTTGACATTACAAACCTAAAATAGTTTCATCCAAGATAACAGAATCTATTGACATGGATTTTATGAATAGGTTTCCTATGACAAGACACCAATATGATGTTGTGTTACTTTTAGTGGATAATTTTGAATATAGATCTCAAGTTAATTTCAATAAACACATTGATGTAGCTAACATTGTGAAAGCCTTATTCAACAATGTTTGAGTTCAATTTGACCTCCAAACATCAATCATCTCGAATCAAGATCCAAAATTTGTGGGTAATTTATGGAGAGAATTATGGGAATTTATGGGCATGTAGTTGGACTTATCAATAATATTTCATCTAAAGACAAACAAATAAATATAAGTTTCAATTAAATGTTTGTTCATGCTTTGTGAATGTACAACTGCATAAATGTTTTCACTTTGGATGGAAATAATTTATACATTCAACATGCATAAAATGGATCCCTACATAGATATATGAGGCATAGTCTATTATTGATATGTCTTGAGTTTAAGATTGTAACACCTATTGACATATAAAATCATGCAACAAATTACAATGAGTAGTGCACAATGGAACAAGAAGAGAACAAGATGAGAATTTATTGTGCCAAATAAAAAATATTCATTAGTATGTTCAACAGATAATTTTTCACACCCAATAAATGTACAAAGAGTGCCATGATTGATAAGCTAAACCTCATGCATTATTAGTTGGTAGCAAGGTCTAGTTTTAAGATTCAAAATGAGAATTTCTTAGATTGAACCCACACATTAATATAAATCCTCTACACTATGGTCCTTACACCATTATGTACATAGGTGGTGAGAACATACATGTTTGTGATTTGTATTACTACTTGGGCATGCACCCAGTCTTAAATATAGAGCTAACTTAACCTTGTGTTCATCCACTTCTTGTTCTAGTAGTGACACAACATCATTTCTATCTCTACCCCAAAAATTTACATCCAGAAAATAAGGATTAGATCATTTTAGTGACCGAAACATTAACCTTCTATGTCACAAATAAAATTTTTCATAGTGGTCAAAGTATGGCATATGTTAATAAAGCTAAGTGATACAACATTTAGTAAATCCATATCTAATTGGTTCAACTAAATAAAGGATGAAACAAAGATTATTGATCTTTAGGAAAAAAGGAGTTATCATTGGCATCTCCCATGCATCACAAGATTCTTATTTTCCTTCATGCAACACACTCACACTTATTTAAAACAATCTTGAACACTCCTTTGTAGTGATCTCACTTTCAGTCGAGTGCACTAGTATTGAATTTGTTCACATATATACATGCTCAAATCACACCAATTAATTAGTTTTCACATTCATTTGTGCCAAGTTCACTGATATCTACTCATATACTCACATACTAACACTTACATTAGGTACCACATCTACATGTCATCCTTGTTCGATTGCATGACTTACCAAGTGTCACTTCACAGCCTAGAATATATAAACTAGATAGATGGATAGTTAGTCATCATATAATTATAATAACAATCATTGCCCAATATAGATGATGAAATAAATCATAACTATATTCCTTATAACTGATAGAAGTTGTAACTACTTCATGCATCTCAGTTATAAATATGTGACATATGCATATGGCCAAGGTCCGATTCCATAATTGGTCGTAGTGATAGATAATATGTTCTGCATATCTATTATGGCATACATGAATTGAACATCACAATATCACTCCCTTACTAACTATCATGTAATACAAGTCATATTTATGAAATTATAATTCTTAATTAAATGTGTGTTGAATGTTATTATAAATTATTTTGTGTGCATTCACTCTTTATAATTGTGAGTTACCTCTAAGATATATTTTTCCACTACACATGTATGGTCCTAAGCCCTCATGGTGTGCATCAATTACACATAACTAATTTTTTGAACTAAATTTTATTTGGTGTGTTATCTTTAATAGTTTTATATGATTGAGGGACTTGAAAAGTAGTCATTACTTAAAAATATCTATTGAACAAAAGTATAAGGATTAAAATAAATCCTTTTCTATATTCTTCACATGTTCAACTATCATATTAAGGTTTGAAGGAGAAGAGCAATTTACCAATGATTGTTTTAAATATTCAAAATAGTGATGAAGGTTTTTTAAAAACTATTTTTCCTTGTGAAATACATCTTCAAATAAAATTTTAGCTATCTTCAAATTATTATATTTTTTTCTTAAAGGTCTAATAACTAAAAATGAGCAGCGAAATTTTTTAGTTAATGTCAAAGTCACTACTCATTTTCTAGGCCCTCACTCTTTTATGAAAAAAATATTAAATTTATTCTCAAACTATAATAATTATTTCAAAATTCACTAAAATTTATGATATTCCTAAATAATCACTTTTTTCAATTTATTTCTCTACAATTCTAATATTAATTTAACAAATTTTACCAATTTAAATTTGATTAGTATTTAATATTTGGTATACTTGAAAACCTGAATTTTGGGAATGACATAAAAAGTCAAAAGATTTAAAGAATAATTTAAAAAATATAAAATGTTATATTAGTTATATAAACAAATGGAACATAAAATGATATATCAAGGTAGAAATAAGTTTTATTTAAAACACCAAATCAACCCATTTAGAATGTAATACTTAGCATACTTGAAAACCCCAAATTCTCAGAGTGACATGGAAAGTCAAACAATTTAAAGAATATTTTAAAAAATCTAAAATGTTATATCAGTTATATAAATAAATGGAAAACAAAATGATACATCAAGTTTGAAATATTTTTTATTTACAAACCTTTAGATGAAAACTCAGGAATTACTATTATAGGTGATTTAGGGAAACTCAATTTATATTCATAATTTGACTTGATTGATGTAGAAAATGTAATAAATATATAAATTATCTCTTCTTTTATTTATGGCCTTTATTTATTTTAAATAATATTTCAATTATTTTATTTATCTTTTTTCTTATTTCTAAAGTTTATGGATATGCAATTTTTTCACAAACTTCATGGATATTAATTTTTCGATCTCCATTTATCTTTCTAAGTTTTAACATTAGAATTTTATTTACTCATAAAAATAAATTAACACATATAAAATATAATATAAATGATAAACAAATATAACATAAAGTAATAAATCTAAATTATAATAATTTTTAATGATTAAACTTTAAATGAAAACTTAATAATTAATGTACTAATTAATTTAAGAAAATTGAGTTTATTTTTCCCAATTAATTGACATAAAAAATACATTATCAAATATGTGATTTATCTCATCCTTTCTACGGTTTCCATTTAATTCAAACCATAATCCAATTATTTGTTATGTCTTCTCTTGTTCCTGAAAACTCATGGATATCATTTTTCTCTTGTTTGATTTATTTTTTCCACGTTTAAACATTTGAATTTTATTTATTCATTAAAAACATGATATATTACTTTTAAATTTAGATATGATATTACCTTTTATTTATGTAGTTTAATATAAACTCAATTTTATTGTTCATTTCATCTATATCATTATTGAAAAATAATGATTTGTAATGGAAAAAATATTTCAAACTTGCAAATTAGAAATATAGGGTATCAATAATAGTCACATGATTATTTATTGATTCAAAAATTTATAATATATAATGTATAGTAACATATTCTAATTGTAAACATTGAAGAGTATTTTAAATATCTTTGCAAAATATCTTAAATTTGAGTTATTGATATATATAAAAGTAAGTTTGTATATAAAATTGTAATATATATAATTATCTTTTAAAAAATAATATATATTTTAAACAAAAAAATAGATTACTTTAAAAAAAAAGTATCCCCATAATAAGACAAAATATTATAACCCACAATTTAATGTTCGGTATAACTTATGTCTTTTATATATATATATATATATATATATATATATATATATATATATAATCATTTTGAATATTAGTTTTTTTACTTGACATCATTTTCATGCCTCACAAGTTAATGCCTAATATGACATGTCTCCAATATTTCATCTCTTCTTCTTATCTTTGTGTTGTTTTAATCATTTTAAGTGTTGTATTTTTTTTATTTTAATGATTTTAGGTGGTGTTTTTTAACTTCAAAACATTTTCATGACTCCATGAACCAATGTTTTCTTGATATTTGAAGTTTCATCAATTAGTAAATCATTATCAACTTGGTAACAGAAAAAATTATTTAAAATGATGAAATAAAAAATATGATGATTTAAAAGTTGAGCATTGATTTGATGTATTCGATTAGTTTGGTGTGCCATTTATAATTTATCTATGTATTTAGGCATACATGTTTTGATTAAAAAACTTAATGTATATATTTGTGTCTAATTTGCTCATGTTAATATATTTTTATGAGTTATAAATCTCTTCTAACCTTTTGATTTCATTTTTTATCTTATTTAATTTTTTAAGTAATGTCACTTTTGAAAGAACAAACATCATGGGTATTTATAAGGATGAGTTTTTATTTAAGGGTGAAAAAGTAAATTTATACTGAACATGTAAAATTGCTCTATCTCAATGACAGTTTACAATGCCCAAGAAAATGCACTCCATTTCAAATTATACATATTGCCTCAAGAAATAATACAATATTATTAACATTAATATTCATTATTTCATTTATTTTTGTATGTTCTCCAATGAAACAAAATTGTAGGTAGAGTTTATTTGTGTAAATATTAGAGTAGAAGTATGGTATAAATTATTAAAGTAAGGATTTAATTTAAATAATTTAAAATTTTATTTTATGTTTTTAATTGAAAAATGTATTTTTATTAATAAAAAAAGACAATGTTAATCATATAAAAAAATATGGATAGAAAAGTCATACGTCACAAGTAAGATCACACGAAGATAAAAAAAATCTTTAAGAAACGATAAAAATAACAAAAGGGTAAAACCCAAGCCACTCAAAACCATGATTTAAAACTAACTCTAGTATACATTAACTCAAAAAATAAAGAAAACAAAATCACTTATAGCAAGGACCAAATTAGGCAACAACAACAAACATGATAATGGGTGAAGGAGGAAGATGTAGTGGATAAATATGATTTCCTCCCCAACCACCCTGAGCGAGTAGGTCTTCATCAAATAATAAAGGATCTCATCTATCATCTTGATACTTTTTATCATCTTCTACCTACTGGGAGGGAAAAATATAAATAACTATCTGAAGAATGTTAGTTGGAATGATGGCAGGGAGGATTTAGAGGTTCACAAATGACAATCAAAAAAACATTTCCCCAATCATCTAGGAGGATCTGTAGATGGTTAATATCAAGCTAAAATTTATCATTTTGGACCTAGATATGGAGGTTAACATTTGAAGTAATAAATTTGTTAGTTACATAAAATTTGCTTTTTATTCATTCATTATAAAAAAAAATATTAATTTTAGTTTTTCGAATATGAAAATGAATGTCACAAAAAAAATTCTACCAAAATCTATTATATCTTGAACTAAGAAAGGCTGATTCTCCTAAGAGATCTACATTTTTAATGTGGAGAATGTAGGTCTAAAGGGATCCAAGGGGGCATCAATCCATATCCTAGTAGACGGAACATGAGAGAAAAACTAAAAAATGTGTTTAAGGGTTTATGGATTGTGACAAGTAAGTAAAATGTGATTTACTACCTCCACGTGCTTAAGATAGTCACCTATTGTATGTGACCCTTGGTAAATAATGCACTAAAGGAAATGTAATTTTTTAGGCTCTATGAGAGCAAACTGAATGGTGTCAAACCTTATATATAAGATAAAATGAAGGGAGTTGAGATTATATCGATGATTTAGGGTTTCATTATCAATGTGATGAGGATATAATAAATTATACATGATTTGAGGAGAATAACAATGTAAGGGTGTAATTTTAGGCCAATCTCAATCATTTCATCAAGGCATAAGGGAGGAAACTCCAATTTTGGGTAAATATTTCTTAGGTATGAAACTGTGAATCTTATTAATAGACTCTACATCTTCATTGTTTAGGTTAAATTTTTATTTCACAAGAGGCCAATGAAGCCAATCCCAATTAATTTTGTAGAAAAGATATCCAATAGTTTTAATATCCTTTTTAAATAATTGTAAACTATTAATACCAAGGACCATGTCAAAGGTAACATTATGAACATTAAGCGTTAGGGACAACCATAACGAGTGAGATTTTATAGATAAAACATTTCAAAACCCATCTCTCACCCAAATACAGTGAGGTTTATTTTTTTTCAAGCTTTCTGGATGTTGTGCATAACCAAAGTGCCTCCAATATTAACATGAATAGGGGAATGAAAAGACTATGAAAACTAACACTTTTCTAGGATATTATGCTTAAGGGACATCCTTGACAAATTCAATGCATTAAAAAAATTCCAATATTCATCACCTTCTAAACCTCTAATAATCTACTTGACACTAAGAGATAAGACTTGGAGTTCAAGACCAATGAGCCCAAGCCCTCCTTCTTCCTTGGGTTGATAGTAAATGTCCCAAAAAAAATTATGAAATCCCTTGTGGTCTTATTAATTGGTCTAGATAAAATCCCATTACATTTTTTCCAATTTAACATAGGCATTATTAGAAGGATCCCATCACAAGGAGTAGTATACATGAGTTATCCCTAGCATTGTAGATGATTTATGAAAATTTATAACTACTGACAAGGGTTTGGTAATCTAGAAGGATATGTTTTTCTCAACCTTTAAACTACATAAAACTAAAAATTAGGAGGCAATGCTTGAAAATTAAAGGGGATGTTAATAAAATTAAATAGAACTCCATGTAGAATCCACTAAAAATGGAATTCATATTGCCAAGGAGGTTTGAGAGAGAGAGATTAGTGATAACACTGTATTTTCTTCCATTAGATGGAGGAGCTAGAAGAAAGACAAAATATATCAAGGCTTTTCATGTCATTTTTATAAACATCCTAATCCTCTTCAAGAGTAAGGAAGGAGTCATTATGGAAGTGCCCATTGATGAACTAACGGTTTGAATTAGGTAGAGAAATAACCTTACAAAAACATTGGCAGCATAGTTGCCCAACATATAGTTGAAACCTTCAAAAACCAAAACATAGAGAGGAACTAAAGGTAAACCCTACCCAATAGATCTATGAATCTCAAAATGATGAGATTGGGTACCATTGATAGTAATGTATACATCAACATCTTGAAAAAACATGTAAACAACCTATGCAAACCTGAGGTCAAAGCCAAGATAATTAAGTATTGCTAAAATGAAGAGCTATTTTATTTAATCATAAGCCTTCTAAAAATAAATATTGAAAAATAGGGCCTTTTGATTGTAGACTATGGCCCATTCTATACCTTCTAAACAACAATAATATTATAAAAAATATTTGATATTTTTTCAAAACTATAATATTAAAAATACCACAAAAGTTTTTTCGAGTAGAGAGTATTGAATGATTAAAAAAAAACTTAAACACCACATAACTTAAATAAAATGGATACATAAGAATATATAAAATTATAGAATTTTTTAAAGTTTTATAACAAATTATTTTGTAATTACTATTTTTTATTTATTTTTAATTTAAAAACAATGCATTAGAATGTAATTTAAAGTATAAAATGAATGTTTTTTTAATGTATAGGTAGTACAAAGGATAATTAACACTAGTAGTTACCCCCATGGTGAAATAGAAGCTAGAGGTTAAATAAAATTAGTTCATATTTGGTTTGTTGCAATGATAAAGTGCTCTAATTTGTGTTTTTTCTGCTACATTTTTGCAGTTATTATTGACTACCTTGTTTTTTTCATTTTCTTTTAATTTTAATTCAAATAATTTAATTATCAATTTCTTTGGTAGACTTTGTTAAAAAATATATAGTATTATTATAATTTTTATATAAATTGAAAATTTATTATGGTATATATTATATAATTTATATTTTAATATTATTGCAATTTTTATAATTTTTATGAGTCGTGAAATTATCGAAGCTATAAAATTTATTGTATGTAATTGTAGTTATGAATATATCTCTCTTTTTATTTTGATTATATACAGCATTTATTAGAAATCTAGAGTTCTTATTAATGGTGTAGAAGAATTGGTTATGTCATTATCTTCCTCTGGTTTTTGAAGATTTGCAATTTACTTTCTTTCATTTTCACAAAGCATTCAAAGGTAAATTCAGGAGAGATGTACATGTCATTGGTTGAACATACTCTTCATATAGAAGTGAATGTTAATACTTGGTGATCAATGTTTCCAATGTTAATTGTTACTTTATTGAGTGTCATTCCTTGTGTTTTATTTATGGTTTGTACCAATTCAATTTTTATAGGCATCTGTCAGTGATTACCTTGTGTAATAAGATCAACTAGTATATGTGTATGATTATTTACATCCCATGAGGGGCTAAACTATTTCTCAAATGCAACAAATACATATATGGGTAGGAATGGTGGATTTTAATCTTAGTTGTAGATGATGTCTACAATTTATCAAATAGCTCCATTAATTAGTCTTGCTTTCACCCATATATTGGATGTTAACATAATATTTTTTTTGTCTTACATAGAAGCACAACTAGCTCAAGTTGAGTGTCATTGTCATTATTTATATTTGTTTGTTTTCTTTGTTTAGCTCTACATAAAGCAATTGGCATATTAAGGGATTTCAACCTTTGTTTATTATGCATTATTTCTAACAAATATGTTGCATACAAATATTTTGAGATTTTAAAATCTTCCTAATCTTATAGAGCTAGGAATGATGGTCTGGATATGAGTATATTCCATTCTTCTTATGTTGGGTTTGCATCTATGATGTTAGTTAATAAATTCTTGAATTGTATTTATTTTATTGTGCATCCCTGTTGTTAAAAATTTATTTCTAATGTATGAAATGTATCAAATGTGTGACATAATATGTGTCAAAAAATATAGGCCTACATACATTAGAATGTCATTTATAGGTGGGATTTGTCCTAGGTCTCTAATGAATATAATTGAGAAACCACCAAAGTCTTTATTGTTTTACTAAGGAAATGCTTCTCGTAATCGATTATTTATCTTAATGAGCATCATTGTCCCTCTAAAACTCATTTCATATATGATCACATATTGAATTTGTCTCATTTATTCTTAGAAAGTTGTTAACATTTGTCCTTCCAGCGCTTTCATTTATTTAATAAGGATATGAAGTGTCAAATGTATTATTGATGCATTTATGTTATATGTTGTCATTTTAGTCAGAACAAGAAGATGCAAGGGATACTTATTGTTTCCTAAAATCTTATCTAGGGTGTGTTTGATTATGCTTATCAAGTAAAATTTGTTTGTCCATGTTGTTCCTTGTACAATTATTTAGAGTGGTGTACCATGTAGTTATTTTTTAGCATGTTGATGAATTATGTTAAAGCCTATCTATTGAGTTTTTGACAACTCATATGATATTGGTTTTCTGTTTCACTCAATGTTTACATCCTTTTAAATTGCACATTATGAATCTATGAATTGTTGTGAAGTTATGTGTAGGTTGAGTTCGATATCTAAATTATTCTAGTCATTTATGTTATCGAAGTCATAGATTTTAAGGATGTTTATGTCATCTAGCTTGACATTTATATATGGGTGTGTATGAGATATGCTTTGCCACTTGTGCCATTTCTATGTCCTATTCTAGATGTTCTTCATTATCACTTTTATCACTACTTGTTTCAACATTTTAATTTTTTTATTTAGGTATTTTTTTAGTATGCTATGGATTATAATAATATTTTATTTCTTACCAATGCCTAATAATGTTCTACCTTATTCAATCAAATGTTTGTTTCAATGTTACAGAGCAATTTGTAGATTAAGACCACTATCCAATAGAAATCCTCATATAATGGTGATTCAATAGCAAGCTTGGAGAAGAAACAAGTGAATATATGAATAAATGATTGATTTGGTATTTTCTTTCATTGATTAATTTTTGTATTAATGTTTTAAGAGCATATATGGGTAGCCTCAATAAGTGGTATTTTGTCAAGAAAATAAGGGTATTCTATGTATGCATCAATGATAGATGGTAGATTATTGTCGATAGATGCACTTTGAATAACTCATCTAAATATATATTTTCCAATTGATAAGGTAGTGAAGGTGCAATTGTAAATTATTACAAGTAAATTTTTCAACATTTGGCATGTTTTTTGTGCACCTATGTATCGATCAACAATAGTTTCTAATAGAAAGTTACTATATGTAACCCTAACAGTGCTCTCAAATCCAGTTGTAGATGATATCTTGTTAGCATATGATGGTAAATTTTGTATTTGCTTTCAGCTTTTGTCACATATTTTTCTATATATTTGAGAACAACATCCTGACAAATAACTGGTTGGAAATCTATATTTACTTGCCATATGGAAATCATGCTTGCATTGTGGATATTTACTCATTCATCATTTCATGTTGGAAGGTAAGTATTTCGGCCTTGAATATCAATGAACATGATTGAATTTTCTTGTAATGGCCATGGGGAATTATATCTACATTAGAAATGCATTCCTTTTTTATAAGCATGTAGACTAACTGCACTTTGTATGAAGTTATACTCAGTTTAGAAGTTCCTCATAATATTTTTTAGATTTTTTATGTAATATTGTATTAGTGGTGAGTAAGCATGGGTCATCAAGATCAAAATTATGGATTCTTTGGTAGAGGCTATAATTGTTGCATAGGTTCCATTTTGTTACGTGTTTATCAAAATATTTTCTTACTAAATCAACCTCAGCTACATTTTCCCAATTTAGTGTATCCATATTCAATGCATTTTCGAACCATATGAATCCATGGATGTGTGTGGATCCTCTGTGTTTCTATTTGTACATTAGTATAAAAATACATTAAATAATTTTAACCTAATGTAGGTTATATATATATATATATATATATAATGTGAAAAAACATATTTTCAATATGAATACATGTACCAATAGTCTTTATTGTGAAGATGTTTATCAATAATTTCATCATATTATATTGAAAACCATTTTTACATGTATGAAGATGCAAGATGGGCATTCACAATTAGGCTCTGATTTCTCTATTAGGTAGTTTTGTGTAGGGTAGAATTTGAGGCTTTTGGCATGATTTTGTGCAGGTCTAACCATCTAGTGTTTGTTTCTCTCAAGATGAAGAATAGTGTTGGTGATCCCAATTATGTGATCATATATTTTAATTTTATTCTACATTTCAACTAAAATGCATGTGTACCTCTAAGTTTTGACTTGAAACTCATTAATTGATCTACAATACTTGCATTAGGAAACTGTTTTAAATATGCACGTAAGTTTGAAATTGTTAATTCCAAGCTATATTCTATGTTTTTATTTGACAATAATGTTGATGTTGCTTGGATTTGAGGGTACATAATTAGGTTTAATAGAAAATAATAGAAGTGTGGGTGGATTCCAAATTAATTATCTTGATATCTAAGCAAGTGCACAACATATTCATGTAGCTGGATCTTTTTAATATGAGATTGTTGGAACATACAAACACCTCTTATAAAAAGAGTCATAAAGTCCATAAAAAATATCCCCTCAGTGTTGTATTCATTGATAGGTGAATTGTTAATTTTTGGCCAATTAATTATAGGTGGGTTTCCACTATTTGTGTTCTTCACATAGTCTCTTATGTTGTCGACCTCTCTTCATGCATTTGGAAGAGAAGTTACAAATGATGTTTTTTGTTGGTATTGTATATTTATAGGGGCATCTATGTCATATTCAAAGTCAACATTTGTATTTAGCATATGTTGAATCTTCATTGTGATGTTATGGAGTGAGGAGATATCAGTAGGCCTTAACAGAAGAGCATCTAGTGATTTATAGTCAAATTCGACATCTCCATAGTAGGTGTTATTTTCCATTTTATCATGTAGAGCTTTGCTAACATGTAATTTTATTACAAATCAATTATATGGTTTATTATCCATTCTAATTATTCTTAATACTAAGATATCAAGTTTTGCAGGCTAGCATGGTAGATACTTAACAATAGAAGATATACCTTATGGAAACTAATAGTATGGCCACTATATTTGTATTGTCCACAATGTGTATAAATTACCTAGACTATTGGATTAACTCTTGTAATGAGAATTTGTTCAACTTGAGTGAGAAAAAATAGAACTTTAGGTTGTATTCTTGGGTCTATATTATTAGTTGCACAAAAAAGATTAATATTTATTTCGCCAATGGATTATAGCAAGTAAGGATACCATGATAATTCCTTGTTTGAATGGGTAGATATGATTTTTTACAAACTAAGCATGGATGTATTGGAAAAAGACTATCTATTCTTTCATGGAATTTATTTTGAGGTTATCTAATAACTTCATTTGTAAATAGTGGGTAAATATTTGTTGTTTTTGTATGGTATTGAAGATGTCGATGTGCATTTATTTCATCCATGTGTATTGCATAATTTAAATGAGCTAGTTTATTTGAATTTTCACTTCCCACTAGTATCTATGGTGGTCATTATAGAAACATTAATGACTATATTGTTAAAATAGTTATGTATTGCTAAATTTATACCAACTGAAAATAGTATATTATTTTAATGTCCTTTTTAAAGTTAATTGCTTATTACTAAAATTTTATTTAGTGAATCAAATGGTTGACCATATATATATAGGAATGTGTTCTTTTTTTGCCTTTCTAATATTCCATTTAATCTTTTATAATTTTCATATTAGTATTTATTGTTCAAGTATTCTTTAACTATACTATGCACAATCTATTTCATTGTTTGATTTAGTAAAAATTATTTTTAAATAGATAATGGATTTTTCATTACATTCCCACGTATACTTATTAATATCAATAATAATATCCAAATGTGCATGTTCTTTGGCCTCTGGGTTTTTTTGTCCAATTGTTCATTAGGTTGTTCCAAAAGCCATATTTGTCAGCAAAAAATATATCAAATAGTACCTCTAAATAAATTATTACAAAAAAGAGTACCTAAAGTAATAAAAAAGAGTGCCTAAAATTCAAATAATGTTACAATGACATCTTTATTTACAATGAATAATACCAACAAACGGTTTTCAAAATCTATTCTATTTAAGTATTACATACATGAAACTGAACACAAGCTGAAATTAATTACATTAGTTTTTGAGTTAACATATGTTAATATACATGAAAGAAAGATGTATCTATTGGCGTAGATTCATTTTTAATTTCATTCACTATGGTTCAATGCAATTTTTGTTTGTCATTGTAAATTTCTATTTTTTTGAACCTATGAAATGGTACCTATAGAATAACACTTTCTTAACAATTTCCCAAACCTCATCAGTTAATGTTGATATCTCTTTCAAAATAAATTTTGATACACATTACTACAATAGTAAAATCATCAAATGTTGTGGTTAATATAGTTTTTGTAGCATCTTCTAATACAAAATTCTTTTTGTACTTATATTCATAATTTTAAACATTAATATGTCATTTTGGACAATGCCATATTGTGTCATAATTTTGAATAATTTTATTTTTACACTATTTATTATTAATTAAAGAAATGTAGGAAGAAAAAAAAATTGTCATTTTAATGTGTATTATTGTGGCTTCTAATGTAAATGTATTTCACTACTAAATAAATCCTGATTTATGGATGTCAAGCTAAGAACGATGTCCCATAGGATTTTTTATTTATTGTATTTATTTTTGGCATATTTTAGTTTGCCATTTTAAATTGCATATATTATTTTGACTTGAATCTGGGTAAAGTATAGATTTGTTGCCTAACAAAAGGAAGTTACAATAATGTCATATCTCTCACTATCAACAATGTTGAATTTGAAAACTACCCTAAACCATTGATGTTTTTGTAATCTCATAATATCCCCCCTTTTTTTATTAATCTACCCTGAGTAGTACAATTATTTTTACATGGATTTAATTTTTTGGTTGTAGGTTGAGTCATCATCTACATGCATTCTCCTCCAGATGTTGAAGTTGATGGCTTGATGATTTCAATTTTTTTCCCACAAATCTTCATTATTTGAGATTTAAAATTGTTGGATAGATGAAAAAGTCTGATGTGTTTGTAGTTTGTATGGGTGGTGCCCTATAAAATAAATCAGAAATGTACTAATGATTAATCCTAAAATGCTCTAGTTGTTACCTATAATATTTTTTAAACAAAAGATATTAATATTATTAAATATGAATCTTGAACCATTTATATAATAATTAATTATATAAATTTTTTGAGCTAGAATAAAAATATATCATAAAGTGCCTTTATGTTGTCTTTCTAACAAAATCACCTAACATATTAGAAACATAAATATTTATGTAAAAATCACAAAAGATATTTCTATAGTAGATGGAATCCTCTCAATGCAAAAAAGGTAATCTTTTTAATTTATTATTTACATACAAACTCAGAAATCAAGTTGATTTAAATTGTTTAACATTTCAAAAAATTATTGCCATATTTGGGCATTGTGATTTGGGAATAGGATTGGGAACATGGATTCCATTCCAAGTTAATATATGCTCAGGTTCATATTTTAAATCATCTTCAACTATTTTATATATTAAGCCAAAGCCTGTAGAATATGTTTTCTTACTTTTAAAACCTGTGATAAAAATTGTATGAGGATTAACAATTGAAAAAAGTTTCATCAAGTCCTATTTTATAATGCCCATAGGAGGCTTCCATATTATGTGATGCACAATGTCAATGACAAGTTATTTTCTCCTCAAATTATCATCGTGTTGTGGTTGTTTGATTACTGAAGACCATGTTAGAGTCTCCTTTGGTATAATAGCATTTGTTTGACTCCTAATTGCCATGTTGTTCAAATATATTTTATAAAAAAAAAGAGTATCACATAAGAAAATATAAATTACTAACATTAAATGTGGTGCATGAATATAAATGAAATAAAATAACAGATATTATTAATATTAGATAAAATACCTAAATATAATTTTAAAAAATATATATAATCTAATTTTTTTTAATAATTATTCAAATTTGAAATGAACTTTCATAAACACATTTATAACATTTTAAATGAAACATAATATAATTTTTAAATAAAAATATTAACAACATTGATATTATTTATTGTTGTGGTATTTTTTTTTTTATTAAATAAATCAAGAATACAAAATAGGAAAAAATATATTATTAGAATTAAATCTAATGCTTGAAAAAAAAAATTAAAGATATTATTTAATTTAAATAAACCTATTAAAACATGTAAATAATTATTACTCTTAATATTATTTGTTGGTATTTTATATATTTGGCATATCCCTTCTTAACTTGCTTTAAAAACCTTCTGTGTACATAGTGGTAGTGCCCAAAATTGCATTAAAGCAACTATGGCCTTGTTGAGTATAATTACCTGATTTGTCTATACCACTTCCTATTTGAAAGTGTTCACTCGAGGTCAAGATGTCCTGATTTCACCTTAGATCCAAAAAATCCATTACCGTATTCAAATTAAAATCCCTTGTTCCCACACTTACCTTGTGTAAACCCTATAAGTTTTTTGTTGAAATAACGTCTAATGTTTGGTTGCTCTAAATAGATCTATAGAGGTGTATGACCCAAGAAATAATAAATGGTCTTTTTTATTCGAAATGAACACCTCAATGGTTTCTTTTGATTACAATCATTTATGAAGGTAAATGGTTTCTTAAAGGCCTAATTTTTGATATGCAGGGTAAGCATGTGGGGTTACAAATAACTCTTTAGACAGGATATGCAGTGGATGTTATGGTTTCTACCATAGAATGCCCTATGTTTCACTCTATATCTATCCCTAAATAAAAGATTGGGCTACACTTTAGTGTAATTATTGATAATAAAGAAGCTTAAGAAATGATTTTTAATGTATCTAGAGAGAAATTTAATATTCATAAACTTGTTTTGGATACACATTTTCCACTTTTTAAAACCTAATTTCTTAATTCTGATAAATAAAATAGCAAATAAATAGTTATTGAAGACATGGATCTAAAGATGTCGAGGTCCACATAGATGTAATTACACACATCCATACTATGTGGGACTGCCCATGATGCACCAAAATCTAAACACATCATTTTTTTTAACTCTATGGCAAATTAGCTTATCGCATGGAAAAGGGGTATGGAAATAAAGAAAAGTTTTAATGAAAACTTAGCCCATAAAGATATGACCACGTGGACATGCTTAAGACACTCAACCATGCCACATAATCCCTATCATGTTGAAATAAATGTTGATCATCAATGTGGACAATAGAATAAAACAATTATAAACTTGAGGATGCATGGCATGTTGGTAGAGATATGGAGGTTGACTGCAAATTTAGCTAATTACTAAATGCATTTCAGTAGTCTATCATGGATTTGAATGGATAGAGCCAATTTTAAAAGTTGTAAAATATAGTCCTAAGCCCTACCAGAGGTGTAAGGTATAAGATCCAATTGTAAAATGGGTAGGAGAACACTATGGGAGAATTGTGATGGAACAACACCATGTCCAATGATAATTATAAACTATTTATTATTTCCATGTTTTGCATCCCATGAAAAGAAAGAAAATGAGCATGGTATAAATGGGAGTCTGATGTGAAACTTTCAATAACACAAACTACAGCTTTCAATTTGCCTTCACCTTTTTTGATCCTATTGTAGGCAGTAAGTAAAAGGAAGCTATGGACTTGAGTATAAGTTCAAAAAGGTTTAAATTTTGATAATTTTTCCCTTTATAGGCTGAACGTTAATCAAGGACATGGTAGAGGACATGTTATTCAAAGCAATCAAATGCTTACAATGAATTTAGAGTGTAATTTGTAAAGTTGGATCTCAAGCGGACCCAAACCAATCAATCCACATGCAAGATAGAACTTCTGAAATCCAAAAGAAATCAATTAATTTATTTTTAAACCTATATACAATCTTCATTCATATTTTCCATTATTTTTAGTGTAATATTTTGGGCAAACTAAAAGATAAAATAATTGCTCTTCTCTCTTTATACAATGATGAAAACATAGAAGATGAAAGTGATGACAAAGAGAGTTCTTCTGTTGGATTGTCTCCTTCACCACAAGCTCCTTTCAATGATTAAAAAGGAACAAACCTTCAAGAAGCCTTTTTACTATGATTAAAAGTCATTTAGATGCACCACATCCCAAAAAAGACATTTTGGGCATCATTGATTTTCTGCACGATAAAATGGCAATGTTTCTTGAGCCTAAGCAAGGAAATAAATTGTTAGTACTGATCTAGCTATCTTTTGTCAAGATTTTGAGGCTAGAAATGTAGGTTCTCTAGATAATACACCTCTTGGAATGGGTCAGCTATTAAATCCTAGTAAAACTTCAACCCCACAACTAGGTTAACTTGTGAAAGCTGATGTTGAACCTTAAAATGATACAAGGATCCTCTACTATATTTTCTTCCACTACTTCCAAAAATGATGTGCTCAAAGGAGCTGTAAAGATGCCAAATATCAAGAAATAGATAAATTTGGTAGCTATTTTAGAAAGGATATGATTGATCCACATGGATATGAACCAAGTGACTATTATTATGCTTCATCTTTAGATCTAAGGCATGAATTAAAAATAAAAATAGGACCAAAGCAAGAGAAAATGTCTATGGACAAATTTTAGAAGTAGATGTTTGTGGCCTTTTCAAGAAACTGATCACATATGCATTTATTTCATAAGGATAAGATATGAGGAACACTTGCCAAAATATTATACTCAAAGTGAAGGATGGTGGTTAGGTTTATCTTCATTGGTATCTTCTAGGAGTTCATGATATATGTAATTTGAGATATATTTTGATTACTTCCATTATGCAGGGTTTTATGAGTATATTATCCTAGTGAAATAGAAAACACAAGTTGTAATCATAGTCATGGGGTTATCACTATGTGAATGGATTATGGTTTTGACAAATTGAAACCATTTCAAATCTTATGAGTGAAGCAATGGGAAAACATGATTTTCACTGATGAATGTTTCAAACATAGATGTATTGTGAAAATAAGAAGGATTTTTGATCTGAGGCATTAAACAAAGAAGAATTTAACTTTCGAAAAAATTCCTCTATAGGGTGATTTGCTGAATAAAGAATTGAGTTAAATTGAAAAATCCAAAAAAAATTAATATTTATATAAATTACAAAAGAGACCCCCAAACTCCATGGTAAATTTGAGTGAGATATGAAATTTTCAAAAAACATGTTCTCTAAATGTAGTTTGCAAATTGCGGTCAACTCTCCTAATCCTACCAGTCAAAGTAAGGAGGAGAAAAATCAACTCAAGAGAAGATTCAGGGAGATCTTGAGATGAAATGTAATTTTCCACTTGTGCAAATTTCAAATTCCAAATTATAGTTGGAGTTATATATTCTCCAAAAATATCTTCTAAGGGAAATGGGAACCCCAGCTATGATTTAAAATTTAGCAAAATTGTAAATTGTAGATGGAGTTCTGGATTCCATAATGGAATATTCCAGGGGAACTCCAACTACAAAATGCAATTTTATAAATTGTAATTTTCAAGTTTACAATTTATAAATTATAGTTCTATGAATTAAAATTTTTAAATTGTAGCTTTTTTAATTGTAATTTATAAATTTGTAATTTTCAAATTGCAACACTACAAATTATAATTTGCAAATTGTAAAACCACTATTGGGACTTGAATTTCCCCACAATAAAGGAAAATTAAAAATTTGCAAAAGTGACCAGGATTCTCCCAAAAGGTTGAAAGGTGGAAAATAATGCACTTATGTATCAAAAAATGTGGAATAAACCAAAAAAATAAAAAAATTCAAAAACAAATTAGAAAAAAACCAATTTACAAAAACCAAAAGTGCAAAATGCAAAGTGTTGAAAAACAAGTTAGAGCCAAAAAGTAAAAAGGTAAAATAGACCAAAGTATTGCATTTTATCATGTTTTTCTTGTTCAATACCGTTAATGGGAGAGATATTGTAATTTTTTAAGATCTAAGTGGACCACTATAAAGAAGATTTTTAAAGCAACTATGGGTATGAGGTGTTCAAAATCCATCATTGCAAGAGCATGTTGTTCCATGGCATGAATGAGGGGAAAGGCATTTGTCCAGGAGGTTACAACTATGATAATGAGTGGTCAAAGGGAATCTCCAGGTAGTTGCACATGAGGAAAGTGTTTGTTTTAACTTGACCATGAAAATTCTCCTTCCATCTCATTTTAAGGTCGCTCCACCCATGAAATCAAAGGATGTGCTCTAAATCTTGATTATTTCTTATAGAGGCAATTAGAGGAATCATTTTCCTTGAATATAAATGAAGATTATAGGTGTGAAAAATGATTTTTTCTAGTTGGGAGCACATTAATGGAACTTGGAGGGTTGTTTTACAATTTTTCAAATGCTACCCCCATTCTCAAATTTGAAGGAGGAAAAATGTATAAATAGGGTACTTCTCCTCTATTCTTTAGTTGTTGTTGGTCTTTGTTTTTATAAGTATAGGATATTACAAATTTTGGGATCATTATTGTGTGTATTTTGACTCTCATTATAAGGTGGTTATAGCTGTATAGCGAATAACAAGCTCTAAGATCATGTTTATATGTCTCCCTATATAATATGGATGAAATCGGCCATGCTTGTCCCCATGGCAGCATTTTGGAACATTGATGTATGTAAAATTTTCATACAAGATAATGTAAAATAGTTGTGTTTCTTACCTTTTCCTATTAATGAAATGTGATGAGATGTTTTACAAGTTATGTTGATTGGATATCTAGTTTTGTGCTTATGTATAGTTATTATCTTAGGTAGAGATATGGGTTATAAACCCCTTTTTGCATAGAGATTTGGAAATATTTTGTTGAATACCTCTTAAGGGCACCTTGGGTTCATGAATTTAATAGAAAGAATTATTTGATATTCTAAGTGCAGTGTATGATCTATGGTTTCAGGGATCATTTGGGTACTTGTATTTTATTGGTACCAATGGATGCAAATTACTTTAAGTAGTTCCCCTTAACTTGTTACTCATTCTTTTTACATATTTTCAATAAGTGATGTCATATATGTTGAAAGAAACCCTGATATTTGAAAACCACCATCAAACCACCCTTAATATTTATATAACTTGTCCTACCCTATCCTACCCTACAGATAATATACCGTTTGAATATTATAAGTGTTATTTACCTATAGAAGCATAAATATTTGGTATATAACATGTGTTTTTAGTTTGTGATTTAAATACCCAAAACTACAATTTTCCATTCAGCCCATGTTGTTCAAGATTCTTTAGAATGAATATTATAGTCATATACATGCATGTCTTTAGTATATTCTATGTGACCTAGTACATTTGTTTATTCTATGTGACAACCCTTCCCAGATGGAGTGTGTATGTTTGGTTGTGCCTTGGTCATATTTCCTTTTTGCCCCAAAAATTCCAATGTATATTAAATTTTAGAATCCCTCTATGTGATAAAGTAACCCCATAGGTCCTCTCACCTTGGTTTAGGTAGATCCAGAAGTAGCAGGGAGTAGACCATACCCTCTATTAGTTCTTGTTAGTCATTTTTTGTGTTACATTATTTATTGATGCCAAACCCTTCCCTAGCTATAATGGCATACTAGTGGTTTTTTAATATTTGTTTGCCATTTTCTCAAAGTGTGTGAGGTTGAGTAAAAGAGGTGTACAAATGGGAACCAACACTCAACTAGCATCATTGTTAGGGATTAAACATCAAATCCTAGTTACTTGTGTTGCTACTGACTGTTGTATAGAGATGTAAGTATTTCATGTTGTGAATCTTTATGCTATTATTTACTAAATTTTGATTATCTTAGTTGTCAACACCATATCACTCCACTAGGGACATGATATTAATTGAGAGATTTGATAGTTTGACTTATGTTATGTATATCGTAAAGAGTTTTAAAAATGGCATTTATGAAGGTGTTTTTTCCCTTTTGAACATGTTGATGCCCAAAAGTGTATCATAGCGATCTAGAGTTTTTAAGAAACACTTATCATTTTTGGATTCAAAGAATCCATTACTTGAGTTATAGGTTGTGATATTCTTGATATCTTTGGTGGAATAGTAGAAAAGTAAATGAACTATTTAACAAAATTTATAATGCAAATGTTTGGTTATTACGACCAACCATGGCCTAGTAGATTACTTGTGAAGATGAACATGATATAATATAAGTAGAGTGAAATATAATAAAACCCTATGTCTAAAGACTAAGCTAGCATGCATTTTTACAATGAAAGCTAAACTAGAGTGAATTGATCAAAAAATCAGCAAAAAAGAAGGGTAGGGTAGAAACAAGGTGTTTTGATTTTTAGTCTAGTCATTATGACAAAGTTAAGATTTCATCAAGACATACATTCAAACCAATATATGACATGAAATATCTAAATCATAGATCTTACCATGCACCAGATGTTAGTACCCAAAATTGCACTAAAGAAATTCAACTCTTTTAGAGTATAAATGCCTAATTTGTTTAGCCCACTTCCTATTTCAAGTGTTCATTAGAGCTCAAGTGTCCTATAGTGGTATGTCAAAAGCCGAGTTGAAGTCATGTCTGAGCATTTCAAAACCCTTGTTCTAGTTTCCCTAACTTATGCCCTTTGATTTAAATTTAAATTTGGTGGGGACATTTTATGTGAGAATGATTTAAAAATGCCTTGGAAATGTTTATGAACATGACCAAAGCTTAGTCTAAAATTCATATTTGGTCTCTTTTCCCTTTTATCTATTAAACTAGTATAACTAGTGCTTGGTCCCTTTGTTATGAAATTACCTCAAAGTCCTATCCCAAATCTTCTATCATATATAACAAAACCTTAGGATAAGAATATATATTAATTTCTTTATTCTCAGAACTTTGACTTCATTTTTTTCATTTTTAACTTGGAGCTAACCATAACCAACCTAGTGGATCATGATTAACGGTGCACATGAACTTGAATGGAGATGATTGAAAAATACATGATCAAGTATTAAAAGATAAAATGACTCAGGACAAGTGAAAAAATGATAAGTGTCAGGCTCTCGATGCATGGTTAAAAGCTCAATCATGTTCCTATCAATCGATGGTACATGGTAAAGAATACAAATCCTAATAGATGGTGAGAAATAGGTCAAGATTTCAACCAAGACTTAGGATGAGTGAAAAGGTGACAAGTGTCACCATCACAAGAACCTTATTGGAGATTCAATGACATGTCATAGAGTTAACATGACAATAGGCCTACATAGGGATCTAAGAATGACAAGTGGCACCATCTCAGGTACTTGGGTGATAGATCAATGGTTTATGGGCCCTCTCATAATTTAATAAGTCAAAAATATTGTGAGTAAGAATGAAGATGATATGTGTCATAACCATTGTGAATGGAACAAAGATCACCCAAAATATTTTGACTTTCCTAGTTTTGATCTGATAGTGTGAGCTAAAGGAGGAATTTTCAAATTACGTAGGCTAAATAAGCATCCACTATATGGTGAAAGGGCATTGGCCCGATACATACTGACTATGTAGAGTGCATAAATACCATGGATTCTCCAAGTGGCATCATCTTAGGGGTCTTAATAGATATATAACAACTCAAAATAAAAGTTAATGCTAAAGGTATGCCAAGACCTTATAGGGCTACCAAGTGGCACACTCATGTTCATCATGCAGACAAGGATCTAGTAGTGGTAGTCTTAAGTAGACATTTCAACAGAGCTCAAAGCAAATTTAAAAGTGACATGTCTCCAAATTAGAGATATTTAAGTAGCTTAGCCACTCTTGAACCCCATTGATACCTAGTTGGATATGATGTGGCATGCAACATGTCAATATGTGGTAGTCTTTGGTTTAAAAAATAAAATTGATGGTTCTTTCATGGATGAACAAGAATTTGAAGCATATAATAAGGTCTATGGCCCATTTCATAGCATATTTTTTAATACAGATGATTTAATCCTCTACTATAGCTAGGGGATCTTAATACCATCATTGCAAGAGTAGGTCAATCCATGGCATGCATAAGAGGAAAGATACGTGTGTAGGAGTTTATAGTTGTGTAGGTAAGTGGTCAGAGGCATATCCTAATAGCTACACATGAGGATAAAGTTTGTTCAACCTCCACCATAGAATTTCACCTTCCAGATCATGTAAAAAGGCATCTATAGTAAAGAAATTAAAGGGTTTGTTGCAAATATTCATCATTATTTATAGAGGTAGTTAGACCAATGATTTTCCTTGTAAATGGATGAAGATTTTAGGCATGGCAAGAAATATTTAGTAGCTAGGAACATCTTAGCAGAATTTGAAGGGTTATTTTGTAAGTTTGCAAATTGCAATCCATAGTCCCAGTCCCAAATTTCTAAAGGGTACAATAATGTATAAATAGAGGTCTTCTCCTCTATTCTGAGGTTGTTGTTGGTTGTTCATTTTTTCTGTAGGTGTAGGTTATGAAATTTTTTCTGGATCAAATATTGTGTGTAGATCTTATCTCCCTTGCTAAGGTGGTTTCAAGTGTACAACCATTAGCAAGCTCTAAGAGCATGTTGATGTCTCTCCTGTCTAACATGGAGAAGTCTTACCATGCTTGTCCCCATGGTAGAATTTTGAAACACTGGTGTATGTAAGATTTTATTTCAAAATAATGGAAAATACTTGTGGTTATTTACTGTATCCTATTAATGAAATGCAATGAGATATTTCACATGCTATGTTGATTAGATGTCTAGCTTTGTGCTTATGTATGGTTGTCAACTTAGGTATGGATCTAGGCTATAAACCCCTTTTTCTATAGAGATTTGGAAATGTTTTGTTGAATACCTCAATGGAGTACCCTGAGTTCATGAATTTAGTAGGAGGAAGTATTTGAGATTCTAGTTTCAATGCATATTCTAGGGTTTCAAGGATCATTTGGGAATTTGCATTTTATTGGCACCAATGGATGCAAATTTCTCCATGTAGTTTCCATGGCTTAATTTTTAGTTTTGCTACATATTTGAAATAAGTTATGTTATGTATGTTGAAAGGAACCCTACTATTTGAGAAAATCACCAGCACGACACCACTCGTTTTTATAATTAACAAGTTGTCCTACCTTGCCCAACCCTACAAATAATACACACTTGTTGTATATCATAAGTGTTATTTGCCTAAAAAATGCATAAGATTTTATTTTATAACATGCATTTGAACTTGATGATTTAATGGTTAGTATTTCAATCTTCCATCCATCTCTGTTGGTGAAAATTCTTTGGAATAAAGATTTTAGTCACTTTTCCATTTATCTTCAGTATCTTGTATGTGATCTAGAACATTTCTTCATTTTGTGTGATAACCCTTTTTGGTTAGAGTGAACAAGTTTGGTTGTGCCTTGGTCACATTTATACATATTTATGATAAAAATACTCATGGATATTGAATTATATAATCTCTCCATGTGAGCAAGATACCCCGTACATCCTCTCACCTTGGTTCAAGTAGAGCTAGAAGTAGCTGGGAGTTGACCATATCCTTTGTCAGTGCCTCTTAGTCATTTTTTGCATCTGATCCATTATAGATGTTAAACCCTTATCTAGCTATAATGACATACTATTGGTTTTTTCATTTTTGTTTTCCATTTTCCTTGATTATGCAATGTTGAGATATTGTGGTGTAGAACTAGGAACCAACACATTGTTGGCAACATTTTCAGGGACTAAATTGAATTCCTAGTTACTTATGTTGTTCGAGACTCTTATAGATAGTTTTAAGTATTTCATGTTTTGAAGTTATTTATTGTTATTTACTACCTTTGGCCTATCTTGGCCATCAAAACCACATCACTCCATTAGGGACGTGCCAAGAATTGAAATATTTGATAATTTGACTCTTATTGTCTTTATTACGAGGCACTATTAATTTGCATGTTGGAAGGTGTTTTTTCTATTTTGAACATAATTTTGAAAACTTCATTATCTTTCCTCCTATATCATCATTAAATTTATCAAATTATGTTTTCAACATGTACCACAATAGTGTGTTAACTATTATATTCTACAATTTTGATTCTAATGGAGACTCTAATTTTATCACCTAGTTTCAAGGAAGATATATGCCTATTTTCAATATCTTAATTTTCAATTTTTATTGTTACTTATTTTGATTTCAAATTTGGAAGGACTAAGATCATCCTTCAAAGGTGACTCATCTAAGAAACTTGTTTTGACCTTAAGTATTCATCAAAAAAGAGTTAAACAATGTTTGGAGGCCTATTAAAGGGAAAATTTTGGTTGCTAAATAGTATACAGATTAAAAAGATCCTAATAATATTGATATTTGGCTTAAACTCCCCATTACTGATGATGTTAGTAAATCTTTTAGTCACTTTGAAACTTATATTCCTAATTATTATCTAGCTCCTTCTCAACCAGTTGAATCCCCTCCTAAGTTCAATCCACCAAACCCCCTTTCATTCACCCCCTCACATCCCTATGCCACTTGCTCTTAAACCTCTAATTTAAGATGAGGCTTATGGACCCATATGAGGATGAACATCCTACATTTTTCATTCCTTGATTCAATCCTACAAATTTTGATAACATGGATGGTTATCCTATTGAAGTCCTAAATGAAGTAAGGAAATGCCTTCCAAAATTCTGATGAAATAATGTAATGAGTGGTGATCAACACCTAAATGATTTTCAAAATATCATTGTATACTATGAGGTTGAGCATGAGGATGTGTGCATCAAGTTGTTTATGCATATGATGAAAGAAGATGCTCGTGAGTGGTTCAATTTGCTTCCCCATGGATGCATTGATTCATGGGAAGAGATAAAGAATGTTTTCAAAATTTAGTAGGGTGATAGAGTTGATCAAAGGTTCATTTTGGTTGAGTTTGAAAACATTAATAATAACCACAATGAGTGCATACAAGACTTCATCACATGGTTCAACAAAACTATGATGCCATTTCTTGAGAACATCAGGCCTAGTGATATGGCATTATTAATAAAATATTATGATGCCTTTGATAATAAAGTTATGTATTACTTGTGGGATAAGGCTCCAATGAACCTACAATTAGAATTCAATATGGCCATCCAAATTGGAAATAACATAAAGGTTGAGGGAAATCCCATGAACAAGTTGGCAGATGTAAACTTGGTCAATTGAGAAAAAACACAGTCCATAAAGATAGCCAACCTTGAATAAATAGTTAAGACTTTGGCCTCCACTATCAAAGAGATGTCCTAGAAGTTTTATAGGACTAAGAAGGGGATCCCTCATGTATATACTAGTCAGAATAGGGCTCCAAATTTGAATCAATCATAAAGGGGGCTTGATTTCCATAATTAAGTTAATGATAGAGGCAAGAGGATTACATGTGATGAAGGAACAAATCGACATCAGAATGGAGGGGCTATGAAATAATTTTCTAATCTATTAAATGCCAAAGTGAATATGATGGGTTGTGACACTGATGTTGATTAGTGTGACAAATGCTTCCTTCCACATCCTCCATGTGATATAGCTAAACTAATTGATGAAGATATAGATGAACTTGATTCTGCATCATCTAGTGATTTTATTATGATGTTCAATTATCAAAGTCCCCAAAGAAAGATATTTGCCTCTACAAAGTTGATGAGTGTTGTTACTATTGATCAATTTTTTAGTGTGGTATAAAAGTTATGTATCCCAAATTATGAATTTTCTTATGAGTTTAATATGTCATAGGCATAAAAACTACCTATTCATGGTTTTTAATTTATAATATCAATGATGATTTAAATATATGATGGGCAAATTATGTCAGTTGAGGATAGGTAGCTATTAATTAATGCAGTAGTTACCCAAGAGAAGGAATACTACTAGAGAAGTAGGCAACCAATTTTTTCTCCTCAAAACACTACCCTTACAAATCTAAGGGTAGGGGATACATGTAAGGAAGATAAGAAACCTATAATAGTTCTTAATACTTCCAAACTAGTTCTCATTTCCCAAGATGCTAAGCTTAGAGGTGCTCCCACTAAAAATAAATTACATTTGCTATTTATTATTCCCAAGGGTGTGAATGATGTTAGACAAAATTAACCTTTGAATTCTTCTACTAAGCATGCAAATCCACCCCAACCTAGTCCACTACAAACCTTAAGTGATTGTATTCTAGTTGAAGGTGTTGTCACCCTTCCACCAATTACTCCTCTTCCTTAGTATAATATATGTGATATGGCCCAAGTGTTGAGCCAACATAAATTCACCATGCCATTTGTTGAATTATTAAAAGTACCTAAGCATAGGAAGAGGGAATTTCAATACTTGGAATATGGTGAGAATTCAGATGCAAATAAAATTATTTTACCCCAAACAACCCTGAAAAGTGATGAACAATCAAAAGAGGTTATTGAACTCAATCTGGAAGTTTATTTGGGAACTACATTAGTAGAGATTCAAATGAATATGGATCCATTTTATAAAACCATGTTTATAAATGGTCTTATTTTCCATGATTTCATGTTTGATTCTGATGATTCTTGTAACATAATGCCCATGGTTGTCTTAAACGAACTCAGATTTAAGACTACATCATCCTTTGGCAAGGTTATGCCATAGACTCATGAGAATTTATAGTTATTGGAAAAGTCAACGGGTTGGTAGTGTAGTTGGAAATGCATCTAGGTAAGTATTTGAATATGGATGTAGTAGTTGTGGATTGCTCACATAAGTGGGGGATATTGCTATCATATAAATGGGCTACTAGTATGGG
This sequence comes from Torreya grandis, assembly GCA_037957365.1. Classification (NCBI taxonomy): domain Eukaryota; kingdom Viridiplantae; phylum Streptophyta; class Pinopsida; order Cupressales; family Taxaceae; genus Torreya; species Torreya grandis. Next base: position 1,750,794 of record JARHVA010003699.1, on the reverse strand, counting down.
TAGAAATTTAAAAAAAAAACTTTCATATGCCACCATTCCATTATAGGTTAATATAGTAAAACTTTATATAGATATAAATATGCTTCATGTAATTGAAGATACAAAACATGCTCAAAAATAATTATTATACACAGATGTTGGTATTGGGAACTTCATTGGGAATGTTGACACTATTGAACAACATACTGCTCTTGATGTTGAACCTGATAGTGAAGGTACAATTTAGAACCTTTTTTTTATGGGGATTAATAAAATATTATTAATATAATATGGGTTGTATTCTATTCCCCCAATGGTAAGTGTTTCAAGTTTTCTTTTGAGCTATCCTTTGAGTGCACTAATAATATTGTTGAGTATGAGGCACTATTGCTCGGTTTACAGATTGCCCATAAACATGGGATTAAAACCTTGTTTACCAAGGGTGTTTCTAATCTAGTGGTAAATAAAGTCCATAATTCTTATGCCACCAAAATCAAAAGGTTGAAAAGATATCATAATATTGTCTAAGATTTAATTGAATTCTTTGATGCATTTAATCTATGTTATCATGATAGGAGTTTCAAAGAAGAAGATGATAAACATGTAGGGCTAGGTGCTTACTTTGAAATAAAAAAATACAATCCCTCATTACTAGTATCAAGTGGAGGTGCTTGTTAGGCCTTCAATCCTAGACAATGTTCATCACTAGCAGGTGTTTGATGATGATGAACAAATTAAGAGGTTTCTAAATTTTGAAGCTGAATTCCATGATTAGCTCATAGACTTGGAATATATGGTTTATGTTTGTGATGTAAAAAAAACCTTTTTTAAGGACATTATCTCACTGAAGACAAACATGCTCACTAGAGGATTAGCTAGTTTAGCAGCATAATTTGGTGGATTAGATAGAATCAATACTCAAGACTCATTTATTTCAAAATGCATGACTGAGTTAATTTGGGTTCTCATGAGAATTCAAGGAAGGTTTAGTGGGGTACTCATCAGAGTGCATCTGACAAGAAAGTTTACATGCATCTACTAAAAAAGTACAAAGATTTTTTAGCACAGTCTTATTCTAATTTGAAATCATATAGGGAAGACTTGTTTCAATGTTTCATCTTATTATAGCTTCATATCAAGCCTTTTAGGTAGAAATAGAGACCTAATAACCCCATCTTGGCCAATAAGATCTAGGATGAGTTAAAGAAGATAATGGATGGTGGTATCATTCATCCTATCAAGTATTCATCATGGGTTACAAATTTAGTCCCTGTGTAAAGGAAAAATGGTGACATCCACCTATGTGTGGATTTTTGAAATTTGAATATGGAATTTTTAAAAGATAATTATCCCCTACCCAATTTGGAAAACTTATTTCAAAGTGTTATAGGATTAGAGATGTTTTCCACTATAGATAGCTTCTTGGGATATAACTAGGTTGTGGTGAAGGAATATGAGAGAACCAAGACTAACTTCATAATGCCTTGGGGTACATATGTATATATGAGAATTATTTATGAGTTAATAAATGTTGATGTAAAATTTTATTGAGCTATGAATGTTGCTTTTATAGGGATGATTAAAAAGTTTATAGTTTTAGAACAAGATTATAATATAGTGTACTTGAAGACTAGAGAGGAACATTAGAAACACATACAGAAAGTATTGATTATGTACAGGGGGTTTGGAATTTTCCTTAATCAAAACAAATGTCACATTAGAGTACAAAAGGACAAGTTATTGGGACATATAGTGTCCAAATATGGTGTCATGATTGACTATGAGAGGGTAGAATCCATTGATAAAATACCCATCCCATAGTCCAAGAAAGGAATTTAGTCCTTCTCTAGACAAATTAATTTTGTAAGAAGGTTTGCATCCAACTTTAAAAATATTACTTTGCCTATTAATTCCATGGTGAAGAAGGACCAGACCATCAAGTGGCATGAGAAGTATATGAAAGTATTTAATGACATCAAAAGATATTTAAAGTCTAGCCCTATTTTGGCTATCCCTAATTACACTAAGCCATTTTAGATATTCTCTTTTACATCATATAATACTATTGTTGTTATCATGTTGTAAAAGAATTAAGATGGTCATGAGTAGACTATATCTTTATTCAGAAAATTATGCAAGGTATTGAATTGAATTACACCATCATGTAAAAATAGGCCTTCACTCTCTTGAAGGTTGTTAAAGCATTTAGACCTTATTTTGAGTTCAAATATTTTTACTTATGTTATGTATACAATGGTGAAGGACATTTTGACTTAGACTAAAGTATCTATCAATAGATGCAGGTGGGTCAACAAGTTTCAAGAGTATGACATGGATATTCAGACCACCATGTTAGTGTAAGGGATGAGTCTAGCCAAGCTCATGGCTGAGACCAATTTTCAAGTTATTCAGGTAAGCACTTATATTTTCAATATTTATGATTCATTGAGTCAATTTAACATGTCTCCATGATATAAAGACATTGTTTATTACTTATAAAATATGAATTGTCCCCCTGAATTGGATAAGAATAAAAGAACTCTTAAGATTATTTCTCAAAAATACCTCTTGACTAAAAATAAACTTGCATTGAAGAATCTAGATGGGGTTTTCCTAAGATGCATGGTAGAATAACAAACTACTAACTTGATTGAATATTTTCACAATGGAGTATCTAGTGGTCATTTTTCACATAAAGTCATATCTCATAAAATTTTGAGAGCTAGTTATTGGTGGCCATCATTGTTCAAGGATGTTTCTTCAAAAATTTGAAAGTGCAAAATGTGTCAGTGATTTTTTGGGAGGATGAAATATTTAGGTTCTCTTCCCCTATAGCCTATGATGATTGAAGGCCCATTCAAACAATGGGGAATGGATTTCATTGAGAAAATTCTTAATTCATAAAGTGTTGGACATAGACAAATACTAATCATAGCTAAATACTTTACAAAGTGGGGAGAATAACTAAAGTTTGCTTTGTGGGCTGACAGGATCATGCCAAAGAGAGCTACCTGCAAAATCCCTTTTAAGCTTATCTATGGAGCTAAAGCACTTTTTCATTTGAATTTTTAGTTTCAAACCTATTAGATATTATAACAACTAGAAGATGATGAAAAAATAAACCACTATGAAATTAGGATGAACCACATTATTGAGCTTAATGAAATTTAAAGACAAGCTCATGAAAGACACCTCAATTTCAAGGAAAAACTAAAAAAGATATTTGATAGGAAGGTCACTCCAAGAACCTTCCAAGTAGGTGATCTAGTTCTACTTTGGGGTAGTAGGCATGAGGAGAAAGGTATGTTTTGGCCATTTTTGGCATACATATAGAGCTTTCAAGGACTAAATAATGTCGTTGATTGAGTGAAGGATCTGATGATAAATGAGGAAGATCATATTACTTGCAACACTTTTGAAACACTTTAAGTAAGCTTAAGGTGTAATTATATCTATCTTAGATAAATAGGTATATAGAGTAAGTGAAGGATCCAGATAAGTTTGCACTAGTAATCTTGTAGTTCAGGTCATGGACAAGTTTTTTTATGCCTCAAGAAATCATTTGAGCTTCCAAAGATCAAGCAAAATCTCAAAAGAACAAGTATAGGGAGCTATATGGTCATCAAGATGTCACTCATAAATGAACTAGCCAACTAACTTTTGCATTTAATATCTTTGCTCAGAAAACCTTGAAATGCTTTAGGTCATCTAGACATGTTACTTTTAGTACCTAGATCATCTCATGTAAGTTTCATGCCTCCATGAATTTGTTTCTTCGAGATCCAAGCCTTAAAATTTGACCCAACAAATGAAGAAGTTCACATGAAATTCAGGCTTAAACTTAGATGAAAATCCATTAGTTCTTAAATTTTATGGTCTAAATAATGTTAAATATGGTATGAAATATTTATTTTATGGTTACATGGACATCAAAATAAATCTTAGGAAAAAAATCATATGAGTTTAAAATCGATGGTTTGTGAGACATCAACGATGATCATGTGGATGTCAAATGATGGTTGCACGGATGTCAATTTTGAGCTCATGAAGTAGACTGAATGAGAATATCTTAAGGATCAATGCAACATTTCCAAGTGGCACCAGTGTAGAGAGAGTTCCAATTCAAAGATAGATCTAAAGACTCACATTCATTCATATTAGTAAATCTAATAGAGTGAGGGAAAGGATGGAGTAAGTGGGACCAAATGAATCCAAAGATCTAATGAGTCAAGGACCAGTGTCAAAAGCATGCGGGTCATTATAGAATATTAATGAAACATATACATCTATGCATAGGAAAATCAACAAAGTGAATAGGTTTAAATAATCAACATAATGAGTTAGCATTTGACAACTAATAAGTAGGATTGAGCCCAAGGGACTTTTGACAGAGGTTGAGGAGGTAGTTTTTTCAATCCAAGTAAGCTAATACAAAAGAAATGAAGCTTGAGCATGATCTAGGTTGAGTTAGGGTGAATATTTGAAGACCAAGAATTGTCATCAAATCTCCTTGAAGATAAGATTGGTCTTTTAGACCTATTTTAGTTTAAGGTCAACATTTGGTTTTCAAAATGAGACCAAGCTTCGAGCTATATGAAAACCAATAATATGATTAGTTTTCAATCTATAAAAAGATTCATTCTTAGATATTGTGATACAAATAGGTACATCAAACCATTTAAAATAGGTCAAGAAAATATTTATTAATTACAACTAAAAAGTATTTGTTCTCATGGTAGATCAAGTAGAGGTGACATGGAGTCTTGACATGATGACTTGGTGGTTAAATAAGGATCAAAGAGCATTAAATTCTTTTGAAAAACCCTTTGAAATTATGTCTTATTGATAAGATCGTGACTCAACATCCTCAAAAATGTTAATCCATCAAAAGTGGTTTATTCGCATTCAATGCATTTTATTTACTCAGTTCTCTCTTTCCTTCTCTTTTCTGTAAATATAGGCTTATAAGGCTTAAAAACAACTTCGCTCTTTTGGGCATGACTAGACTCTTCCCATATTTATTCTCTGTAACCTATTCAAAAAAATAATAGAATCTTTTTTAGATCTTATAATGTTAGTATAGTGTGTTAATATCAGTTTGATTTGCATATGTGGTAGAAATCTCTCATTTGTCAAATATTGACCTCACCTAGCTACTATATTATATTATTTTCTAGATCATGTTTAGTGTTAAATGTCATTTTATTAAATCTATCAAATGGATAATTTGACTAGTTAGTACCTTGAGTCAGGCCTTTGCATCACTTCCCTTAGGTTTTGATCATTTGGTGAACCTTTTCATGAAATAATAATGCATAAACAGCCTTTTGGAGATGCAAATCTAATCTCATTAGTGTTTTTTGGAAGTTCAATAGAGTGGATAAACAAACATATTATTGGTGCATCACCTCCTTTACCTATTTTTATTCTTTGTTACCCATTTATTCCCCTTTTCCCTAAAAAATTTTAGTTTAAGTGACATATTCATAAATAACCCATCCTTCTTCAAAGGTCTGACCCTGTGATAGGTGACTCACATCCTAGGGTTAATCCCATGTTGGACTAGATTTGAGTATAAGACTTGAACAATCTTCTACCCAACTTGGGTGAAATATAGAACACAAATGGTTTTATTATATTCAATGAGACCTATTGGATTTGTTCTTGGTGGAATTTTAATTGAAACATTATTCTTCATGAAGATTTGGTGATTACAAGCTCAAGGAATTGTTTCTAAGAGTCCAGACAGTTTTCAAGTAGGTCTCTTTTGATTGCACTATCCTTATGTTTTTTTCATGGTTATGTATGAATAAAATACCTATGAAAAACCCAATTATCACCCCTATGGTGGATCATAATAGCCTTTCCATGATCCATATGATCCTTTTTATGAGCCTAATTAGCCTTACTAGGAGTTTTATTAAAGCCATTATGAGCCTTATCAAGTTTCACATGATCCTTATTATGAAGAACATGACTCTTACCTTCCTTATCAACCATATCAATATCAAGAATATATTTCACCTTTCCATTATGGATATGATATTACATATGATCAATCTTATTTATAAGTAAATATGGATGAATAGAGCTTAAATTACTAGTATATGCAAAAACAGTTTGTTCATATTCCTAGTATGAGGAAGGGAATGAGTAATTTTAAAATGTGTCTAATAATCTAACGAGGTACTTGATTTTTTAAATCTTTTTATTATATAAAGAGGAGGATTGTGAGAGGTAAAATAATTAGTTTAATAAGTTGACTCAATAACCCCTTTGTGTTCCTTACCAATCTTTTTGTCTTCCTTATTCTCATGAAGTTCCTGACCCTACTCAATGTGTGCTAATGAAGATCCCTAGTTGGAGTCAAAATTCTATTTAAGAATATATTTATATGCCTATTCAAGAGTCTATTTAAGAGGATAACCCTTCTTATAGTTCCCTTTCTTCACCACTTACCCTTCAAGATCAAGTTTTCCATGAGGACAAAAAGGTTTTAAACCTTGATGAAGTGATGGCCAAGTGGGAGTAGTGGAGTGTAGATCTTGTTAAAAGTTTTTGTTTCCCTCCTCTCCAAAACTATATTTCCCTCAAAATCCAAAAATACAATACTCATCAACCTCTAATTCATTTTACTCCCTCTCAAGAAAATAGATTTCATCACCCACCTACCATCTCCATTCTCTAAGAGGATCTTTTTCTATGGGAGATAGAGAAAGAGGTTGCAAGTACAATCCAAATTCTTGAAGAGTGTGAGGATGATGATTAAAATTTGTATGATGAAGAGTTACTCATTGATACTTTAATTAAGGTAAAATTTTAAATTGAGATTGTCACTGATATTGAAGAAGTTATCTTATATATGTAGGAAAAGGTTGATCCTAATATGGAATAAATCCATGAGGAATTGGTACATGTTGAAGTCATAAATAAGGATGAGATATCTCCATTTGAGAAGGATCAATATACCTTTCAAAATGATCATATTCAATTTGATCAAAATGAGTAAAAAATTAATTATTAATGGCTATATCTTGAATCTCTATAAGAGATTGAAGATCTTTGTAGAGATATGTTGCCCATTGGAGAGAATATTATTGACAAGTTTGATCATGAGTCACCTATACATGATTATGATATAGATTGGTTTGAATATTTATAACTCTTGTAAATCTAGATGAACTTGAAGTAGTTGACAAGAAGGATGTCACTTAAAGATAAGACATAGGAGAGATGTCACTTGACAAGGCTATAGTTGAGAAGTACCATAAAAAAGATCCAGAAGTGCAAGATGAATTTGTATTTTTTGGTGATTGGTTTCCTATTGATGGCTCATTTTTGGAGGTGTTAAGATAAATAATTGGCAAAAATACTACCTCTTCAAATATCATGTTCAATAAACCCCCTAATTTGCAACTTATACCATCTTTTATAACGAATGAGTTTATGAGTTTCACTTTTGATCCAAATAGATCATGTTTTGTCATGGTTAATTAAGTTAGTTTATTTATATTTTGTCCCAAATAAGTTCTTTATTATCACATTTACGTGTTAGTTTAGTTTGCATGCTTTTTATTTTGTTTCCTTCACTGTTTTGGTGGTTTCTATTATCTTTGAAAATCAAGAGGACTCCTGTAGTCATATGTTATGAATCCAAGAGTCATGTACATGGTCTGAATTCAATCATAGTAGGAATGCTTCCCAGCTAAGTCACTAAAGATGTTGTCCATTTTTAGCCTATATACATAAATTTCAAGGATTATGCAATGTTCTTGATTGAGAAAAGGATCCAATGATAAAAGAGGAAGATAATATTACTTGAAACACTTTTAAAACACTTTAAGAAAGCTTAAAGTATAATTATATTGATCTTAGAGAAATAGTTATACTTAGTAAATGGAGGATCTAGATAATTTTACACTAGTAATCTTGTAGTTCGGGTCATATACATGTTTGTTTATGCCTCAAAAAATAATTCAAGCTTCCAAAGATCAAGTAGAAGCTCAAAACAACATGTCTAGGGAATCAAATGATCATCAAAATGTCACTCAAAAATGAACTAGCCAGCTAACTTGTACATTTAATATATTTTTTCATAAAGCTTCACAAGCCCTCAAGTCATGTATAGATGTTGCTTTTAGTACCTAGATCATCCCCTACAGGTTTTGTGCCTCCATGAAATTTTCTCTTCAAGATTAAAGCCTTCAAATTTTACCCAATGGATGAATATGTTCACATGAAAGTCAAGTTTAAACTTAGGCAAAAATCCATCAGTTCTTAAATTTGATGGTTTGTGCAGCATCAAATACATTATGTAGGATGCATTTGATGGTCGCACAGATGTAAAAATAAATCTCATGTAAAAAATCATATGAGTTTAAAATTGATGGTTTGTGGGACATAAATGATGGTCATGTAGACGTCAAATGATGGTCACATGAATGTTAAATGACAATCACGTGGATGTCAATTTTGAGCTCATGAATCATATATAATAACAAGATCCTAAAGATCAATGCGAGATTCCCAAGTAGCAAAAGTGGAGATAGACTTGATAATTCAAAGATATATCTGAGGGATTTCATTCAATCATACCCATCAAATCCAATGGAGTGAGGGCAAGGATGGCATAAGTGGGACCAAATGAATCTAAGGAGATAATGAGTCAAGGAAAAGTGTTAAAAGTACATGGGTCTTAGTAGAAGATAGATTAATCACGTGCATTCATATATAAGAAGATCAACATATCGAATAGGGTTAAGATTCAACATGTTGAGTCAACATTTGACAACTAATAAGTAGGATAGAGCCCAAGGGACTTTCGATGGAGGTGAGAAGACAATTTTTTTACTTGAGTAAGCTAATAAAAAAGAAACAGAGCTCAAGCATGATCTAGTTTTATTTGTGGTGAATATTTCAAGACCAAGCATCACCATTAGATCTCTTTGAATATAAGATTGGTATTTTAGACCTATTTTAGGTGAATGTCAACATTTGGTTTTCAAAATGAGACTAGGCATTGAGTAAAAGGAAAACCAATAATATGATTGATTTTCAATTTATAAATTGATCTATGATTAGATATTATGATACAAACATGTACATCTAGCCGTTCAAAATATACCAAGAAAGTTTCTATCAGTTCTAAGGCATAAAGGATTTGTTCTCCTTTTACATCAAGTAGAGGTGGCATGGATTCCTAACATGATGACCTAGCAGTTGAATAAGGATCATAAAGAAATAATTTCTTTTACAAAACCCTTTGATATTGTGCCTTCTTGATAAGATCATGACTCAACATACTCAAAAATACTAATCCATAAGAAGTGGTTGATCCTCATTCAATACATTTTATTTACTTAGTTCTCTCTCTCTCTCTCCTCTTTTATATAAATACATGATTTTAAGCCTTGAAACCAACTTGGAAATCCCTCTCTTGGGCATGACTAGACTTTGCCTAGATTTGATTTATGTAACCTCTCGAGATAAATAAAGGACTCTTTTATAGATATTATTATTATTGTATACTATGTTAATGGTAGATTGGCTTGCATATGTGGTATAAATATCTCCCTTGTTAAATCCTGATCTCACCTAGATACTAGATTATATCATTTTACATGTCATGTTTAGTGTTAACAATCATTTTATTAAAGCTAACAAATGGATAATTTGACTGGTTAGTGTCTTTAATTAGGCCTCTCCATCACTTCCCTTAGGGTTTGATCATATTGTGAACCTTTTCATCAAACAATAATGCATAAATATCGATTTAGAGTTGTAGATATAATCTCATTAGTGATGCTTAGAAGTTCAATATAGTGGATGAACAAGCACATTACTGGTCCCTCACCTCCTTTACATGTATTTATGCTTTGTTACCCATTTATCTTCCCATTTTCCCAATTATATTTTAGTTTTGGTGATAGATCTAGAAGGAATCTAGTTGTCTCTACAAGTTTGATCCTATGATAGGTGACCCATAGCCTAGGGTCAGTCCCTTGTTGGACTTAATATGAGTAAAAGACTTGAATATTCTTTCGCTTAGATAGGGTACAATCTATAACACCAATAGTTTTAAGACACCCAGTGAGACACATTAGAGTTGGTATTGGTGGAATTATATTTTCAATAGTGTTATTTATGAATATTTAGTGATGTCAAGCTCAAGCTATTGTTTATGAAAGTGCATGCATTTTTCCATGTAATTATATTTTCATTTCACTATCCTTATGTTATTTTCCCTATGACAAACCTCCTCATCATCCATATGGTGGATCATACCAACCTTTCCATGATCCATAAGAGAATTTTAATGATCCTAATCAGCCTTACCAAGAGTTTTATCAAACCCATAATGAGCCTTATCAAGTTTCACATGATCCTTATTACCAAGAGCATTAATCTTACCTTCCTTATGAATCTTATCAGTCTCAAGACCATATCTCACGCTTCTCTTATGGATATGAGATTACATATGAGAAAACCTATTTATAATAAAAAACCAATGAAATAGAGATTAAATTACTAGCATATGCAAGAAAAGTAAGTTTAGATTCCTAGTATGACGATGTGAATGAGTAGTGTCAAAATGTGTCTAATGATATAAAGGAGAGGTTTGAGTTTTATATCTTTGTATTATAGAAATTAGAGGCTTTTGAGAGGTATTAAATTTATCTCAATCATTTCTCTCAAGGAACCCTTTGTGTTCCTTACCAATCTTATTATCTTCCTTATTTTAATGAAGTTTCTGACCATACCTAGTGTATGCCAATGAAGATCCCTAGTTGGAGTCAAAATTATATTTAAGAAGCTATTTACATGCCTATTCAAGAGTCTATTCAAGAGGATAAATATTATTATAGTTCCATTTCTTCACCACTTACCCCTCAATCTCAAGTTTTCCACGAAGACAAAAAGGTTTGAAACCTTGATTAAGTGATGGCCAAGGAGCAGCAGAATGTAGGCTTTTTAAAAGTTTATTTTTACCTCCTTTACAAAACTTTATTTCCTTTAATATCCCAAAATATGATCCTAATAAAACTCCCATGCTTCATACTCCTTCTTAACAAAATGAATTTCGTCACCCTCCCACCATCTCCCTTCTCTAGGAGGAACATTTTCTATGGGAGATAGAGAAAGAGCTTTCAGCTATAAGCCAAATTCTTGAAGAGTGTGAAGAAGATGATTCAATTGTGTATGATGAAGTGTTATTCATTGATTATTTACTTAAGGTATGAGTTTAAATTGAGATTGTAACCGACATTAAAGAAGTTATCTTAGGTATGCAGGAAAATGTTGATCTTCATATGGAAGAAATCTAGGAGGAATTTGTATAAGTTGAAGTCATAAATAAGGTTGAAATATGCCCAGTTGAGAAGGATCAAAATATATTTTATAATGTTATTATTCAAATTGATCAAAATGAAGCATAAAAGAATGATTGACACCTATATCTTAAATCTTTGCAAGATATTGAAGATCTTTGTTGAGATATGTTGCCCTTTAGAGAGCATATTATTGTGTTGACCAACATTACACTAAAGCGATTGAGCCCTTTTTAAGTATAAATGACTAATTTGTTTAGCCCAATTCTTGTTTCAAGTGTTCATAAAAGGTTAAGTGTCCTATAGTGGTTTATCAAAATTTGAGTGGAAGTCTTATCTGATCATCTCAAAACCATTATTCCAAGTGCCATAGATTAGGACCTTAGATTTTAATTGAAATTTGGTGAGAACAATTTATGCGAGAATGATTTTAAAATGTTATAGACTTAGTTTAATTTTATACTAAGACTTGATCCTATTTATTAAGATGACCAAACCTTAGTTTAAAATTTATATTTGGTCTTATTTTCCCCTAGTATTTATTAACCTAGTCTAATTAATGCTTGGTACCTTTGTTATGAACTTAGCTCAAAGTCTTATCCCAGAGACTTTATTGTATACAAAAAAACCTTAGGATAAGAATTTGTATTAAGTTCTTTTTTCCTCAAACTTTGAATTCTTTTTTTTATTGTTAAGTTGGAACCAATTACAACTGAGCTAATGGATCATGATCTAATGGTGTACATGAACTTGGATGGAGATGATCAACTGATGCATGATCAGATTTGAAAAGTTAAAAGGACTTAGGATAAGCACAAAAATGACAAGTGTTAGGCTCATAGTACATGATTAAAAGCTTGAGCATGTTCCCATCAATTGATGGTATGTAGAAAAGTTTATAGATCATAATTGATAGTGAGAAATATGTCAAAACTTCAAAAGATACCTAGGATTAATGATAAGGTGACAAGTTTCACCATCGTACGAACTTTTTCATGGATTTGATGGCATACGATAGAGTCAACATGTCAATAGGCCTATAGAGGGATTTAATAAGATAATTGGCACCATCTTAGGTACCTAGGTGATAGATCAATGGTTTGTGGGCCCTCTCATAAGTTAATAAGTCAACAAGTCTACGAGCAAGCACAAAGATGATGCATGTCATAACCATGGTGAATGGAGCAAATATCATCCAATAGTGTTTGACATAACAAATTTTAATCTGATAGTGCAAGGTAAAGGTAGAATTTTCAAAGAAATTAGGTCAAATAAGAAGCCACAACATGGTAAAATGGCATTAACCTAACAAATATTGAATTTGTAGACTACATAAATCCCATGGATTCTCCACATGGCATGATCTCAAGGGTCTTAATAGATATCTAATAGCTCAAAATAAAATCTAATGCTAAAGGGATGTTGAGAGTCCATAGAGCTATCAAATGACATGATCACATTCATCATGTAGACAAGGATCTAGAAGTGTTAGTATCAGGTGGACATTTCAATGGAGCTCAAAGAAAATACAAAAGTGCTATGTCTCTAGATTGGAGTGAGTTAAGCATCTTCCTCACGCTTGAACCCCATAAATGCCTAATTAGATCTAATGTGGCATACCACATGTCAATATGTGATAAATCTTTGGTTTTAAATCTAAAATTAATGGTTCCTTCATAGATGAACACGAATTCAAAGCATAGATGAAGATCTGTGGGCCATTCTATAGCAGAATTTTGACCATGAATCATTTTTTGCCTCTACCATAGCTAGGGCATCTCAATTCCATCATTTCAAGAGAAGGTTGATCCATGGCAAGCATAAGAGGAAAGGCAACTATCCAAGGGGTTACAACTATGTAGTAAATTGGTCAAGGGCATCTACAAATAGTTACATATGAGGACAAAGTTTTTTTGGCCTCCACCAAAAAATTTCACCTTCGAGATCATGTAAAAAGGTATTTCCTATCAAGAAATCAAAGGGTTTGCTTCAAATATTCATCATTCTTTGTAGAGACAGTTATAGAAATAATTTTTCATTTAAATATATGAAGATTTTAGGCATGGCAAGGAATATTTTCTAATTGGGAATATCTTGGCAAAATTTAGATTTTTACTTTGTAAGTTTACAAATTATAACCCAAAATCCCAAATTTGAAAAGGGTTTAAAATATCTAAATAGAGAGTTCATACTCTATTCTAGGTTGTTGTTTGTTGTTCATTACTCTGTAGATTTAGGTTATACAATATTTTTGGGATCAACTATTGTGTGTAAAACCGTTAACAAGCTTTGAGAACATGTTTGTGTCTCAACTATATAATATGGGGAAGTCTCACCATGTTTATCCCCATGGAAATATTCTGAAACATTGGTGTATGTAAGATTTTATTTCAAGTTAATGGAAAATACTTGTGGTTGTTTATTGTATCCTATAAAAAAAATGCAATGAGATGTTTTACATGATATGTTGATTGGATGTATAGCTTTGTGCTTATGTATGGTTGTCATTTTAAGCATAGATCTGGGTTATAAACCCATTTTTCCATAGAGATTTGGAAATGTATTGTTGAATACCTCATTGGGTCACTTTGGGTTCATGAATTTAGCAATAGAAAGTATTTGAGATTCTAGTTTTAGTGTATGTTTTAGGGCTTTGGGGATCATTTGGGCATTTGCATTTTATTGGAAATAATGGATGCAAATTTCTCCTTGTAGTTTCCATGGTTTGTATTTTAGTTTCCTAACATATTTACAATAAGTGATGTCATTTTATTATCTACCCCTATTTTACCTTAACTTGATTATTTACCTCTTACATGAATTGAGTAGCCTTGTGCTTGAAATTATCATGAGTGATTAAGCCAATAATACTAAGCATAGTTAGGCTCGTGATCAAACTACCCAATATATGCATCATTCTATTCTCTAACTATCTTCTATCTATATAAAGAGACTCTAATCTCTTGGACCATTTTCCTAAACACTTTATATTCTCTATCAATATAACCATAGCCATATTTAAATGGGCTAGGCTAACTATCTTAAACCCAAAAATTTCTAAAAACATTGGTCAAGTCCTTCACCTTCTTATATAAATCTTGTCATTGAGTCACTTGGTTCATGGCCACAATACTCAACTTGGTCACGACATCCTACCATAATCTTATTTATTTCAAGGAATTAAACATATCATACAAAGTGGATTCTAATATATTGATCATAGCTTATAGATCAAACAGAATAAATTGTTCCTCCAAGTTATTCTTTTGTTGTTTCAATCCCTTAATCGCTACTTGTAACTGCTCTAAATAGTTTGAGCTAATTCTAGGGGGTCTTATTAAAATATTAGATCCTCACTAGACCTCTATTTATACTTTTGATTCAATTTAGTTAATGGCTCTACCTTTTGATAAACAATCTTTTCTCCACCTACTAAGACTATCTTCTTAGTCACCCTTTGTAAACTAGTAGTGCTTGGATCAAACTTGACTCCAACTTTAGATTAGGTTACCTATGGAATTGGGATCTCCATTTGTGATGAAGATGCTAAATCATATTATGTGGCTAACCTTCTTTCCTCCTCTTATTATAGATAAACTATCCATGGCTTAAGCTCTTGATGGACAAGGATGTTAATAGCTTTGACCAAAGCCCAATGGTGATGAATATTAGGCACTCTCTTATGTTTGAAGCATTAGTAATGAATTTGATGTCCTTGAACACTTATCCTTAAACATTTTTGGTCAAATAGAGATAAACATCCTCCTTTGAAACATGCTTATGTGATACTATTGCTATAATTTTGATCAAATTATCTAATTTTAGACAATAATTTGATCCACTAGATCAATTTTAAGTGAATAAAGAGGAAATTAGGGCAAGCCATATACTTTCATGGATCTTAAGAGGTTTACGTAGGGATACAATGGTGGAAAAAAAGTTTGAGCATTGATCTTCATGCCTTAGATTTATATTATATTGCACATTTATACCTTCCATGTCTTAGGGTCCATAATATCATTAAATATGATGTGCTCAACCTATGTGGCATTATTGTGTCATCCTACTCATTAATTTATCAAATATGATCATTTCTCACTTTTGGACATGTCTCACATTAACATGAAATATCCCCCTAGCCTTGGCTTCATCATGAGCCATTGATTTTCCTTTAAGCTCCTAAGATTTTACCACTTTTTAGCTCCATGAGTTTCCTATTTACCTTCAGAACTCAGTTGAATTTTATCATTCCATATAAGAAGCTTATCATTCATTCTAAGCCATTTGAAAAGTAAGCATTGCTTCACATTATTGATCATTTTTTGTGAGGTTGAATTCTACTGGTTGATCTTTGTTTGATTCACCATGATTGTGACACTTATCACTACCATGTTTATCCTGGTTCATTAAAATCTCAAATCCATCTCACACCATTGTATTTGATTTGTACTAATCAATGCACTCCATTGATCTTGGTTTTGGAGATCAAGCACTACTGGTGGATCTCCTTCCTTTTTGTCAAAATTATCTCACTTATCACTTAGGCATTCCCTCATGGGGTACTTAACTTATTGAATCGAGTGAACACTCATGTGTTATCGCTCATTAAACCACTCTCTCAAGATCGTGAAACTTGTCACATTCACTTTAATTCATTCTTGTAAGATATGAAAAATAAATTAAGTTAGGGCTTAGGAAATATAAAGACCTTAGGATAATGTTTTTAGATAAAGGTTATAGGATTATTAATAAACATGATTAAAACTTAGGATAAAACTTTAGACTAAGTATGAAATATAACAAAGTGATCCATAGGAATATTAATCCATGCAAATAATAAAATAGACTCGGTCGTTTTTTTGGTGTATAAAAGACTTAGTGTAAAATTTTAGATTAAGGTTTTGGTCATGTTAATAAACATGATTAGAACCTTAGGATAAAATTTAAAGTAAGCCAACTAGATACTGAGGGTATATTAGAAGATTAGAGTGATGACACTAATTTTAGGTTTCCATTATGATGGCCTAGAACAAGGCTTATTGGCATTATCTAAGAGATTACCAAAGGAGGTTGAATATGGAGGGTTGGGGCAGAATGAGGTCAGTAGGGAAGAAAGTGGTAGTGGAAAGAAGGATAGATGGTATGCAATAAATGGAGGTAGCGGAGAGATAGAGTAAAAGTACAGATGGTTTGTTGCACCTTGAAACAAATGGATCCAAGTGACTGAAGTAGGACTCTTTTGCTACAAATGTCTTAAGAAAGGTGCCTTAGGATGGCCATATTTTTATTGGGAGAAAATTAGAAAACCAACAAGAGGAAAAGGTGGAAAACATTGAGTTTCAAATAATGGTCAAAGCTCTTTTAGGAAAAAAATTTGGTACTATGGAAAATTGATCAAATTTGGTGAAATATTTAAAATTGAGTCTAGCAACTTCCTTAGGTGTCCCGACTAAGTTTCAATGTTTGGTGTAATAGGGCAAGGAATTGCAAGATCCTCTTCCATTATCATCCTACCATTTAGGTAAAGACTTGATCATATTCATGTCTTCATGATTGAAGGGAATTGTGGTAGGATTAAATCAAGCCTCCTCTTCCAAACCTAAAACATTCAAATAAGTGGTTACAAATGTCAGTTCGAAGCCAAATCCTGTGAAATCTTTTTCTCTAACCAAAGCCTATATTGTAGAAAAAGCAAAGGAGATACCCTCCATGGAGATTTTAAATCATGGAGTAGATGAGTACTATCATAATTTGATTAAAAATGTATTTATTTATAGATTTAATGGCCTATGGCCTTATTTGATTTCCCTATATCAATGGGTCTATGTAGCTTGGTCAACCCAATGTGAGATTTCTTTATGCTCTATTTTTTTTATTATTCATTTCATTGATTAGAAGGATTATAAAAAATGACTATCAGAGGTCCCCTAGTTTTGGGGTAATGTAGCTTTGTTTATCACTCCTTGGTTATTGAAGTTTGATTCAAGCACTCCTTCAGTGACAAAGATGCTAGTGTGGGTTCAGCTCCCTAACCTACCCTTGCACTATTTCCATGCTTATAAGGAAATAGGTAAGGCTTTGAGGTCTTTTTTAAATAATGATCATGGGAGGAATTTTTTATGTTTGCACACTTTTCCTAGATTCCGTATAGAGATTGATCTGAGTAAAGGATTTCTAGATAAAATGTTATTGAAATATGGTAAAGTTCATGTTCAAGCTTTAGACTATGAGAATACTGCATTCAAATGTTGTAATTATAAATTACCTAGTCATTTTTATGCTTATTGTCCCCTAGGGTGTTCTAAAGTAAGGAATAAAAGTGGGTATAAATCAACATCAAGAAAATGGAGCACTCCAAAACTGGTTGTAGTTGTTGAAGAGTGTTTTTGAGACTTAGAACTCCAAGAAAATGTCAAATCCAGAGACAAAGAAAAAGGTGAAGATGAACTTTTTGATAAATAATATGAACCAATTATGGGGGAAATAGAAGAATCCTATAATCTTCCTATAAAAAAGATAATAGTGGGAGTTCAAAGAGGACATGAATCTAGAAATTTAGATTCAGACAAAAAGTTGCTTGTAAATAAAAATGCAGAATTTTAGAATCATGACTTGCAACTGGTTGTGGTGAAATCCTATCAAGGAATTTGGCAAGAGGTAAAAATGAAAAAAGGTTAAAATGGAAAGACAATCAATCTTATATATTTTTTCCCACTAATTGAAGGCTCTATTGTTGCTATTAGTATTTGGATGTTTGAAAAATTCAAGTTAATCTGCTTTTGGCTTTTTGGTCATTCCTTGTATTTGGTTATTCTATGTCCATTACATTTTCACTTATCCCTTTAGAGTAATCTCTTTCTTAATAATTAGATTTGGGCCTAATAGAACCCCATATCTATCTAAAAAAAATTAAACTAAGTCTAATACATAGTAAATGTTTTGGCATAAATTTGAAGAAAATTAACCTATGTAAAAGATGAATTCAATTCAAAATAACTTAGAATAAAATTCTTAGACTAAGAGTTTTTATTGATTTGAAACATGAATTGAATCAATAAAATAAAATACCAAGGTGTAATCAGAATAAAGGGTTAAATTAACATCAAAGTACAAATCTCTAAACATTGTCCACACTATTGGAACTCCCTTAAGCCTGCAACCTACAAATACATGAAACAACCTTTAGTCACACTAAATGAGGTAAAACTAGGATCATATGCAATTATATCAATCAATCCATTGGTATGGGTGATATTCAAATAGATATTATATTATAACATACTAATTGAAATTTGATTAAGTGGGATATTCAATTCAAAGCACAAGTTTGCAAAATTTGACACAAGGGTCCTCATTTTTTTAGATATGGGGGTATTTTGACCTTAACATAATATAATTTTAAATTTTTTATTTCTTTGTGCCATCGTATCATAAATAAATTTATCAAGTATGTTTTCATCATATATCAAAACATTTTGTTAACTTTTATATTTTAGAATTTTAATTCTAGTGGTGACTCCAATTTTATCATCTGGTTTCAAGGAAGATTAGTGCCTATTTAGAATATATTCATTTTAGATTTGATTATTTACTTTTTTGAAAATTTGGAAGGAATAAGATCATCCTTCGAAGGTGAATCATCAAAACAAATTATCTCACCCTTATTTATTACACAAAGAAGAGGGATACAAGTCTAGAGGTTAGTTGAAGGGGATAGTTCAACTCATAAAGACTCTTTAGACTACAAAGATTCTGATAATCTTGAAATTTTTGTTAAATTCCACATTATTGAGGACTTTCATAACTCTCTTCATCATTATAAAACTTATATTCCTATTATTATATAGGTCCTTCTCAACCAACTAAATCCCCTCGTATGTTTGATTGACCAAGTCTACCTCAATTAGCCCCTCATGTCCCTTCACCATTTGTTCTTGAACATCCAATTAAACCAATCATGAGGCATATGGACCAAGATGAGAATGAATATCTCATATTTTACATTTCCATATTCATATTTAAAATTATTTATGACATGGAAGGTTATCCTAATCAGGTCCTAAATGACGTAAGGAACAATCTTCCAAAATTTGAAGGGAACAATGCAGTGAGTCATGATTAAAAATTGAGGGATTTTCACATTATCATTGAATAATATGAGGTTGAGAATGATGATATGTACATTATGTTATTTATATAGATGTTGGAAGAAGATGCACATGAGTGGTTCAATTCACTTCCCTATGGATGGATTGATTCACGGGAAGAAATGAAGAAAGTTTTCAGAATTTAGTATGGTGAGAAAATTGATCCCAGGTTTCTTTTGGTTGAGTTTGTAAAAATTAAGAATAATATTAATGAGTGAGTGTAGGACTTAAATACACAATTTAACAAAGCTATGATGTGGCTACCTGAGATCATAAGGCCTAGTGATACAATGTGCCTGATAAAGTATTATGATGTCTTTGATAAGAAGGATGTGTACTACCAGAGGGACAAGGCTCTCATAAACCTATAGTTGGAATTAAATATAGACATCCAAATTGATAATAATATAAAGGCTATGGGAAAGCCCATGAACAAGTGAGCTGATGTAAAGTTGGTTAATCAAAAAAAAAAACATAGTCCACTAAGAATGCCAACCTTGATAAGATAGTTAAGGCTTTGGTCTCCATTGTCAAATAAATGCCATACAAACTGGTCAAGGCTAAGAAAGGGATTTGTCATGGGTCAACAAGTCAAGAGAGAGATCCAAATATGAATCATGTAAAAGGAAGGCCTACTTTCTATAATCAATCTAATGATAGAGGCAAGATGCCTACACATGAAGAAAGGATAGATAAAAATCAAAATAGAGGGGCTAGAAAAGAAGCATCTAATCCCTTAAATGCCAAAGTTAACATGGTAGGTTTTGACATTGATATTTATTGGTATGGCAAGTTCGTCCTTCCCCATCCCCTATGTGATAATGATGAACTAGTTGATGAAGTTGTAGATGAACCTAAGTCTGCATCATTTGGTGATAAGATCTTGATGTTAAATTATCAAAGTCCCTAAAGCAAAATCATTGCCTCCATAGAATTACTGAGTGCTACTATAGTTAATAAATTTTGGAGGTCAGCCAAAAGGGTCCAACCTATGAATTTTCTTGTGATGTTAATATGGCACAAGCATATGAATTTCCCATTCATGATAAAAAAAATTGATTGGGAAATTTCATCAATTAAGAATAAGCAACTATTAACTAATGTAGTAGGTGCCCAAGATAAAGAATACTACTTGAGTAGTAAACATCAAGGTGTTGCTACTATAAAAACTACCCCTATAATTCCAAGGGTAGGGGATGCTAGTAAGGAAGTAATGAAAAATACATCAGTCCCAAATGCTTCCAAAATATCACTCGATTCCCAAGTTGTTAATCCAAGAGGTACTCTAACAAAGAATAGAGTACCCATATTGTCTAGTATCCCTAAGGGTATGAATGATGTTAAATAAAATCCACCTTTGAAGGATGTTTATAAGAATGTAAATCCATCCCAACCTACTCCATTTTAGGATTTAAATTATTGTATCCCATCTAAAGGTGTTCTCACAATTCCACCTAACACTCCTCTTCCTTAATATAGTATGTGTGATATGGCCCAAGTGTTAATCCAACTAAAGGTCACTATGCCACTCATTGATTTATTATGAATACTTAAACATAGGAAGAGGGAATTTAAATATTACGAATTTGGTGAGAAATCAATTTCAAATCAAATTTATGTATTCCAAACACCCCTAAGAAGTTATGAAGAATCTAAAGAGGTTGTTGAACCTACCCTGGAGGTCTATTTGGGGACTACATTGATAGAAAGTTAACTGAATGTAGATACATTTTATATAACCATTTTGATCAATGGTATGATTTTTCACAACTGTATGTTTGATTCTAGAGATTCTTTCAATGTGATTTCCTTAGGTGTCCTAAATGAGCTTGGAGTGAAAATTACATGATCCTTTGGTAAGTGTTATGTCATAGACTCATGAGACATACAATTTGTTGGACAAGTCAATGGGTTGGTAGTATAGCTGGTAGTGTATCCAAGTAAATATTTACATATGGACATGGTGGTTTTGGATTACTACCTCAATGGGGATTGTTCCTATCAAAAAAAGGGTACTAACAAGGGTGGAAGTAAAAAAATTGACTTGTCTTATACAACCATTTTGTTGGATGGTAAGATGGTCAAAATTTATATAGAACTGAACATGCTACATTTAATTGAAGTTTAGAAACATGCTCTTAATGAAGTTTTGTACATAGATGTTGAATTGGGAAACTTTGTTAGGAATATTGATGTTGAACTTGATGGCAAAGGTGAAGTTTGGAAGATGTGTTTTGACAACGCTTGCTCTAATATTAGAAATACAGTTGGGGTTGTCTATGCCCCCAATGGTAAATGTTTTAAGTTTTATTTTCAGCTTTCCTTTGAGTTCACAAATAATAATAATACTAAATAGAGACACTCTTGCTTAGTTTACAGATTGATCATGAACTTGGAATTAAAATTTTGATTGTCAAGGGTGATTATTGGCTAGTGGTTAAGCAAGTCCATGATACTTACTCCACCAAACACAAAAGGTTAAAAAAATATGAGTATGATGTTTTGGATTTTCTTAAATTCTTTGATGCATTCAACATTTGTTATCATGATCAAAGTTTCAATGAATAAGTTGATAAGCCTATAGGGTTAGGTGCTTAGTTTGATATTACAAATATTATCCCTCATTGTTAGTATCAAGTAGAGGTTCTTGTTAGGTCTTCAATTCTAGACAATATTCATCATTGGCATGTGTTTGATGATGATAAACAAAATAAGAGGTTTCTAAATTATGACGCTAAATTCTATGTTTAGCTCAAAGACTTGGAGTCCATGGTTCAAGTTTGTGATAGGAAAGAAACATTATTTCGGAAAAACATCATTCAGCTAGAGATAAACCTGCTCCCAAAGGTATTGGTAATTATGGAAGAATCTTTTGATGGAGAAGAGAGAATAAAAACTTTAGACTCATTTGTCTCAAAAGCAACGACTGAGTGTAATTTTGGTTCTCATGGAAACCCATGAAAGGTTTGGATGGGTAATCACCTAGGTGCAATTCAGAAACAAGTATACATGTAAGTAGTAAGATATTACCAATATTATTTAGCATGGTCTTATTATGAATTAGAAGCATATAGGGAATACTTATTTCAACATGTTAAACCATTGTAGCTTGATAGAAATCCTTTCAGGCAGACACAAAGACCTATTAAACCCATCTTGGCCACCAAGATGTGGGATGAATTAAATAAGATAAGGGATGGTGGAATCATTTATTTTATTAGGTATTCATCATGTATTGTAAAGTTAGTCCCTATATGGAATAAGAATGGTGACATCCGCTTGTACATGGATTTTTGGAATTTTAACAAAGTTTCTTTAAAATATAATTATCCCCATCCCAATATGGATAACCTATTTCAAAATGCTACTGGATCATAGATGTTATCCACATTAGATAGTTTCTCAGGATATAACTAGGTTGTGTTGAAGGAATCTAAGAGACCCAATACTGAATTTATAATGCCTTGGGGCATGTATGTATATATGAGGATGCATTTCAGGTTAATGAATATTGGTGCAACATTTTAGTAAGGTATGAATATTGCATTTACGTGGGTAATTAACAAGTTTATATCCATGTATTATGATGATATTAATGTGTAATCCAAGAATAGATAAGAACATTTGGAACATCTAGAGAAAGTGTTGATTAGATGCAGGGAGTTTGGCATTTTTCCTAATCCAAAAAAATATCACTATAGAGTACAAAATGCTAATTTTTTGGGATATATAGTGTCAAATAAGAGAATTCAGTCCTTCTTTGGATAAATTAGTTTTGTAAGGAGGTTTATGTCTAAGTTTATAGAGATCACTGTACGTATTAATTCCATGATAAATAAGGACTAGATCATCAAGTGGGTGTAAAACTCCATGCAATAATTCAATGACATCAAAGGATCCTTAAAGTTTTCCCTTATTTTGGCTATCCCTAATTATACTAAGACATTTCAAATATTCTCTTTTTCATCATATAATACTATTATTGTTGTCCTATAACAAAAGAACAAAAATAGTTATGAGCAGCCCATAGCTTTCTTCAGCAAAGTTGTGTAAGGTGTTGAACTGAATTACAACATTATGGAAAAACAAGCCTTTTCTCTCTTGAAGTCTATCAAGATGTTGAGGCCTTATATTACGAGTTTGAAGATAATTTCTCATATGCAACATTAATAGTGAAGGACATATTAACTCAGATGGAATTATCCAACAAAAGATGTAGGTGGGTCAATAAGCTACAAAAGTATGATAAGGATATTGAGACCACCAAGCTAATGAAATGGCTAGGTCTAGCCAAGCTCATGGCTGAGACCAATTTGTAAGACATTGAGGTAAACACTATTGTTTTCAATGTTGATGATTATTTGAGTCAATTTAACATGTTTCTTTGGTATAAAAACATTATCTATTACTTTTAAAATATAAATTATCTACCTAATTTGGACAAGAATCATAGAAGAACTCTTAAACTTGTTTTAAAATAATACCTCTTGACTAAGAATAGACTAACATGTAATATTCCATATGGGTTTATCCTAAGATGTCTAGTAAAAGAACAAACTATTGACTTGATTGACGGTTTTCACAATGGAGTACGTGGTGGCCATTTTTCACCTAAACTTACAACTCATAAAATTTTGAGAGTTGGTTATTGGTGGCCATCATTATTCAAATATATTTCTTATAAAGTCAACAAGTGTAATAATTATCAATGCTTTGATATGAGGATGAAATATTCTAGTTCTCTTCCCTTGCAACTTGTTACAATTGAAGGCCCATTTAGACAATGTGGAATGGAATTAATTATGGGAACTATTAATTCATTAAGAAATAGACATAGATGGATACTAGTTATAATTGATTAATTCAAAAAATGGATTGAAGTGATCCCTAAAAAGAATGAAACACACCAAGTAGTTATGGACTTTTTGGTAAATTATATTATTTGTAGATTTGTTGTGCCTGTTATTGATAATGTCATGAGTTTCAAAGTTAAGCCTTTATTGGCATGGTGAAAAGAGTACAAGATAGAGTTAGCCTATGCTTCCAATTACAACCATCAGGGGAATGAAAAAGTAGAATCTAATAACAAGAAATTTCTCAAGATCATTAGATGAACTTTGGAAGTAAACAAGAAGTGAAGTGAATAACTAAAGTTTGCCTTATGGGTTGATAGGATTATGGCTAGATATAGGAAAAATCCATTTCAAGCTTGTTTATAGAGCTCAATATTATTTTCCTATGAATTTGTAGTTTCCAACCTATAAGTTCATACAAAAACCAAAGGGTGATGAACAAATCAACCACTATGAAAGTTGGATGAACCAGATTATTGAGATTGATGAAATTCAAAGACAAGATCTTGAAAGACACCTCATGTTCAAGGTAAATTTGAAGAACATATATGATAGGAAGGTTACTAAAAGAACCTTCAAAGTCATGATCTCATTCTACTTTGGGATAGCAAGCATGAGGAGAAAGGTAAGCATAGAATATTTGATGCCTTGTGGTTGTTCCTATTCCATTGACTACCAGATTAGGGAACACACTTTATTGTTGAGATACTTGGATAGTGAAAGATGATAATCAGTGACATGCATCTAAAATACTTCGCTGACTGATTTTTTAACCCATGTATACTAATTTATAGTGTATAGTGTATAGTTTTATCACTTTTGTTAATTTGTTAATTATCACCTCTCTACTTTGGGCCTTGTACAATTTATTTCTTATTTTCTGTAGTGTGTTTATTTATATATCCTCCTGATCTATTTTTGTCAGTCTACTTCACTTTGTTAAGTTTTCATGAGTGTTTGCTAATAAGTTGATCAAATATTGACTCTATGGTCAAATGGATTGGCACTTGATCTTGAATGTTGGGGTTCTTTACACACTTGCAATGGGTGTAATCCCCGACCAATAGCTAGTGTTAGTGTCAAAAATTTCACTAAAGGAATTATGCCCTTGTTGAATTTAAATGCATGATCTCTCTATCCTGATTCTTATTTAGAAGTGTTCATCCGAGGTCAAGATGTCCTATTTTTACCTTATATTAGAAAAAAAAACTATTTCTGCATTCATTTAAAAATATAATGTTCCCACCCTTACCTTGTGCAAACCCTATAAGTTATTTTTTTAAATAACATTTAATTTTTTTTTCTCTAAATAGATCTACTGAGGTGTATGACCCAAGAAAGAATAGATGGTATTTTGTACATGAAATGAACACCTCAATGGTTCATTTCTATTTGGGTCATTTATAAAGGTAAATGGTTTCTCAAAGGCATAGTTTATAATAGGGAGGTTAAGCATATGGGGATAAAAATGGCTCTTGTGGATGTTGTGGTTTCTTCAATAAAATGCCTTAGATTGAAATCTATATGTATCCCTAAATCAAACATTGAGATACACTTTGGTGTACTAATTGATAAGAAAGATACTTGGATGTGATTTTTAATGTATCTGGGGAGAAATTTTATGCTCATAAACTTGTTTTGGTTACACATTTTCCACTTTTCAAAACCCAATTTTTTTATTCTATTGAAGAAGATAATGACTAAATAGTTATTGAAGACATGGATCCAAAGGTGTTGAATGCCACATACATGAAATTACATAAAACCATGATATGTAGGAATACTAATGTGGCACCAAAAGTAAAATGAAATAAAATGTTTTTAACTCCACACCCAAACAACCTGCAATGTGGAAATGTGTAAGGAAATAAATTAAAGTTTTAATGACAACAAAGCCCATAGAGATATGACCATGTGGACAGTATTAAGACACTAGACGATGCTACTTAATCCATGCCACATTAAAATGGAGGTTTATCATCCTTTAAAAAAATAAAATAAAATAATGATAAACTTGAAGACATGTGGTATGTTGGTAGAAATTTGGAGGTTGACTGTAAAGTCAACCAATTACTAAATTGATTCCAACAGTTCATTAGGTATTTAAATAGATTGAAACAATTTTGAAATTTAAAAACATAGTCCTAAGTTCTACTGGAGGTGTAATGTATAATATTCAATTTAAAAATTGGTAGGATAACTATGTGGGAGAATTGTGGTATAAAATCACCCTGCCCAATGCAAATTCTAAACTACTTATTATTACCATAGTTCTGCATCCCACAAAAAGAAAGCATAGAAGAGATGGGAGTGTGATGTATTGAAAAGTTTTCAATAATTTTATGGTGATGTAATGAAGGTTTTTAGGTGAGTGGATGAAGTGCCTTGATAGTCTAAGTAATAATTTCAAAGTGTGCAATGTCCTTGTCCTAGTATGTTTGAAGTAGGATTCATTGATATTCTATTTTGGCATGGTTAAGGATGACTAGGGATAAATATAAATTATTTATAATGTATAAGAGGTCCCATAATAATTTTTCTATGATTTGATTATTTTTGTGTATCATTTTATTTCTTCTAGTTGATCATTATTTTCATCTAGACATTTTGGGTCTAGTACCAAAAAATTTGAGTAGGCCGTTTGACGATGTCATAATTTACACATGTGGATGAGTCAGTAGGAGTTTGTCATATGGTTATGATAACATTATTATAAAATTTATATTTTACAAGTATCAATTCATATGATAAATTGTATCTAAAGATATGTGTGTCCAAAGTTGGGCTCCCAAGCATTTTTATAATGTTTTCTATGTTCAAACAACGTTGAGTAAGTAGTTTGATGATGTCATATCTAGCACATATAAAAGTTTTACAAACAACTTGATATATGGATTAATTTCCATATTATATAATATATTATTCTATAAATCTTGGGTCATTCTAGTAATCATAACAAAATATATGCAAGTTCAAAGTTAGGCTCTTAGGCAGTTTGATAGTGTTTTCCCATACTTAGCGAAATTTGCATGTGAAAAGAAAAGTTAGTAGGGATTTTTGATGTAGTCAAATTTTATATGTGTGAAAGTTTCATAACAAGTTTATATTATTATTTTTTTTTAGTTTTATTCCTATTTACTATGTGCTAAGTTTTAGGTCATGCAATGAAGTGCATCAGAAGATATGCAGGTGCAATGTCTAGGTAGTTCTAGGCATAGTTGGCTCTGTGGCAAAAAACTGAGTGAGAAAATTAGTGGAAGTATATCCTACACATGAAAATTTTCTAGGATTATATTTTATATGTTTGGATTATCCTATGTTAGGAGATGATATGGTTTTAATTTTAGATCATGCATCTAAGCACAACAAAAGTTATCGAGGTCCAAAGTTGGCCTTCCAGGTAGATTGAAATGGTTCCCATACTTAGTCAATTTTGTAAGAGATAAAGATCAGGACCAAATGAAGATCCAATAGTTTTTGGGTTATCATCCATATTGATCTAAATATGCATATAAATTCAAAGAATTCAAAGTGATAGTTGCTTAATGATAGGTAGAGGTAAAGACCGAGCTACTTTTAAGATTTGATGGTGAAAAGGTGTTTATGCTAATCAAGATAAAGGATGTGTATTGAGACAAATGAGTTCAAAGTGTTCAATTTTTAAAAATAGGTAAATATCAAGTTACGTATGAGAAAGAAATGGAGCATACTTATTCTAGGATGTCAGCAAGAAGCAAGATGATGCCATGTATTCAAATTTTAATGTTTGGGTAGTGGCAGACTATGAGTTAAAGTTTAAATAAGTTTGACAGTACATGATTAATATAATTAGAGAGGATGTGAGATTATATCATATTGATTGGAGTTTAACTATGACTGTTTGAATTCAAATATTTGAATTTAACAAAGAAAAAACTAGTGTCTAATTTTTAGGCCCTATCTTTTGATACATGCATAATTTGTCGCATAGTGTAAATATTGAATTTGTAGAGGACTCCAAGGCGCATCTAGAAATATATATTTATATATATGAAATTTCATACATTCAAAGTTATGAAGTTTCAAATTTGACCATGTTTTCATATATGTTGTACAAGTGACTCGTGAAGATTATTTGATCTTATTTTGATGTTGTTTCAATATTTCTTAATGAATTAGCTATTGGGGAGTGTTTTAGACCCCATGAGGATCATTTGTGTGCATTATGAATTTTTACCAATCATATCTAGTATGAACAATCGGTTAGAATTTGAATATGTTTTCATTCATAATAACTATGTGAACATATGGGTGTTTGAGCTAATTGGGGGTTAGTAGAAGTGTCATATGATGGATGTTGGAACTTAAAAGTGACCTATAGATCATGTGTCATGGGTCTATGAATTGGAAATTATTCTTAAGTTCTTATTTTTCTCGATGAAGTGCTAAATGGGTGAATAGGTTTATATGATACCTATAAAAGCTACAAGAGCCTAATTAAAATGTGTAGAGACTAGGGTAACCCATAAATGCTATGGCTGACCTATGAATGTTTTTTTGAGTCATGTCTTGATGTGAGAGATGCATTAAGGGTTAAGACATGCTTAATAGCTAAAAGAGGAGTTGATAATCATGTATGCTATATAAATAGTGAAACCAAATGAGATGGTTTCTAGGTTAGAGAGAGACTTGTGCAAGGCTTTTGAGAGAGGATTATGTGTTGAAGTGAAGAAGAGAGGATAGTGATATTATAGGTTTGAAGTTTGAAGTTGTGAAAAGAGGTCCGAGTGTGCATATGAGGGCAGTTTGAGTAAGGAAGGAGAGAGATTGTGGCATGCCTATGTAAGAGACCTGTAGGAGATAAAGAGGAAGTTTGTGTGTGGGTTAGAAACTTAGAGATCCATCATTAGGTATTGAAGACATAAGTTATAATGTGGAAGTGTTTATTTCATAAAAAGGTCTAAAGGACTTGACCTCCTTAGGGGATGTTTCTCTTTGTGAAATAGGTGTTTCACTAAAGGCCTTTGGTCAAAAGGACTTGATCAAGATTTTGAGTCAAAAGGACTTAACCAGTCTCTAGTTTGTAATATGTTATAAGACAAGTAGTCCAAGTGTTTACCAGCTTGGGAGTGGGTTTTATTCCCCAAGAGGGTTTCACACAAGAAAATA
This sequence comes from Torreya grandis, assembly GCA_037957365.1. Lineage (NCBI taxonomy): Eukaryota > Viridiplantae > Streptophyta > Pinopsida > Cupressales > Taxaceae > Torreya > Torreya grandis. The sequence goes on along the minus strand of JARHVA010003699.1, from coordinate 1,721,340 downwards.
TGTTATGTGTTTGATCTTGTGTATGAATTGAATGAATGAGCTCTCTTTTTAATGTTGTTTGATAAAGTTGATATTTGATGATTGTTTAATAGTTTGAAAGTATTAAAATTGAAATTAAAATATTTGGGCCCACTGATTCAGCCCCTCTCAGTGACTGGACTCTAACATGATCTAAAATTTGCAATAACACAAACTATAAATTATAGTTTGTGTTCACCTTTCTAGATCCTATGGGCAACGAGTAAAAAGAGTGAGAAAAGGTAAAAGGAAGTTGTGGAATTGATAAGAACCTCAAAAAATGTTTAAATTCTGATAAGCATGCCCTCTATAGGTTTAATCATGACCAAGGACATGGTAGAAGACATTTTAATCGAAGAAATCAAATTATTTTAACAAATTTAGATTGTAATTTAAAGGTTAGATCTCAAGAGAGGCAAAACAAATCAATCCACATGAAAGATATAACTTATGAAATTCTTAAGAAATACATTAATTACTTTGTAATCTTGTAAAAAATCCTCATTCATATTTTCCAAGGTTTGTATTGTAAGATTTTGGGCAAAGGAAAAGATAAAAGAATTGCTCTACTTTCTCTTTAGAATGTTGAAAATGTGGAAGAAGAAAGTGAAAATGAAGAGAGTCTTTTTTTTGCATTATATCCTTAACCACAAGCTCCTTTAGATGATTAAAAAGGAACAAACCTTCAAAAATAATTTTTCTTATGATTAAAAATCCTTTAGAGGCACCATGACCTAGTAAAGGCATTTTAGGCATCATTTATTTCGTGCATGATGAAATGGAAATGTTTCTTGAGCTTAAGGAAGGAAAAAAAATATTAGTACTGATCTATCTATATTTAGTCAAGAGCTTCATGATGGAAATGGAGGATCTTTATACATGCCACTTCTTGTAATGGGTCAGTTGTTAACTCCTCATAAAACTTCAAGCCCACAACTAGGTTTACTAGACAAAGCTCATGTTGAAACTAAAAATAATAGAAGGATTGTCTTGTAGATTTTCTTCCACAACCTCTAGCAATGATGTACTCATAGGAGCTGAAAATATGTTAAACATCAAGAATTAGATAAAGTTGGTATCTATCTTAGAAAAGATATGCTTGATCCACATGGATATGACCCAAGTGACTACTATGAGGCTTCATAGTTGGAGCTAAGGCATGAATCAAAAAAAAATGAAGGCCAAAGCAAGAGCATATGTCTACAAAAAAAATTTAGTAGTAAATGCTAGGTCCTTAGTGAGAATTTGATCACCTAGGCATTTATTTCATAGGGTTAAGATATGAGGCACACTTGTCAAAATATTAGATTGAGAGTGAATGATGATGGTTAGGATTATCTTCATTAGTATCTTCCAAGAATTCATGTCATATGGAGTTTGAGATATATTTTTATTGCCTCCATTATGAAAGATTTTTTGAGTATATTATCACAGTGAAATAGAAAAAGAAATTGTGTTCATAGTCATGCATTTAGCACTACGTGAATGGATTCTCTCTTTGATACAGGGAAACTATTTCAAATCTTTAGAGTGAAGCAATGGGAAATGATGATTTTCACTAATGAATGTTTTATATCTAGATGTATTGTGTAAACAAGAAGGAATTTTGATCTGAGGCATTAAACAAAGAAAATTTTGACTTATGGAAAAGTCCTCTACAAGGTCCTTAGCCAGAGCAAGAATGGAGTTAAATCAAAAAATCCAAAAAAATTGGAAGTTCTAGAAATTACAAAAGAGACCTTCAAACTCCTTAGGAAATCTAAGTGGGAGATACAATTTTTAAAAAGTAGGTTCTAAAAATGCAATTTGTAAATTGTGATCAACTCTCAAATTCCCACCAGTCAAAACAAGGATAAAAATCAACTCAAGAGAAGCTTTAGGGAGATCCTGAGAGGAAATGTAATATTGCAATTTTATAAAATTTCAAATTGTAGTTGGAGTTCTAGATTCCCTAAGGAAACTATCAAAGGAAACTCCAACTATGAATTGAAATTTTGCAATTTGTAAATTATAGTTCTACAAATGACAATTTGCAAATTTGTAAATTACAAATTATAGTTTTGTGAATTGTAATTTTCATATTGAGTTCTATAAATTACAGTTCTTCAAATTTTGATTTACAAATAATAATTCTATAAATTACAAAACTACTGCTGGGACCCAAATTTCCCCAAAATAAAGGAAATTTTTAATTTTGCAAAAGTGACTAGGATTCTCCCAAAAGGTCAAAAAGTGGAAAATAATTCATTTATGCATTAAAATTTGAGGAAATAAAAAAAATAAAAATTTAAAATAAAATTGAAAAAAAATAATAAATTTGCAAAAATCAAAAGTGTAATATGAAATGTGTTGAAAAACAAGTAAGAGACAAAAAGCAAAAGGCTAAAATAGACGTAAGTATTGCATTTGTTCATGTTTTGCTTGTTTAAGCTCATCCATGGTAGAGATATTGTAGGTTTTTCAAAAGCCATCATTGCAAGAGCAGGTTGTTCCATGGCATGCATGAGGGAAAAGGCAACTATCAAGGACATTCCAACTGTCATAATGAGTGGTAAAAGGGCATATCTAGGAAATTAAACATGAGGAAAAAGTTTATTTGGAATCCACCTGAATATTCACCTTCAAGATCATTTGAAGGAATTTCCAACCAAGAAATCAAAGTATGTGGTCCAAATATTCATCATTTCTTATAAAGGTAAATCATTTTCCTTGTAAATACATGAAGATTTTAGGTGTGGCAAATGTTTTTTCTAGCTAGGAGCATTTTGGTGGAACTTGGAGGGCTATTTTGCAATGTTAAAAAATACAACCTCCATCCCTAGATTTGAAAGAGGAAAACAAGTATAAATAAGGGGTTTATCCTCTAAAATTTAATTGTTATTGGTCTTTGTTTTTCCAAGTATAGGCTCTTCTAAATTTTGGGATCATTTTTATTGCATTTTGTCTCTCTTGCTAAGGTGGTTCCAAATGTACAACCATTAGCAAGATCTAAGAACGTGTTTATATGTCTCCCCAATCCAACATGGAGCAAATCCACCATGCTTGTCCCCATGGCAGCATTTTGAAACATTGATGTATGTAAAATTTTATTTCAAGATAATGGAACATACTTTTGGTTCTTACCTTTTCCTACTAATGAAATGTAATGAGATGTTTTACATGTTATGTTGATTGGATACCTAGTTTTGTGCTTATGTATAGTTATCAACTTGGGCATACATCTAGGTTATAAACCCCTTATTGCACATATATTTCAAAATATTTTATTGAATACATCTCAAGGGCACTGTGGTTTCATGAATTTAAAAAGAAGAAGTATTGGAGATTCTAAGTGTAGTGTATGCTTTAGGGTCTCAGGGATCATTTGGGTACTTGCATTGTATTGGCACTAAAAAAATACTTTAGGTATTTCCCCTTAGCTTGTTAGTCATTATTTGTACATATTTACAATAAGTGATGTCATGTATGTTGAAATAATCCCTGCTCTTTGACAACCAACATCATGCCACCCTTCATTTTTATCTAACTTATCTTACCTTATCCTACCTTGGAGATAATACACCCCTTGCATATTATAAGTTTTATTTTCGTCTAGATGCATAAATCTTGGCTATATAACATGTGTTTTTAATTTGTGTTTGAAAGAACCAACACTATAGTTTTCCATTCAACCCATGTTGTTGAATATTATTTAGAATGAAGATTGCAGTAATATACACATATGTATTTAGTAGCTTGTATGTGACCTAATGCATTTGTTCATTCCATGTGGCAACCTTTTTGAAGTGGAGTGTGTAAGTTTGGTTGTGCTTGGTCATATTTAATTTTTTCCATAAAAATCCCCATGGAGATTGAATTTCAAAATCCCTCCATGTGAGTAAGCTACCCCATAGGTCCTCTCACCCTAGTTTGAACAGAGCTAGAAGTAGCACAAAGCTAACCATACCTATGTTTGTGCCTCTTAGGAATTATTTGCATTTGTTTCATTCTTGATGCTAAACTATTCCTTGGCTATAAGGAAATATTATGAGGTTTCTTATCTTTGTTATCCATTTTCTCAATGTGTGCAAGGTTGAGCAAAAGAGGTGCACAACTGAGAACCAATGCTCAATTGGCATCGTTCCTAGGGATTAAACATAAAATCATAGTTGTCTATGTTACCAGGTACTCTTGTAGAGAGCTTTATGTATTTCATGTTGTTAAATTATCTATTGTTATTTTCTACACTTGGATTTTCTTGGCCGTCAATGTCATAACACTCCACTAGTGATGTGCTAGGAATTGAGAGATTTGACAATTTGACTTCTTTATTATTTATAGAAAAGAAATATTAAAATGGCATGTTGGAAGGTGTTTTTTCCATTATGAACATAATTCTAAAAAAAATAGTGTCTTTGTGATATTATCTCATCATTAAATTTAGCAAGTATGTTTTCAGCATGTATCATTATAGTTTATTAACTATTATATTCTATAATTTTGATTCTAGTGGTGACTCCAATTTTATCATCTAATTTAAAGGAAGATCAGTGCCTATTTTGAATATATTCATTTCAGATTTGATTATTTTCTTGTTTACAAAGATGGAGGGAGTGACATCATCCTTCAAATGTGACTCGTCAAAACAACTAGTCTCACCTTCAAGTATTCAACAAAGAAGAGAGACATAAGTTTAGAGGCCAATTGAAAGGAAAATTTTAGTTTCTAAAGACTTTGTAGACTACTAATATTATCATAATCTTGAAATTTTTGTTAAAGTTGACATTATTAAGGAATTTCATATCTCTCTTAGTCATTCTAAAACTTATAGTCCTATTTATTATCTATCTCCTTCTCAACCGGCTGAATCACTTCCTATGTTTGATCCACCAAATCCAACTCATTCACCCCCTCACATTCCTTTTCCATTTTTTATTGAACCTCTCATTGAAACAATAATGAGGCATAGGGACCAAGATGAGAATGAACATCCTGAATACACATTCCTAGATTTAGACCTATCAATTTTATGGACATGGAAGGTTATCCTAATGAGGCCCTGAATGAAGTAAGGAACCATATTCCAAAATTTCAAGGGAAAAATGTAGTGAGTGGTGATCAACACTTGAAGGACTTTCATAATATCATTAAAGACTATGAGGTTTAGCATGAGGATGTGTGCATTAATTTTTGTGTGTAGACGCTAAAAGAATATGCATGTGAGTGGTTCAATTCACTTCCCCATGGATGCATGAATTTGTGGGAGGAAATTATGAATGTTTTTAGAATTTATAATGGTAATATAAATGATCCCAAGTCTATTTTGGCTGAGTTTCAAAACATGAATAACAATCCTAATGAATGCATGCAAGAATTCAATACATGTTTCAACAAAGATATGATGTGGCTACAGGAGAACTTAAGGCCTAGTAATACAATGTGCATGATAAAGTATTGTGATACCTTTGACAAGAAGGTCACATACTAGTTGAGTGATAAGTCTCCCATAAACTTATGGTTAGCATTCAATATGGCCATTCAAATAGAGAATAATATAAAAGTTGTGGGAAAGCCCATGAACAACTGGGCTGATGTAAAGTTGGTTAATCTAGAAAAACATGGACCACTAAGAATCCCAACCTTAAGGAGATGGCTAAGACTTCACCCTCCACTATCAATGAGATCTCATACAAATTGGCTAGGGATAAAACAAATATCCCTCATTGGTCTACAATTTAAGAGAGATCTGTAAATCCAAATCAAACACAAGGAAGTCCTTCGTTCCATAATCAAGATACCAAAGAGGCCTACACATGAAGAAAGAACAAATAGAAATTAGAATAGAGGGGATATAAAATAAGTGCTTGATCCATGAAATATGAATGTGAATGCAGTAGGTTGTGACATTGGTATTGATTAGTGTGACAAGTGTTTCCTTCCCCATCCCCCATGTGATAATATTTAACTAATTGATGAAGATGTAGGTGAAATTGAGTCTTCATCATTTAGTGATGAGATTTTGATGAAATTATCAAAGTTTCCAAAGCAAAATGACTACTTCCATGTTATTTCTGAGTGTTACTATTGTTAATCAATTTTGGAGTGTGGTCAAAAGGGTATGTTTCCCAATTACAAATTTGCTTGTGATGTTAATATAGAATAAGCATATGAATTTCCCATTCTTGATTTAAATTTTTTAAGATCATTTATGATTAAAATGTATGATGGGGTAATTTCATTGGTTATGGATAGGCAGCTCCTAATTAATGTAGAAAGTGCCCAAGAGAAAGAATACTACTTGAGAAGTAAATATAAAGGTGTTGCTCCTCAAGACACTACCCCTATAATTTGAAGGGAATGGGATTATAGTAAGGAAGTAAATAAATCTATAGCTATCCTAAAATTTTCCAAAATATCACACATTTCACATGTTGCTAAACCAAGAGGTGCTCTAAATAATAATAGAGTACCCATAATGTCTACTATCCCTAAGGGTATGAATGATGTTAAATAAAACCCACCTTTCAAGGTTGATGCTAAGAATGCAAATCGAACCCAACCTTCTCCACTTTAGAATTTAAGTGATTATGTCCCATCTAAGTGTTTTATAACCCTTCCACCTAGCACTACTCTTCCTCAATATAGTGTGTGTGATATGGCCCAAGTGTTAAGCCAACTGAAGATCACCATACCACTTTTTGAGTTATTGTGAATACCTAAACATAGGAAGAGGGCATTTGAATATTTATAATTTGGTTAGAATTTAGCTTCAAATGAAACTAATTTATCACAAACACCAATTAAAAGTGATTAAATATCTAAAAAAGTTATTTAACCCACCCCAAAGGTCTATTTAGGGTGTGTATTGGTAGAAATTCATCTGAACGTAGATCTATTTTATACAACCCTATTGATAAATGGTCTAGTTATTCATAAATGTATATTTAATTCACTATCTTCTTACAATGTGATTCCATTAAGTGTCTTAAATGAGCTCAAAGTAAAAATTAAATTAGCCTTTGCTAAGAATTATGCCATGGACTCATGAGAGGTACTTGTTATTTTACAAGTCAAGGGGTTAGTAGTATAGTTGGCAGTGCATCTAGGTAAATATTTGAATATGGATGTGGTGGTTATGGACTACCTACCTAAGCGTGGAATGTTGTAGTCATGACAATGTGTTAATAGCATGGGTGGAAGTATACAAATGGATTTGTATTACACCACCATTCCATTTAAGGCTAAGATGGTCAAACTTTATAGAGAGTTTAAGATGTTGCATGTAATTGAAGATCCTAAATGATTTGGTAATGAAGAGTTCTACGTGGATGTTAAATTGGGTAAGTTTTTTTGGAATATTGACATTGTTGATCAGCCTATTGTTATTGATGTTGATCCTGATAGTGAAGGTGAAGTTTGGAAGATATGTTTTGATGGGTCTTTCTCTAATTTTAGAAATGTAGATGAGGTTGTCTTCTATGCCCCCAATGGTAAAAGTTTTAATTTTTCTCTTGAACTTTCCTTTGAGTGAAAAAAAATACTACTTAATATGAGGCACTCTTGCTTGGGTTACAGATTGTCTGTGAACATGGAATTAAGAGTTTAATTGTCAAGGGTTGTTTCAAGATAGTGGTTCAGTATGCCTATAGTACTTACACCACCAAACATAAAAGTTTGAAATAACAATAGAATGTTGTTTTGGATTTGCTTGAATTATTTTTTGCATTCAACTTTTTTTTTATCATGATAGGAGTTTCAACAAAGAAGGTAACAAACTTATAGGGTTAGGTGCTCAGTTTGATATTGTAAGTACAATCTCTTATTGTTAGTATCAAGTAGAGGTGCTTGTTAGGCCTTCAATACTAGCCAACATTCATCATTGCTAGGTGTTTGATGATGAGCAACAAATCAAGAGGTTTAAAAATTTTGAAGCTAAATTTTATGATTAACTCATAGACTTTGAATCCATGGTTAAGGTTTGTGATGTGAAAGAAACCTTGTTTGGAAAAGACATCATTCAGTTGAAGACAAACATGCTACCAAAAGGGTTGGTATGCTTTAAAGCATCTTTCGATGGAGTGGATAGAATCAAAACTCAAGACCTTTCTATCTTAAAATATGTAATTGCATGTAATTTGGGCTGTCATGAAAACCCACAAAAGGTTTGATTGGGTGCTCACCTAAGTGAAAGTTATAAAAATGTTTATATGTAACTGCTAAGAAAGTACCAAGTTTATTTAGCATGGTCTTATTATAAATTAAAAGTGTATAGTGAAAACTTTTTCTAACATGTTATCCTATTACAACATGATAGAAAGCCTTTAAGGTAGAAGTAGAGACCTATTAACCCCATCTTGGCCACCAAGATGCAAGATGAATTAAAGAGACTAAGGGATGGTGGGATCATTCAGCCTATTAGGTATTCATCATGGATTATAAATTTAGTCCTTGTATGGAAGAAGAAGAACAACAACAACCACTTTTGCATGGATTTATAAAGTTTGAAAAAATCTTCTTTAAAAAATAATTATCCCCTGCTCAATCTGGACAACTTGTTGCAAAGTATTATTGGCTTATAGATGTCCATATTAGATGGTTTCTTAGGATATAAAAAGGTTGTGGTGAAGGAATTAAAGATACTGAAGACAACATTTACAATGCCTTAGGGAATGTATGTATACACAAGGATGCCTTTTAGGTAAATGAATGTTGGTGCAACATTTTATCAAGCTATGGATGTTGCCTTTGTAGGATTAATTAACAAGTTTATAGCCATGTATTAGGATGATATAACTGTCTACTCCAAGAATAGATAAGAACATTTAGAGCATCTAGAGAAAATATTGATTACACCATTATGGAAAAACAAGCCTTCACTCTCTTGAAGGTTGTCAAGATGTTTAGGCCTTATATTCTAATTTCAAAGATTGTTACTTATGTTTTGCATAGAATGGTGAAGGACATATTACTCAGATTGAAGTATCCATCAAAGGATGAAGGTGGGTCAACAAGTTGCAAGAGTATGACATGGATATTTAGATCACCAAGTTAGTGAGGGGATGGGTCTAACCAAACTCATGGTTGAGACTAATCTATAATCCATTGAGGTAAAAACTATTGTTTTTAATGTTGATAATTATTTAATTCAATTTAACATGTATTCATGGTATGAAGACATTGTTTATTACTTGCAAAATCTAAACTATCCCCTTGACTTGGACAAGAATAAAATAAGAACTCTTAAACTTATTTCCAAAAAATATCTCTTAACTAAGAATGGACTAGCATGGAAGAAACTAGATGGGGTTCTCCTAAGATTCCTGCTAGAAGAAAAAACTATTAACATAATTTATGACTTTCATAGTAAAGATGTGCTGGTGATTTTGCACCTAAAGTTATATCTCATAAAATTATAAGGGTTGGTTATTGTTAGTTGTCACTATTCAAAGATGTTACTTAGAAAGCTAGGAAGTGCCAAAAGTGTCAGTGCTTTACTTGGAGGATGCAAGATTATGGTTCTCTTCAATTGCATCATGTGATGATTGAAGGCCCATTTAGATAATGGGGAATGGATTTGATTTTGGAAATTATTGATTTGCCAAGCAATGGGCATAGATGGATACTTGTTACAACTGATTACTTCATGAAATGGGTTGAAGCAATCCTGATAAAGAAGGTAACACACCATGTAGTTATGGATTTTTTATTAACTTATATTATTTATAGATTTTGTGTGCATGTTAAGGTAATTATTAATAATGGCACGAGTTTAAAAGCTAATCCTTTAGTGGCATTGTTCAAATAGAATATAATTGATTTTGCCTATTCTTTCAATTAGAATCCTTGGGGGAATGGGCAAGCAAAATATAGTAACAAGAAATTTATCAAGATCATTAGATGAACTTTGGAAGCAAACAAAAATAAGTGGGGTTAATAGCTAAAGTTTGCCTTATGTGTTGATAGGATTATGCATAAGAGAGGTACATGCGAAAGCACAATTAAGCTTGTTTATGGAGCTCAAGTAGTTTTGCCTTTGAATTTGTATTTTCCAACCTATTAGTTCATGTAGCAACTAGAATATGATGAGTAAATCAACCACTATGAATTCAAGATGAACTAGGTTGTTGAGCTTAATAAAATTAAAAGATAAGCTCATGCAATACACTTCAAGATCAAGGAAAAGTTGAACAAGATATTTGATAGGAAGGTCACTCCAATAACCTTCCAAATAGGTGATGTAGTTCTACTTTAGGATAACAGGCATGAAAAGAAAGGTAAGCATGGAAAATTTGATTCCTTGTAGATGGGTCCCTAGTTTATTGACTGCGAAATTGGGAAACATGATTTCTTCCTAAGAGACCTATATGGTGAAATACTAGAGCTACCAATCAATGGTAGGCATATGAAAACTTATTTCAATAAGTTGACAATGCATGTATAGTATTATATAGTGTATAGTTTTGTCACTTTATTGTTTCATTTCTTTGTTGCCCCTCTGCTTTAGGCCTTGCTTGTATAGTTTTTCTCATGTTTTTTGGCATGTGTTCATTTCTAGACCCTATTTATCTATTTTTATTATTATGCCTCACTTTGCTATGTTTCCATGAGTGTTTGATAATAAGATGCTCAAATATTGACTCCATGGCCCAATGGATTGGCACCTGCTCTTACATTTTAGGGTTCTTTACAAACTCATAGGGGGTGTATATACCTGGGCAAGAGCTAGCATTAGTGTTGAATATTACACTAAAGTAATTATTCCCTTAATGAGTATAAATCCCTAATATATCTAGTGTACTTCTTATTTGCAAGTGTCCATCCAAGGTCAAGATGTCCTATTTTTGCCTCAAATCAGAAAAATCCATTTCCACATTCATTTAAAAATCCCCTATTCCTACCCTTACCTTGTGTTAACCATGTATGGTCTTTGTTTAAATAACATTTAATATTATTTTGCTCTAAGAAAATCTACAAAGGTGTATGACCCAAACAAGAATAGATGGTATTTTATATTTGAAATGAACACCTCAATGGTTCCTTTTGAGTGGGTTCATTTGGGAAGGTAAATGGTTTTTTAAAGGTCTAGTTTTTGATAGGTAGGGTAAGCATATGGGGATACAAATGGATCTTTAGATAAGCTATCTAGTGGATGTTATGGTTTCTACCATAGAAAGCCTTAGATTTCAATCTATATCCATCCATGAACCATAATCCAGGTACATTTTGGTACACTACTTGAGAATCAAGAAGCCTCAGATGTGATTTTTAATGTATCTAGTAAGAAATTTTATGCTCATAAACTTGCTTTGGCTGCACATTTTTCACTTTTTCAAACCTAATTTTTTTATTCTGCTAAATAAGACAACCGAGAAATAGTTACTAAAGACATGTATCCAAAGGTGTTGAAGGCCACATAGATGTAATTACACATAGCCATGTTATGTAGGACTTCCCATGTGACACTAAAAGCAAAACACACAAAAAAAAAAATAACTCCATGCCTAATTAGCCTGCCACATGGAAAATGCATAAGGAAATAAAGAAAAGTTTTAATGATAACATAGCCCATAAAGATATGAACATAAAGACATGCTTAAGAGACTCAACCATGCCACATAAGCCATCCAACATTGAAATAGAGGTTGATCAGCCACGTGGATAATGAAATAAAACAATGACAAATTTGAGGATGTATGGCATGTTGATAAAGACTTAGAGGTTAATTGCAAAGTCAACTAATTTCTAAATGCAGTGCAATAGTCCACTAGGGATTTGAATGGCCAAAAATAATTGTAAAAGTTGTAAAACATAGTCTTAAGTCATGCTAGAGGTGTAAGGTATAAGATGCAATTACAAAATAGGTAAAATAACTTTGTGGGAGAGTTGTGGTGGAACAACACCATGCCCAATGGAAATTCTAAATTGTTGATTGTTAACATAGTTTTTCATCCCATATAAAGAAAGAATAGAAGCATGTGAGAAATGGGATTCTAATATGCAATTTTCAATAACACAAATTGCAAATCTCAATTTACATTCACCTTTCTAGATCCTATAGGTAACAAGTAAAAGGAGCAAAAAAAGTCAAAAGAAAACTGTAGACTTGTGTATAAGTTTAAAAAAGGTTTACATTTTGATAATCATGCCCTCTACACGCTGAATGATGACCAAGGAAATGGTAGAGGACATGTTAATTAAGTCAATCAAATGCTTTCAAGGTATTTAGAATGTAATTTATAAGAATGGCTCTCAAACGAGCCTAAACCCATCAATCCACATGCAAGTTATAACTTTGGAAATTCCAAAGAAATCCATTATTTTTTTATAAGCTTGTAAACAATCCTCATTCATATTTTCCATTATTTGTAGTTTAAGGTTTTGGAGAAAGGAAAATATGATAGAATTTCTATGCTTTTTTTATACAATGATGAAAATGTGGAAGAAGAAAGTGATGATGAAGAGATTTATTATATTACATTATCTCCTTCACCACAAGCTCCTTCAGATAATTAAAAAGGAAAAAACCTTCAAGCATCTTTTTTCCTATGAGTAAAATTATTTTAGAGGCACTAGAGACACGAAAAGGTATTTTGGGCATTGTTAATTTCATGCCTGATGAAATGGCTATGTTTTTTGAGCTCAGGGAAGGAAAAAATGTTAGTGATGATGTAGCTATCTTTGGTCAAGAGATTTAGGATGGAAATGCAGGCTCTTTAGACAAGACGCCTATCCTATTAAAACTTCAACCTTGCAACTAGGTTTACTAGTGGAAGCTCATGTCAACCCTGAAAATGATACAAGGATCCTATAAAAGATTTTATTCTACCACCTCCAATAATGATGTACTTAAAAGATATGTAAATATGTCAAATATTAGGAAATAGATAAATTTGTTAACTATTTCATAAAGGATATGCTTGATCCACATTGATATGACCCATGTGACTACTTTGATGCTTCAGCTTTAGATTTGAGACATGAATTGAAAAGAAAAAGATGGACAAAGTAAGACCAGATGTCTATAGACAAATTTCAATAGCAGATGTTTAGGGACTTATTGAGAAGTTGATCACCTAAGAAACTATTTCATAAGGTTAAGAGATGAGGAAAAAATGTTAAAATATTAGACTCAGAGTGAAGGATGGTGGTCAAGATTGCCTTCATTGGTATCTTCTAGGAGTTCATGATATATGGAATTTGAGTTATATTTTCATTGCCTCCATTATGTAGGGTTTTTATAGTAAATTATTATATTTAAATATTAACAAAAAGTTGTGCTCTTAGTCATGGGGTTAACACTGTGTGAATGGATTGTAGCTTTGATACAGGTAAACCATTTCAAATATTATGACTGAAGCAATGTCCAATGATGATTTTTACTAATAAATGGTTTAGATTTAGATGTATTATACCAACAAGAAGTATTTTCTATCTGAGGCATTAAACAAATCAAAGTTTGACTTTAGTCCTCTAAAGGGTACTTTACTAGAATAGGATGGAGTTAAATTGAAAAACCATAAAAAATGCAAGTTTTAGAAATTTTAAAAGAAAATGCACAAACTCCTTAGGAAATTTGAGTGGGAGATGCAATTTGCAAAAATTAGGTTCTCAAAACGTAGTTTTCAAATTATGGTCAACTCTCCCAATCTTGCTAGTCAAAGTAAGGAGGAGAAAAATCGACTCTAGAGAAGCTTTAGGGAGATCTTGAGAGGAAATACAATTTTGTAATTTTTCACTTGTGTAAATTAGAAATTGAAGTTAGAGTTTTGGATTCCCCAAAATTAACTTCTAACAGAAATGGTAGCCCCATCTATAATTTACAATTTTAAAAAATTATAAATTGCAATTGGAGTTTTGAATTTCCTAATCAAACTTTCTAGGGGAACTCCAACTATGAAGTACAATTTTAAAATTTATAATTTTGCAAATTACAATTTATAAATTTATAATTTCTAATTATAAATTACAAATTATAAAATTTAGTTATTTGAATTACTATTTTCAAATTTATAATTTGCAAATAGTAGTTCTAGAAATTATAATTTGAAAATTTGTAATTTGAAAATTGCAGTTCTACAAATTATAATTTACAAATTATAGTTCTATGAATTGAATTATAATTTAGAAAATTAAAATTTGTAAAATTATAATTTGCAAATTTTAAAACTACTATCGGGACTCAAATTTCACTAGAATAAAGGAAAATTAAAAATTTGCAAAAGTCACTAGGATTATCCCAAAAGCTTAAAAAGTGAAAAATAATGCATTTTTGCATTAAAAATGCAGAGGAAACCAAAAAATTAAAAATTTTAGTATAAAACAAAATTAAATTTACAAAACTCAAAGGTGGAAAATATAAACTGTTGAAAATCAAGTTTGAGACAAAAAACAAAAGGGTAAAATAAACCTAAGTATTGCATTTGCTCATGTTTTCTTGTTCAATCTCTTCCATGGGTGAGATATTGTAGGTTTGTAAGATTCATGTGGGCCACTCCAAAGAAGAATTTTTAAGCAACCATGGGAATGAAGTGTTTAAAAGTGATCATTACAAGAGAAGGTTGTTCCGTAATATGCATGAAGGGAAAGACAACTATCCAGGAGGTTACGGCTATACTACTGAGTGGTCAAAGGGCATCTCCAGGTAGTTACACATGAGGACAATTTTTTTTAGGCCTACACCAGGAATATTCTCCTTCCATTTCAATTGAAGGCATCTCCAGCCAAGAAATCAAAGGATGTTCTCCAAAACTTCATCATTTCTTAAAGAGGAAGTTAGAGGAATCATTTTTCTTGTAAATACATGAATATTTCAAGTGTGGCAAAGCACTTTTATAGCTAGGAGCAGATTGGCAGAACTTAGAATGTTGTTTTATAAGTTTACAAAATGCAACCCTTATTTTTGGATTTGAAATAGGAAAAACTATATAAATGGTGGGCTTCTCCTCTATGCTTTGGTTATTGTTGGTCTTTTTTTTCTTTGTATAGGCTCTTATAAATTTTAGGATCATTAATGTTTATATTTTGTCTCTCTTTCTAAGCTCTTTGTAGCTGTACAACCATTAACAAGCTCTGAGAGCATGTTTATGTCTCCCCTATTCAACATGGATCAAATCCACCGTGCTTGTCTCCATGTCAAGATTTTGAATCATTGATGTATGTAAAATTTTCTTTCAAGATAATAGAAAATACTTGTGGTTCTTACCTTTTCCTGTTAATAAAATGCAATTAGAATTTTCACATGTTATGCTGATAGGATATCTATTTGTCTACTTATGTATGGTTATCATCTTTGGCATAGAACTGGGTTATAAACCCTTTTTTGTATATGTATTTTGAAATATTTTGTTGAATACCTATTAAGGGCACCCTAGTTTCATGAATTTAATGGGAAGAAATATTTTAGATTCTAAGTGCAATGTATGCTCTAGGGTTTCATGGATCATTTGGGTACTTCTATTATATTGGCACCAATGGATGCAAATTATTTTAGGTAGTTCCCCTCAGAGTTTTAGTCATTATTTATGCATATTTGAAATAAGTGATCTCATTTATGTTGAAAGAAACCCTAGTATTTGAAAAACACTAGAACACCACCCTTCATTTTTTATCTAACTTATCCTACCCTATCCTACTCTACAGATAATACACCCTTTGTATATTATAAGTGTTATTTGCATGCAAATGCATAAATCTTGTCTATACACCATGTGTTTGGAGTTTGTGATTTAAAGACCCAACACTACAAGTTGTATTCAGCCCATGTTGTTGAAAATTCTTTAGAATTAATATCCTCTCATATACACATCTATCTTCAGTAGCTTATATGTCATCTAGTACATTTTTTCATTGTATGTGACAATCTTTTCCAAATTGAGTGTGCACATTTGGTTGTGCCCTAGTCATATTTTCTTTTTCACCTAAAAATCCTCATGGATATTGAATTCAAGAATCCCTTCATGTGAGGAAGTTACCCCATAGGTCCTCTCACCTTGGTTTAGGCAGAGCCAAAAGTAGTAGGGAGCTGACCATACCCTCTATTGGTGCCACTCAGTCATTGTTTACATTCGATCCATTCTTGATGTCAAACCCTTCCTTGGCTATAACAAAATACTAGTCAATTTTTCATATTTGTTTGTCATTTTGTTAAAGTGTGCAAGGCTGAGAAAAATAAGTTTACAACTGAGAACCAACAAATAAATTTATGCCCAATGGGAGATATGGTGAGTTAACATCGTAAGATTTGAAATCAATCCACTAAACTTATCTCTTGGTATCAAATAAGGCACTTTAAATTCTAGATTATGAGGTAGCTAAATGTCCAAATTAATTTTTCAATGGTTATTTATATATTTGAAAAAATATACAACTAAATATATTTGAAAAAAAACTTTTTTAATAAAAAAATGAAACCGATTTATAATAAAACAAAGAATGTTTTAAAATATAATACACCATTTTCTTTTCTTTTTTTTTTTTAAATATACAATTTGATATATTAATAAACAACACATATAATGAGTTAAATATATCATAAAAACATATATATCTAATTAAATAAATTGATACTTTTCAAATGATTGTTTATATTTGAAAGAATATACAGTTCAATATATTTGAAAAAGAAAACATATTTTTTGATAACCAAAAAATTGATTTCAGAAGAAAAAAAAAGAAAAAAAAAAAAAAACAAACAACAAAACATTTAACATTTTGATAGATCCTTTATAATTTTTTTTTCAAAAAGCATACAATTTAATATATCAATAGAAAAACATATATCAATTTAAATGTATTATAAAGTGTATTTATTGAATTAAATCATTTTTCATTATGAAAAAATTAGAAGATACAGTTTAATTTAAAAACCTATTCTTCTAAGCATATACTTTAAGGTCTTTGATGTAAATCTCTTATTTAAAAAAGCATTTAAATTAAATAATTGTTAGTCTAAACATAGACATGAAGGTCTCTAGTTCAAATATATAGGTAATAGCCTGCACTACACTCACCTCAGAAAGAGACCATGAAATGCAAATGATAAGTCATTCACAATAGTAGATGATATAAATATATTACATGTGTATAATAATTTAATAATATTATAGATATAAAATAACATAATTTTATTTTAATGTTTTATATTTATATTCTTATTACATTATATTATAGAATATTTACATATACTATATAATATTAAATATTATTATACTATTTTATATAATTATTATTTATAATTATATATCTTTGTTTAGCTAATATATATAATATACTATCAAATAATTATATATACGTATATAAAATAACAACAACAACAACAACAACAACAACAACAACAATAACAGTCATTCCATGTTATTTTATATTGCTACACATGGCATTAATATAAATTGTATAATATATATTATTTCTTATTGTAAATTTAAAATATGATGTTAAATATTATATATTTATAATAAATATTATTATTTTTATATAATAAACATAATATAATAATAAAACATATTAACAATAGTTTTAAAAACAGAGAGACACACTTTTATATATTACATAAATATTAATATATTATAAAAATAATATGTTCTAATATTATATACTATATTATTTTTATATTATAATATATTTTTATATTATTATGAATATTATAATGTCTAATAATAGTATATTAAACCGATATAATATATTATAATAGGAGTCCTCGAAAATTAATCAAATTGACCAACATAATTAATTCCCCCCAAAAAAGGAAATAAATGATTTTATTTTCTATTATTTTAATTTTTACCATTAATAAAAATGTTATCGTCAAAAATATTGTTTTAGTATTATGAAAAATTATCATATTTTTTATTCACATTTTATTTTATTTATTAAAATAACATATTATTTTTATATATTGAATGTTGATCAGTATATAGATAATATTTATTATATTATATATTATAAAAAAATTACCTATTAAAAAAATTACCTATTAAAGCAACGATAATTTAATAATAATTAAATTATTACATAACATATGTAATATTCATATATGTTATATATGAAATATTAAAATATATAATATATTATACTAACACAATATATATTATAATATACAATGTAACATATAAAATATATATAATCCTATTAAATTATAATAAAATAAATAATATATTTTATTTAAAATATTCACATATAATATATCATGTTCATATATATTATAAACAACAATAAAATAATTAATATGTTATATTTATATAATGGATATTCTAATTTAGTTTTTTTAAATATCCCTAAACAATCGCGAAAAATTATTGGCCTCCCTGACACATATTGCAATCTAACCTCACAATAGACACATTGATGTTGTAATTTTGCTTCTTTACTGTTATAGTTGTCCTGTCATAAAGCCACGGCCATCGTTGCAGGTGCGGCTGAGAACCAGAGCCTTTTGGGAGGAAAGGACATCGAAACAGAGCTGGAAGTGGGGATGAGGGGTGTAATGCATAAGGCAAGGGGTGAACGGTGAGGCTATGGAACTGCTGACTGATGTATAAGGGAGGCCATTTATAGAGCAGTCCTAGGCAACCATAATATAGTTTTCTATATGAGAAAATTCATTCATATGGAAATCAAGAGACAATAGTTCGCACAATTAAAGTACTATAAATTATTCTTTAAAAAATAGCAGTGGAATTTTTTTAAGCATAAAAAGGATTAATTAGTGTAAGAATATTAGAAGTTAGACATGATATGCATGAGCTCGACATGTTATGATACAACACCCTTTGAGCTGGATTTAGTAGTTTTTTCTTTCCTATTATAATAAGGTTCTAAAATAGAATGGTTTTCTTAAGATGCGAATATGGAGAGTGGGACCTCCTTCAAATTGGGTCCTAATAAGTTTGCAGATCTGAACCACGAGGAGTTTAAGGCTGAGACTCTCTAGGTCTTCTAGCTCCCAGTATCAACTCAAAGATAATGAGGCATTCCCTAAGTCTATTGACTGATAACTTTTTCTAAGCGTAACCCTATAATTTCTCAAATATTACATAAAATTTTCAATTAGTGATTCACATACTATGGAAACAAACCTATCACAGATAAAGAGTAATTCTAGAAACATCAATTTCATATTTATTTATTTCATATCCTAGTTGAACAATAGAAATTCTACTGCTAAAATTTTGGATGGTTGCACTTTTGATGGTAAAAATCAAATCCTAATTGTATAAAGTCAAACTAAAATACCTTAAGGTGGCAAAAGCAGCTCGGTCGGTGGTGGTAGGAATGAGTTAGGTAATAGTTACACATGGGCCTGACTAAAAATAAGAATTTTACTTCTAACCACAAAAGTTATGTTTATTTCTTAGAAAAAGAGACAAACCAACACCTGAGAAATGAAAAAAAAAATCAAATGCAGATCTGATTATAAAATCATTGGCATGTAAGATGGATATGAACATGATATTTTTTTTCTAATATTAATCTTCATCCAAAATCTTTAGCTATACACATCGATGCCATGGGTTAGTAGGAGCTCGGATGGCTTTCCCATGCCTCCCTCCAAGTGTTATGTCCTCTACCACGTGTACATGAAAATTGCATAGCCTTCTCTCTCACTATCAACATTTAACTCGAGCTTAACAACATGAGTGGTTTTGTCTTTTGTAAGATGAATCTAGGGGCTTCACCTCACCGTAAAATCCTCTAGTATAAAAATATTTTAATGATGCTTGGATTGAGTCATAAAGTCACAATCTATGAATAAATCCATGTAAGTTCATATTTTCTCATTGTTATTAGATATGCCTTATTAGATAAGATTATTATTTTCATTTTAAATTTTTTATTAATTTTTTAATATCAAAGATCACAACCAAACAAAATAGTTTGTATCTTCCTAATTTTCTTAGATATTCATGGTAGTATTTTTTAAATATTTTTTCCCCAAAAACATTATGGGAAAGGTATCGATGTATCAACATACCACCTATTGTTTCATAACATTGTTGTGTTTCCTTTTATGTTTTCCTTCCAAGATAGATATTGGTAAAAGTGATGCACCATAACATCATTTTTTAAAAAATCACAACTAGTCCTTCAATGCTTATGGAGCTTACTAGGATTACCAATCACTCACAAACATAAATTTAAGTATATTAATGATTAAAAATGTTTATGAATGTTCAAATAAGCCCATATAACATTAATCAATTGAGTCACAACTTTTGTAGCTTTCTATTTAAGCAAAAATATAAATTCTTCTTTCAAACCAAGGGTTTAGGGTTATTTAAAGACATTTTCTGATTATAACTAATGTATCCTTCTATATACTTGTCCAAATTATATAAAATAAGATTAAATGGAAATATAACAAACTCCTATACTTCATCCAAAACTTTCAATTCTTATCCATTATCAATTTTTATGATACACAAGTTTTACTATTCCATGAGGGTTTACACCTTCTCAAAAGACTATAGGTTTGTGTTTTGAGGGTTTTCCTAGTCTAAACACCACTAAATAACCTTAAATTTGATAAAAAAATTCTATTGAGTCCCCAATAAAATTATTATAAAATTTAATATTTTTATCATGGTTAAATTTTGCGATATGACCATTTTTTTTTGACTCAAACCATATTATGCCAATGACAAGGCAGCAAGCACTACAAATTGTATAACTTGAGTTTTTATCTCTTTAAAGACTTGATTTCACTTCTAAAAGTTTTATTTTTTCATCCTTATAACTTTTATATTGTATACAAAATTACTGGTATAGTATGTGTTTTATCATAAAATCATATTTACAGTAATGATAATGCTCAAAAATTATGATTTTCATACACAGTCTTACCAATTTGAACTTTTAGAGCAAACTATTGAGAATACAATCATTAAATTTTGTGTATAACCAATAAACACATGTATTAACACACTATAAATATAAAAATAACTTACTTCCATTCTGAAATCTTCTCAAAACACCAAAATTCAAACCTACAACGAACTTGCAACTATGTACTTCTTGGAATCTTCTAGCATGGTCATTCAAAGAGATCATACATAAACTCATAAACTATTAGAGAATATACATATCAATGATATATAAAGAATTATTAATATTAAAAAAATTTAATTAAAAAAAAAAGAAAAAGAAAAAAAAAATCATTATATTTAATTAAATCATAGTCATATACAACTTGCAAGTGTTAACAACATTGAAGGCCTTATTTGCAAACCCTCACACCTGCAAATTTCTTCAAACTTCATGCATCTTTCCTCCACCACTCCTATATCTAGAATTTTATTTATAAATATATTATCATGATTTTATAACCTCCTTGGAGTAATCTATATTCCTCTTCCACGTTCCAATCAGTTCTAATATTCATGTCGGATGGTTTTATCTTCATTTAACAATAGATTTTTTTCAACATTGTTTTCTCCACAAAACTTGCTCAAAGCTTATCTTAACTTTCATATCTATCCTCCATGCCTATAATATGTCTTATACATCATTTACATGTTCGTTTTTACTCTTTCAAATTTTAGTTACATTTGCATTGATCTTAGGTATACTTTTGATGACCTTTTAAGGGACTCAAACCCTTCATATGACTCCCTTTTACAATAGAATTTTGGAGTGAAACTCTATGTTTTACCTATGACTCCAAGATAGGACTTATTAAAAATCAATATCATATATAATTAAGATTCCCTAAGCTATTTAGGACCCTATTAGGTGTTTATAATGCATTTGCCTTTATGGGAAAGGCTTATTTGACTTTACATAAGGTTTATTCAAAAAATATACAAAGGTAGGTTGATGCTCCTACATCAAAAAGCATTTATAATTAATAAATATTATGAATAATTTATTTAGATTTGTTTGTGTGGTTTTTTGTTCCAATATTTATTTATATATTCTCCATCATATTTAAAGAAAAGGAGTTATGTTTATTGCCATAGTATATAATAGTAATGGTAGAAGGTGAAGTGTCATGTCTGTAATATGTCAAAAACTAATGAGAACATTTATTTTGATGTTCATTTGATCATCAAATGATGGTTTTTTCTTAAATTTGATGTACATTTCACTTTCATATATATATTTGATCAATTCTTTTAAGATTTTGACAGAAACATCATAATATAGGAGTTTAGATCCCTTTTTTTGTCAAACTATTTTTTGTATCACAACATAATGACTTAGTTAGATAGAATCTATGTGTCACTATTCAATAGGAAATTTGTAAATAATGTTAAAGAGTCATTAATGAATGGGAAATGTGACAAATCTAGGATAATAATAATGCCATCAAAGGAAAACATATAGAAATAAATAAACTTTAATTAAAGAGTGTAGATATTAAAATCTGATTTATATAATACTTCAATCTTGTATGCTTGACAAATACCTAGCATGGTAGTATCTTTTAGTTATAGAACTTTGCTCAGCTTAAAGCCTCCTATTCACCACTCACTATGCCTACATGATTATCTTTTAGTTCAATTTATATCATTTCGATGAGCTACATATCCTACACAACACATAAATAATAATATTTGATAAACATTCTTCAATGATTGTTTTCGACATACATATGTTTTTTCTATCTCCTTGGACACTTACATCCCAGTTGGATATATGCTTCGACATAATGATCTATTTTATTATAAAGTATCCATCCCATAAGTCATCAAATTTTCAAAGCAAAAGCTTCCAAAAGATAATCTTAATTTATTTAAAGTAAGATATTTTTAAAATGGATTGGTATATATACAAAAAATCAACTCTCATTCATTCCTCACCTATCAATTACAAGAAACTCACAACGAAATATATTAAAAAGTACTCAATCAAACATTTATGTGAGAAAAGTTTCCATATTTTTCCCTATTCCCATATTATTCATAAGAGCAACATTTCTAAATGTCTAAAATATTCAAAGAGCAACTTATGAGCCATATTTTTTAATTTAAGAGATAGGTCATCGCATGTCTTTTCTTATCAAACATTTAACCCTTGTGTATACATAATCCAACACCTAAGGGATAATTAAATAAATCTAAGGTGATCCTCAGAGTATTGGCTATCTACATCATTGTCATTAAAATAGGGGTCTTTAGGGTCATCTTTACACCATGATCTCACAAACCCATTTTTTCAACAATCACTCCAAGCATGAAGAGCTACGGTTTGATCGTTTTACAAATATTGATACCCTATTAGCATGATCTGAAGACATCAAAATAATGATGATAAAAAACCTAGAAGGCTCAATTTGGTCACATCTAGACCTAGTCAATGTTTCATACAAGACACCTGCAATACAGTCAAATAGTTACATCTACACAACCATCTAGATTTGATGCAAACATATGAGGCCATAGAAAGGATAATTTTAAAAATTTATGAATGTCCAAAGATAATCTTATATTCCACTTTTATCATGTTATTTCTTGGACCTTCATGTTAAAATTCAACCATTTAAGAATTATTATTTCTAATTTACTGTAATATGTATAAATAATTGTACTTTACTAATTTAAGAAATTTGAGTTGTACAAATTTATAATATTATTTATGTGTGTTTTATATTAATTGGCCTACCTATTAGTTTAGTTCACCAACCTCATAAAAAAGATAATCTAATATTTTTAACTCTAGATCACTACTTTTTTCAAATTTAGGGTTAAAATTTTGGTGAGCCTAATCTTTGTGACTTTTCTTGTAACTCCTAATATGCTCTAAGGTTTTTCTAGTTTTGCTAATTTTTTATTTTTTTAAATTTGTTTAAAACTTTATATTATTTTCAAAATTAACATAATATATTAATATAATGAATTCACTTTATA